>CM019721.1:9078382-9306123 GCA_009760885.1 Achatina immaculata
ATAAATGTTGATATTTTAGTGTTAACTTAGGCTCTATCCTGCCAAAGATCTCTCTCCGTCTTCCACTATTTCACATACTTGTCTCCTCTTCAGGTAGTAATGTTTTCTAGTTTTCTCTCTCTCTCTCTCTCTTGTCCATGACAACCAGGCGTTGGTTGTCACTGATTTCCACAACCATTTCTCCTTTGCTTTTTCTATAAGATGTATGCTGGACCGTGCTCCCCGCCACTTTTTTAGTCCGTCAAGTATCTTGTTTCTTTGTCTTCCTCTGTCTCTTTGTTCCTCCATTTTTCCTGTTGTAACTAGGTCTGACAGTTTGCCTCTTCTTAAAACATGTCCTACAAACCTGGACTCCCGTGTTCTGAATTTTGCCACAATTTCTCTCTTTATCCCAGCCTCGCTTAGAAGCTCTTCATTTGTTTCTTGGCTGTCCATGATATTCTCATCATTCTTCTTAGGAACCACAACTCCGCTGCTTCCAGTAGATTCTGAGTGCCCTTGGTTACTGCCGTTGCCTAGCATCCATATAACAATACAAGTTCTATGTAACACTGAATAACGTTTTTTTTTTTGCCTAGTAGGTTTCTCATTGTCATAAATGCTAGGCTGGCCTATTCTGCTTGTAGTCACTGAGATCTATAGCCATTCGCCATTCGTCGATTTACTTAAAGCAATAATTAACTTGTCTTGCAGTTGACCCTCGCTCCCTCTCTCCCGCCCACACCATATTAAAATTTACCCTTCACAATCTCTTCCATTCTGTTATTACAGAGAAATGTTGTCCATGTCTTTAGTTTCGGTTCACAGAAATTCGTAAAGGTAAACAAGCAAGGCAGACAAATGAACTCACCAGCCCAACGAAAATATTGGCAGCAGCTACCACAGACTCCACGGGCCCTGTCTCCAGACATAGACACAGACCACGGCCGATCTTCAGGACAATGAACTCAAGAACTCCCCAGTGATCCAGCATGAAGATAACGGCATTGAAGAACACCATCACACCTGCAGACTGTGGATCATACAAATGAAGATACAAACATTGAAGAACACCATCACACCAGCAGACTGTTGATGATACAAATGAAGATAACGGCATTGAAGAACACCATCACACTAGCAGACTGTGGATGATACAAATGAAGATACAAACATTGAAGAACACCATCACACTAGCAGACTGTGGATGATACAAATGAAGATACAAACATTGAAGAACACCATCACACCAGCAGACTGTGGATGATACAAATGAAGATACAAACATTGAAGAACACCATCACACCAGCAGACTGTAGATGATACAAATGATATTTTACAGGGGTTGTCACGCCTGGAGCAAAGAGTCTAAAAACTATTACAACATATTTTGATCACATATTAAAAAAAATTAATACTAATGCAAATTATTACCATTGTTACATACATCTTGGGCAGAAATATGACATACATTAGCAGACTTATGACAGAAATATTGACAGACACGAGAGACATATTGATGGACATATTGACAGATGTATTAGAGATGTACTGAGAGACCTATACGCCTAGAAAAATGATAACACGTTCTGTGTGCTTTTATCAGTTGTTCTTGCATGTGGTCCTGGAAAACATGCTTGTGCTGAAATATTGGATTGTTGTATGGTGTTCATTTATAGTACTTATCTTATTTTCAAAGACTCTCTGTTCACTTTTCTCTCTCTCTCTCTTTCACTCTCTTTCTCTTTCTCTCTCTCTCTTTCTCTCTCTCTTTCTCTCTCTCTCTTTCTCTCTCTCTCTCTTTCTCTCTCTCTTTCTCTCTCTCTTTCTCTTTCTCTCTCTCTCTTTCTCTCTCTCTTTCTCTCTCTCTCTTTCTCTCTCTCTCTCTCTCTTTCTCTCTCTCTCTTTCTCTTTCTCTTTCTCTCTCTCTCTTTCTCTCTCTCTCTTTCTCTCTCTCTTTCTCTTTCTCTCTCTCTCTTTCTCTTTCTCTCTCTCTCTTTCTCTCTCTCTTTCTCTTTCTCTCTCTCTTTCTCTCTCTCTCTTTCTCTCTCTCTCTTTCTCTCTCTTTCTCTCTCTCTCTCTTTCTATCTCTCTCTTTCTCTCTTTCTCTCTCTCTCTCGCTCTCTCTCTCTCTTTCTGTAAAACTGAATCATACACTTCAGTCTACCTTTATTACTTGAACCAGTTTTGTCGCTGTCGTCATCTTTCTTATCTCTTATATTTTAGAAAGAACATGCTGTGGAACAATCATTGGATTTCGGATCAACAGAATTAAGCTTTAATTTTCCTTGAATTAATGACCTCGTTCTTAGCTCGGCAAGTTCTGAAAATGTCAACTGTAGAACTCATGACATCCAATTCTATATCTTGCTGGGATAAGTAACTCTTTAACACAGACAGCATTAGTTTTCGATGAACAAATAGTTTACTAGTGTTGGCTAACAACAGCATATCCCGCCACATGATGATGCTAGTTATAGTTACAGAAGTTACAGGTGCAAGATAAAGCTCTTGAATGAGATGATGCCGCGGTGAAGTAATCATTCTTAGCTGTTGCTTAAACAGTAATCATTTTTAGCTGTTGCTTAAACAGTAATCATTCTTAGCTATTACTTAAACAGTAATCATTCTTAGCTGTTGCTTAAACAGTAATCATTCTTAGCTGTTACTTAAACAGTAATCATTCTTAGCTGTTACTTAAACAGTAATCATTCTTAGCTGTTACTTAAACAGTAATCATTCTTAGCTGTTGTTTTAAACTTCTAAAAAAAATCTCATTCTTTTGAATATAACGTTGTTTCATGGCATCCTGTTAGCTTCTAATGAGTCTTATGAAAAAGGACCTGCTGTATTAGCTCCACCACATGTAAGTGAACCACATCGCTAAATAGACTGTTGTAGCACAGTCAGGAACAAAGGCTGGAGGGGGGGAAGGGGAAGATAACTACACTGTTGCCAGTTCTGACACATTACCTCAGTTGACGGTGGCGTAACTTTGGTTCATGGCGTCCATGACATTAAAAGACAGCTCCCCTTACAAATCAGACTAGCAAAAATAGTCCACTTGAAATAGGTGAGATTTAAGTTTGTGCAATCTTAAAAACAAAAGGACACCCTCCCACCACCCACCCCCCACCCCCCCCCCCCGGCCAATTTAATGCTCATGACGTCATGTCCTAGAGTCAACTGGCACACAACTAACACGGCACAGAACTAACACGGCACAGAACTAACACGGCACAGAACTAACACTGCACAGAACTAACACGGCACAGAACTAACACGGCACAGAACTAACACGGCACAGAACTAACACGGCACAGAACTAACACGGCACAGAACTAACACGGCACAGAACTAACACGACACAGAACTAACACGACACAGAACTAATACGACACAGAACTAACACGGCACAGAACTAACACGGCACAGAACCAACACGACACAGAACTAACACGACACAGAACTAATACGACACAGAACCAACACGACACAGAACTAATACGACACAGAACCAACACGACACAGAACCAACACGACACAGAACCAACACGACACAGAACCAACACGACACAGAACTAATACGACACAGAACCAACACGACACAGAACCAACACGACACAGAACTAACACGACACAGAACCAACACGACACAGAACTAATACGATACAGAACCAACACGACACAGAACTAATACGACACAGAACTAATACGACACAGAACTAATACGACACAGAACTAACACGACACAGAACCAATACGACACATAACTAATACGACACAGAACCAATACGACACAGAACTAATACGACACAGAACCAATACGACACAGAACCAACACGACACAGAACCAACACGACACAGAACCAACACGACACAGAACCAGCACGACACAGAACCAATACGACACAGAACCAACACGACACAGAACCAACACGACACAGAACCAACACGACACAGAACCAATACGACACAGAACCAACACGACACAGAACCAAAACGACACAGAACCACCATGGCACAGAACCACCATGGCACAGAACCACCATGACACAGAACCACCATGGCACAGAACCACCATGACACAGAACCACCATGACACAGAACCACCATGGCACACTTACATCGATAAAGAAACCAGGGACGGTATTGCGAAAGCTGTCGCCAAACACAAACTCTGTGCCCTTGTCGGAGAGACGGACGAAGTTGAAGACCAGGTCACCGATCCACTTGAAGGCCTCGTAGCCTGCGCCCGTCCGCAGGGTCAGGATGGCAAACAGGAACTGGAGAATGAAGCCCCAGAAAACTGGGTGCCAGTTGACCTGGATATGAAGATAACAGACAGTAACAGTGAAATCTAGTTATATTAGAGTATGTTTCATGTGCTGTCATTCTTCGCCCTTCTGTCCATCATAACAATCATACATTCTTCATTCTGTCTTTCCATAGACATAATTATTCATCTTTTCACGTATTTTCATTATGGAAGAGAACAGACAAACGAAAATGATGTATGCACAAGAGATGAGGGAAACAAGACCAAGGGGTAGGTAGACCAAGACAGAGATGAAAAGACAACATAGAAGAGGATATATAAAAAAATTGGTGTCACCAATCGGAGAGAGAAGATTAGGAATATAGAGGAAGGGAGGCGAGCTTTATCTACAGCAATGAGCCTTATTGGTTCGGAAAGCTGGAAAGAAGATGTATTAGTCTGTATAATATATAAGGCACATATAAGGGCTAACTAGGAAATCCCAAACACTAGAAAGGAAAACGAGGCAGGTAAAAATAAAAAAAGAAGGAACCCCCTAGAAGTGACGTCACCAACCGGAAGAGCGCAGTAACACAAACGAGACAGGGTATTAAAAAAAAATCGCGAACGAAGCGTGGGCCGAACACAGCCAAATTATCACAGCAATGTACATTGTGAGTAAATGAAAAATTTAAGAGATCTTTCAGTTTTATTAAGATTAAGTAAAGCGTGTGTGAATAATTAATCATAGCTGAGAATAAGTACAGAAATATTGCCCTGATTAGTTATGCCAGTAAATTTCTGTTAAAAATCATAACGGGTAGACATCGTAAGAAAATAGAAGAAGAAGAAGTCAATATGGTCCAAGCTGGTTTCAAGCAAGGAAGAGGATCAAGAGGTTATATATTCAGTATCAGATTAATAATAGAGAAATACAGAGAGTTTAATATGAATCTATATTGATGGTGTACAACACGAGAAACTTTGGGAAATAATGGAAAAAAATGAGATTTCCAACACATTTAATACAATTAACATCACTGCTCTATCTAGACCAACAGGCAACAGTATGAATAAATGGTGAAACAACAAGTTGGTTTGACATAAAACAAGGGGTCCGTCAGGGGTGCATATTGTCACCCTACTTATTTAACTTGTATACTGAAAATATAATGAGGAATGTTAGAGAAGATGTAGACAAAGAATATTACGATGCCATAACAATTGGAGGTTATGAAATACCAGAGATTAGATATGCTGATGACACTGTATTATTGTCCACAACACAAAAAGGAATGGAAAAACTAATTGTCAGTCTGTAAGAACAGCGAAGAGCAAAACTTCTTATTTATTATATGTCTTATTGCAAAGAAAACTAAATTGATGACAACTGACAAAACAAACAAGGCAGCTGAAATGTGTATCAATGAGGAAAAAATGGAGGAAGTGGAGAGTTTTGAATATCTTGGATCACTTTCATTCATTCATTCATTCATTCATTTGCATGTCCCTTGCGGAACTTTGCCTCCCAAACAGCACTCCTGTAGGCCTCTTGGTTGTGAGCAAGATGGCCTGCTGCTGTTGCATCCATGTCCAGATCATCAACGATGTCTTGCAGCCATCTTCGTCTTGGTCTTCCTCTTTTTCTTTTTCCCATTATGTATCCTTCCAATACGGTCTTCTCTAAATTATCATGACGTTTAATGTGTCCAAAATATTTAAGTTTTCTCTCTTTAATCCTCTTCACTAGCCAGCCTTCTTCAATATTAAGCTCTTGTAGTATAGATATATTTGTTCTTTTTTGTGTCCACGATATTTGGAGAACTCTTCTGTAGCACTTACATTCAAAGGCATTTATGTGTTTCTCAGCTGTTTTGTAAAGTGTTCAGGTCTCACAGGCATATGTTGCTATGGGAAAGATGCATGCCCTTAAAAATCTTATTGGATCACTACTAACTAATAATGGAGATACAGTGAGGGAAATTAAAAGGAGGACATCTATCGCTCTTAAAAAAGTAAAACAACAAAAGACTCTGTGGAGAGGAACAGACAGAACTACATAAAAAATGTTTAAGGGCTTGCATTTTTCCCATCACAACATATGCCTGTGAAACCTGGACACTTAACAAAACATCTGAGAAACACATAAATGCCTTTGAATGTAAATGCTACAGAAGAGTTCTTCAAATGTCATGTACGCAAAAAAGAACAAATATATCCATACTACAAGAACTTAATATTGAAGAAGGTTGGCTAGTAAAGAAGATTAAATAGAGAAAAGTTAAATATTTTGGACACATTAAACGTCATGATAATCTAGAGAAGATCGTCCTGGAAGTGTACAAAATGGGAAAAAGAAAGAGAGGAAGATCAATGCGAAGATGGCTGCTGCAAGGCATCGTTGATAATCTGCAAATGGATGCATCAGCAGCAGGCCATCTTGCTCACAACCGAGAGGCCTACAGGAAAGCTGTTAGGGATGTTTCGCAAGGGACATGTAGATGACTGACTGACTGACTGACTGAATGACTGAGTATAAGTGGTAATTTTGACTAAGAGAAAACTTAAATTTGCAAGAATGAAAAGCAATGCTTCGAGTTCCAGAAACCACAAGGCAGTTAGTCCCAAGTTTTGCTATGGGAGATCAGATCACTATCGTAGATTTGTGAAAGGTATGTGGAAAGGTGAAAGAACGATCAAGACCCCTGATATGATTTTATTTCAGCACCATGGAGATAGGTTCTGACTCTGTACTGTTTCTGCATCACAGCAAACGAGAATATCCAATAATCTCTACGTCGCCTGTGACAGTAACATCTCCTGGAATGTAAGTGAACTTCCCACGTCACGTCCATGCACAATGACGGAAAGTTATCCGTGCGCGATGAGTGAGCACATCTCAGCAAATGTCCTCAGTAATAAGGCACTCACAGCCATCTCTAAGCTGGTGTACGGAGCCAAACTCCCAAAGAACGCAGCGGAATGCCGGAGACGTTAGGGCCCTGTATCAGAAGTACATGATACTAAGAAGTAAATAATACTAAGAAGTACATGATACTAAGAAGTACATGATACTAAGAAGTGCATGATAATAAGAAGTACATGATACTAAGAAGTAAATGATACTAAAAAGTGCATGATACTAAGAAGTAAATGATACTAAGAAGTGCGTTGTACTAAGAAGTACATGATACTAAGAAGTGCATTGTACTAAAAAGTGCATGATCCTAAGAAGTACATGATACTAAGAAGTGCATTGTAATAAGAAGTACGTGATACTAAGAAGTACATGACACTATGATGTACATAATACTAAGAAGTGCATGATAGTAAGAAGTACATGATACTAAGAAGCACATGATATTAAGAAGTATATGATACTAAGAAGTACATGATACTAAGAAGTAAATGATACTAAGAAGTACATGATACTAATAAGTACATGATACTAAGAAGTACATGATACTAAGAAGTACATGATACTAAGAAGTACATGTGGTTCAAACCCAGTTCCCTGGTTGTTGTTAAGGCAGACATAACTGGGGAGCAAGAGCTGGAAGCCAAGGAGCCCACATCCTGGTCTGGAGTATAAGATTAGAACATCGTAGTCTAACAGAAGCTCTTGTCTTTTGAGATTAATAGAACATTAGAAAGCACCATGATTCCACCTTGAGAGAGATTAATAGAACATTAGAAAGCACCATGATTCCACCTTAAGTGAGATTAATAGAACATTAGAAAGCACCAAGACTCCAACTTGAGTATTGTAGGACAACTCTTGCATATCAGAGTGAATCCCGTGCCTGTCAGTGTGACCCGACCGGCAGATCCCAAAAGCTGTCCTGTCTCCAGGGGGTGCGTGACAGGTAGCCTAGAGAACACGGGCGGCTCTAAAACGTCGGAGAGGAAGCAGTCAAAGAGTAAATCATCACGAAGAGAATTTGACAACATTCTAAATTTTTAACGACCGCTAAATTTGATCTTAAAATATCTTGTAAATAAAATCAACTTACCTTTAAATTTTGCTTCTGGAAGAAATTAAAATTCGATTTCTGGAAATTTAGCGTAAATAAATAACAAAAAGTTCTTAGAAGGCTGCTTCCCTTGTTCTGACTTCACGTCAACAGATATATTCATTTCTTTACAGTTCTGATGTGTTTACACGTACAATCGGTAGAAGGCGTGCATTCTTTTGTGTCATAGCAGGGGTTACATGTACATAAGTGTTATAGTTTGAGAACCGCTGAATTCATCAGAAAAAAGTGAAGGAGAGGCCCTAACAACGACACGATTAACTGGACTGTAAGGTCTAGGGTCTGTTCATGAAGTCCCCCCCCCCCTCCCCCCCAATCCAGTCAGCTGTGGAAGTGATTCTGGGTGGCCAGCACGCTGTGTCTAGCAGACTATTCCACACTGGACTTCATCGCACACACAGCTACTAGAGGACGAGAAGACGAGACCTGGCGTTCCATCTGAGTTCCAGGTAACAGATTTTATCCAAGCGCATATGGGACATACACCAGCACTTACCCTACTGGGCTTTCGAGAGCCGAGGAAACACAGCAGGATGAGACAAGATATCCCAATGAGGGCTTGAGCGTTGTCCGGGTGCGTAGAGAGGACGTCCAACCCGAGGTACACCCACAGAGCCACGAAGACAGCCAGGTAGAGGCCGCTGTTTGTTTATTATTCAGAACAAGTTGATTGCGTCAAAAAGCTTTTTGTATTTATTCAACATAAATGAGAGAAGCAGAGAGACGAAGAGATAAATACAGAAAAGATGCTGAGAGATTTGAAGACAGAGAAAGATAGAGGAAAAGAGAGAGATAATTAGAGATAAAAGAGATGAAGGGAAGATAAAGCGACAGTGATAAAAGGAATATAGGTGGTATGAGAGGAAGATAAAGAAATAAATATAAAACAGATGAAACGAGAGGAATATAAAGAAACAAAGATAAAACAGATGAAACGATAGGAAGGTAAAGAAACAAAGATAAAATATATCAAACTATAGGAGGATAAAGAAACAGTGACAAAATAGATGAAACAATAAGAAGATAACGAAACAAAGATAAAGCAAAAATAGTTTGTACGAAAGTAAGATTAATAGGCAAATAAAAGCCGAGAAGTATGTGAGGAAGGTGCAGAGATACAGAGAAACCAGACAATGCTTGAGGAAGATTAGGAGACAAATAAAGACAAATTAGATATTATAAGAGAAATTTAAAGAGACATAGATAAAGAGAAACCAGGTACTAGGGAAGAAAGATGCGATGGCATCGATAAGGAGAAACCAGGCATTATGAGAGGAAGATAAATGAGACAGAAACAAATAGAAACACAGGAAGATAAACGAGACAGAAACAAATAGAAACACAGGAAGATAAACGAGACAGAAACAAATAGAAACACAGGAAGATAAACGAGACAGAAACAAATAGAAACACAGGAAGATAAACGAGACAGAAACAAATAGAAACACAGGAAGATAAACGAGACAGAAACAAATAGAAACACAGGAAGATAAATGAACAGAAACGAAAGCGAGCAACACAGAAAACCAGAGAGAGAGAGAGAGAAACAAAGTTAGAGAGATACATATTTATAAAAAGAGATTAGTCAAATCTGTCTTAAGGTACAGAATCCTCACAGCTCCATGCAACCACCCATCTTGTGTGTTGTGTAGCTTAATCAAGTAAATGACAAAACTTAAACTTTATGACGCCAAAGTTTATCTAAACAATTTTACAGTATCCTGCAGGAAAAAAACCAAACAGATAAGCATAAATAATTACTGTACAATTCCTGTAAACATACACAATGTAGTCTTAGCAGCCTTGTAGGGCCGTGGGCACAGCTGTGGGGCCCTTGATGTTATTTAATTCACATTAAGAAAAGTTACACTGACATTATTTGAGTCAGGGAGGGGACCTGGACAGCTGCCGCAGTGTGTGCATGCGCTAAAACGATGCTCAACACAACACTGTAAAGCTGTGTAGACAGCGGATGTCTATAGGACGCATGTTACAGAAGTCAAGCACACATGAACAACTTTTTCAAGTTATGTGGGAAAATATCAGTTTTATGAGTGCCAAAATGGTGTTTGTGGGATTTCCACATTCACATACATCACTCAAGGCCGTGAGTCCCTCTTTTGTCACAGTGAAACAGGTGAATAGGGTGATGTTTCTGGTCACTTCTCGCGCGGAATAAATTAAGGACAGAAAAAATGGTGTTCGAAACTTTTTTATTTTGTTCAAGGGACAGAATCACAGTTTTTTTTGCATCGCAAGCCAGTAGATTACTTCCCTTTAAACTGATAATGAAATGTACTTCCACGTGCCGAACACAATCTACACTGTAAATATAGTACTAGATTTATTACAGGTGTCCCAAACTGAGTTAACTCGTCCTACACCCAATGGGAGATTTGCTGTTGTTACAGTTCTCAGTCATGCTCGAGCGAATATTCTCCGCGTCTTGGTGCTTTATCTACACTTTCCCGGCCTCATACAGCTTCTATATTTCTTTCTCAGCCTAAAAAAATAGATACGGACATTCTTTTTTTTTTGTTAAATTTTCATTGTTATGTCCCTTAGCATTTACATACTGTAGCAGAGGTGTGACGTGGTACTGCCTTCAGTCACATTTCTAAGCTACGGTACTGTGAGATAATGAGGTCAGCACCTGTCCTCGATGTCTTTAATTTCCCAGAGAAATCACAGGTACCTATTTCTTGAGACTGCATCACCCAGGTGCCAGTAGGGGTAATAAAAGCAAGGCCCCAATAGGGAGAATCGAACCCAAGACTCTCTGGTCGGCAAAGGAGTGAAATTTGAACTTACTATCGAAAAAATATCCTGAATCGTTTCAAGTCGGTTGATGGTCCACACTTGGACAACCTGGAGGTCAGCTGGGTCAAGAGTTTGGAGATCAGATTGTCGTGGATGATTTTGATAACGATGATGGCGGTGATGACAGTAAGGATGTATGAGCCTTCATCGTAATATCTGAGATGATAACATAAACAGATTTAAGATGATAATATAAATAAATTTGAGATGATAATGATAAACAAATTTAATATGGTAATAATAAACAAATTTAAGATGCTGATATAGACAAATTTAAGATGATAGTATAAACAAAGTTAAGATAATAATAAACAGATTTAAGATATTAATGTAAACATATTTAAGATAGTCATAATAATAAACAGATTTAAAACGAACATGTAAACACATTTAAGATGATAATAATAAACAAATTTAAGCTGACAGTATAATCAAATTTAAGATGATAATATAGACAGATTCGCAATTTTCACAAAATAATTAACGAGTAAAATAATCTTAAAAGACCTGTCTCTTTAACGTTTGTAGAAACCAAAGACTTTTATCTCGGTAAACAATCTTTGCTTTTTCCAAGCAGTTTTTTTCTGTTCTTTAATTTTGCATCAAATCTGATCCATGGACGAAACTGGCACATTGTACTGATGACATTGGTACATTGTACTGACGACATTGGTCCATTGTACTGACTACACTGCCACATTGTACTGACGACATTAGTACATTGTACTGACGACATTGGTACATTGTAGTGATGGCATTGATACATTGTACTGACGACACAGGCACATTGTACTGACGACACAGGCACATTGTACTGACGACACTGGAACAGTGTACTGACGACACTGGCACATTGTAGTGATGACATTGATACATTGTACTGACGACAATGGTACATTTTACTGACGACATTGGTACATTGTACTGACGACATTGGTACATTGTACTGACGACACTGCCACATTGTACTGACGACACTGCCACATTGTACTGACGACATTGGTACATTGTACTAACGACACTGGCGCATTGTACTGACGACATTGGCACATAGTACTTACGACATTGGTACATTGTACAAACGACATTGGTACATTGTACTGACGACACCGGCACATTGTACTGACGACACTGGTACATTGTACTGACGACACTGCCACATTGTGCTGACGACATTGGTACATTGTACTAACGACATTGGTACATTGTACTGACGACACTGTCACATTGTATTGACGACATTGGCACATTGTACTGACGACATTGGCACATTGTACTGACGACACTGGAACAGTGTACTGACGACACTGGCACATTGTAGTGATGACATTGATACATTGTACTGACGACATTGGTACATTGTACTGACGACATTGGTACATTGTACTGACGACATTGGTACATTGTACTGACGATATTGTACATTGTACTGACGACACTGGCACATTGTACTGACGACACTGTCACAATGTACTGACGACATTGGTACATTGTACTGACGACATTGGTACATTATACTGACGACACTGGCATAATTTACTGACGACACTGGCACATTATACTGACGACATTTTTGTACATTGTACTGACGTCACTGGCACCTTGTACTGACGACACTGCCATATTATACTGACGACATTGGTAAAACTCAAACTTTTATTGCTGTTCCCTCTTCTTTGAAAGCGTATACTTTGACATGATTATCTCTCCGATGGGTCAAGCAGTGGACGACGATGAAAGGGGCGACAGAAACGAGGATTTCAGAATTTTAATGAACGTTTTTCTTGCGGCCACTGTTCTTCGATGAAGGTTTGATGCTCTGCCTTGTAATAAAATTCATCATTTGATGTAATTTTCTAGATCCGTTCAACATTCTACGTTGAAAATGCTACATGTGATTTGCTAGGAGCAGCAATACAGCACATACACTGTAATAGTACATTTATGTTTCTTATGTAGCAGTATAAGGGGCGTTCAGAAAGTAATGCACCACATCGTGTTTCTCAGGAGTTGTTTATTCAAAAAAGCATGACATTTATACACAATATACATGGATATGCCATGTAAACATCGGTATTGTTTAATATAATCCTCACCAACTTGTACGGCTTCACGCCAGCGGGAGACAAGTGCATGTATTCCTAGCCCGTACCAGATTTTCTCTTGATTATGTAGCCATTTCTTCGCTGCATGAATCACTCGTTCGTCATCTTCAAATCTTACCTCTCAGAGTGCATCTTTAAGTGGACCAAACAGATGAAAATCAGAGAGTGCCAAATAGAGACTATAGGTTGGATGGGGTAGTACAGTCCAACCCAATTTGGTGATTGCTTCCCGTGTTGCCAGACCTGTGTGAGGGGGGCGCATTTCGTGAAGGAGAAGCAGATATGCTGGATTCTTGTCAGGCCGAACTCTGCGAAAACGGTGATTGCGTTTTTTCAATGTCTTAATGTAAGCTTGCGAATTGATTGTCTCTCCTCTTGGCATAACATCCACAAGAATCACATCTTCAATGTCCCAAAATCATGATTATGAGCTTTCCAGCTGAAGGAGTTGTCTTGAATTTATTTCTTCGTAGTGATTGCGGATGATGCCACTCCATTGACTGTTTTTTTTTTTTGTCTCAGGTTCAAAATGATGTGCCCATGTTTCGTCACCTGTTACAATCTTAGCCAAAAATTTCTCTCCCTCAGCATTGAAACGCTTCAACAATTCAGAAGAAATTTACTTTCCTTTGCAATCGATGGTCATTTGTGAGACTTCGAAGAATCCATCTTGCGCAAACATTAGAAAATCCGAGAGCTTTTATAACTGCATTTGTTATTGCTGACTGACAATTTTAAGGCCAATTATTGAGTAATGGTACGCCTATCAGTACGAATAATGCCCTCAGCGCATTTCAACATTTCTGCCTTGGTGGCTGTGCCAGGAAGTCCACAGAGCGGCTGGTCATGCAACTCCTTATCTCCACTTATTGATTTTTTGATTCTTTAAACCCAGCGACTGACTGTACTCCTGTCAACTGCAAAACTTCCATACACATCACATAGACACTTGTGAATGTTCACAACAGTTTCCTTTACTGCAACGAGAAATTCTATCACAATTCGCTGCTTATAACGCAAGTTGCTAACACGCTCCATTTCAACGATTAGGGCAGCCACATTCTTTGGCCAGTTGCTGTGCAATTTAGTTAACACAATGGGCATATGCCATATTTAAAGTGTGCAAAAATTTCACGCTTCTATCTTCATTATTAGCTGAAAAAAAAAACGATGTGGTGCATTATTTTCTGAATGCCCCTCGTATATTAGAAGTGGACAGTTAGCGTAATTTTTGTTTCAAAGGGAGAAACTGAGTAGTATAGAGTGATCGAGAAAACCCGATCCTCTAGTTGTCGCTTGGCTAGAAAAAAAGGCACCGTGCGGCACTTGAACAGACAGAAAAAGAGAAAGGAAAGAGAACAGAAGATAAAAGAACTAGGAGACGAGAAGATGGAAAGAAAATGACGGTTAGGACTTAGGACCTAGAGAGAGTTGAAATTGTTATTTCGGTTAGGAAGTTGTAGTTAGTTAGTTTGTAAAATGAGTAACTAGTTTGTAATAACTCATTAGAATAGAATATAGCAGGAGATCCCGTTGGCGTTGAAGTCTTAGGACATTAGTAGACGCTGGGAAGCTGTTCTATGTGGTTGCCTTAAGGTTTATGCCCTGAAATGTGTGTCCATGGAATGGTTCGTGCCACAGTCACATTGTCACATCGTCTCATCATCATCCTGTATAGCATTAAAAAATCATGATAACTTGTAAGCTGGTTTCTGTGCTGCTATTGTGCCACTGAGAGGAAGTGCGAGCCTGGGTAACATTCCCCCGCAGACTATAGTATGTAGACAACAAGGACGAGTATCACGCAAGACTCCATTATCATCATCATCATCATCATCATCAAGGTCATTATAATTTGATAGCTGTTTCTAGCCGCCTCAGTAGAGTCCGTCATATGAGCACAACATGATCCATAAATGCAGCAAGAAAATAAAATAGAGAATCCTGCTTTACTTACTTTTGTAATATGTAGTGCTACTAAAGCATATTTACATTACACTTCAGCTATTGCGTTAGCCAGTCTAAAATGAGTTGTAACATGAATATTCGTACTTCCAAACTTGTCTCTTTAGAGTATATCTTTAGCGTATATTTTTTAGTGTATATTGTTGCGTCGCGAAGAATGGGTTCAGCTTTTAAGCAAGCCAGTCAGATGTGATAAGGCTGACATGGCTTTACAGTCCAGGGCATGCGGGAGAACATGGCAATGATGTGGCAGACAGATTTGCTAACAGGTTAAAATAAATGGCAGACTGATAATGGACAAGGGGACATTCGCTAAAGCAGTATTGGACAGACTGTGGGAAAATGAAGAGCGGGAATGGAAGAACAGTGTAGCTATGAGGAGACTGCTGGAGCTAGGACAAATTAAAGTTGCTGACAGAAAATCTGAGCTGTGTGGCAGAAAACACATCGTAAACAACCAACATTTAGCAGGAACCATCAGCAAACAAACTCTTGGATGGACGCTGCGGCATGCGGCAGGGCATGTATGGGGTTGTCCCGAATGCAGAGAAGCAGGAGTCTGATTTATGAACTTTGAACTTAGTATTTTGTTTTAATGACCAGCTTGGTGTTCCATAAAAAAAAGAAGTGAATTATATACAAAAATGAACAATGGGGATTCTGTTACCTGTAATAAACACAGTAAGCGAAGTAAGCCAAATATGCCAAAAATAGCACGACCTTCACCCCCACAGCAATATGCCGTTTGTAGCGGCTCCAGACTTTGCCCACAGCTTTCTCAATGTGCCCAACAAATCGACTCCAAGGACCGCCCACAAAGCCATCATCATCATCACCATCATCATCATCTTTGTCGTCTAACACACGATTTTCTGCTTCCACGTCTATATTAGTCTTAGTCTTAGCTGTGTCGTCGCTTCGTACGTCTTTCTGTGCTTGACCATTGCAGGAGTTTGAAATTGTGTAGACCTTCGAAACAAATCAACAGTTATTGCATAAAATACATATTTTCAAACGTATTTAAAAAAAAGATTGTTTTAATAATTATACATAAGAAACAATAATTTACTCAAGCTAATTAACGGTTTGTTTCTGTTCTGTCCTATCTCTGGATGCTCTGTTGGCTGTAAAAGATCTATAGATCATCATGTGCAAACAAAACAGGTCCTGCAGTCTTTGTCACAACGTTTCTCTTCAAAACATCATCTGCTCCCTAGATTCAGCTATTTCTGGACCGACCCTTCATTATCTGAATGTTTAGGCAGGATATCCTGTACTGGCAGATCAGTTCATCTTTCTTCTTCCTGTGTACTGTAACACCAGCATTTTGATTTGCCTGGTCGGATGTTCTCATTTCTCACCTTGTCTCATTTTTTTCTTTTCTTTCCCTGCTTTGACTGATCGGATGTCCTCATTTCTCACCTTGTCTCTTCTTTTCTTTTCTTTCCTATTTTCCTCGTGCCTCCGTTCCTCCTATCACACGTGACACGTTTTATTTCAGGTTGTCAGGTTGTCAGGTTTATTAGTTTACTCCTCGCGATTTTTGCTTTTGTAATCCGCATACAGTAATCTATCTACAAGGTAAATAAAAAAACAATTTACAAGAAAGAAAACTACCACAAAATGTATAATATATCATGTATTCTTCTGTAGAAGCCACGTGTTTTAAAAACGGACTGCTCAGAGCAGGAGATTCTCAGATAGAAGGCAGGTGACTCACGGGTGACTCACAGGTGACTCACAGGTGACTCACAGGTGACTCACGGGTGACTCACAGGTGACTCACGGGTGGGGATCTCCAAGTCTAACGGGAGGAATGTGTCCGAGGAACTAGCTATGAATTTTTGTTTAATCCATAGGATCCACAGACAACAGAAATGTGGTTCCTACGAAGAATGTTAAGAAAACCATGGACAGCCACAGTAACAAAGAAGAAGGCCTAATGAAAGCCAATGAGAAACGAACCTTAATAAATACACTACATGGGGAGACAGTCAAGGTTCATTGGGCAGATAATGAGAAGAGGAGGGATAGAAAGCAGGAAAAACTGGAGGCAGGAAAGGGAGAGGTAGACCAAGAGAGAAAATCTTAAGATAGCTTGACAGAACAGCATGGGGGAGACACATCAACAGAGCTGATGAATAACATGAAAGATTGGAAACTGGGGACAGACATAGTCTTCGATGCATCCAGGCTTGGCACATGATGATGATGATAGCAAAAGAACATAGAACAGTGAAAAATCTTTCCAGATGATGATTTAATATTTATGACGGGATTCAGGAGGGCAGCCGGGATCGAAATGGGAGTATAAGTTGAGAACCGCTGTTTGGTAGTGTTAGAGAACAATGTAAGATTTAGAGTTATAAAGTCATATAACTGATAACTGACTTCGAGAAGTGTCGGGGAATGAGGTAGTGTTCTATACCGACTGTTACTCAAGATAAGTGTTCTCTTGATACAATATCTGTAAGGGACACTTATCGTACAATAGGGGACATAACTCTTTTTTTCTTTTCTTCCACCTGTTTTTTTTCATACATTCCCCTCAAACCCCCCCCCCCCCCACCAACTTATTCTGTCTGAACTGGACAATCAGTCACAGGTGCTAGCACTTATGTGCAATCTTGACCTCATTAGCAGTTCCATGTAAATTAAGAAAATCATTATAAAGTGTGTTCCTTTGTTCCTGGAAACTGTGAAGTCATAACGCTTACTTCTAAAGAAAGAAACAAAGAGAGAAAGAAACTTACTTGTGGTTCAGCTCCTACCTCCGATGGTGTCATTTCTTCTCCTGCAGATCCTTGCTCGAGAATCCCCGGTGACATTTTCTCGCCCGTCGTGTGTGGCATTCTGAAAGAAAACAACAGAACACAGGACACACTGCAGCACACACCAAACTCACTGCAGCACACACCAAACTCACTGCAGCACACACCAAACTCACTGCAGCACACACCAAACTCACTGCACCACACACCAAACTCACTGCAGCACACACCAAACTCACTGCAGCACACACCAAACTCACTGCACCACACACCAAACTCACTGCAGCACACACCAAACTCACTGCAGCACACACCAAACTCACTGCAGCACACACCAAACACACGCTTGCAGGCGTAAACTATAAACATGTTTACCAGTGAATTAATATCTGACGTTGATACCGTTTATATAAAGATATTAGTAGAGAAAAGGCTGGAGGAAAGAAAGTAAACAACATCAGATGACACGGTACTGACAGCAGAGGATAGGAAAACCTAACATAAAAGGCTTCTAGACCGGTCCGGGTTGCCGCCCCTCTTCTCCCAGGTCACATCCATTAAGTACTATTCGTACAACGGCCTATTAAACTAGAATATCACTTACGCAACTAAAAACTTCAACAAGCAAACCGGTTTACTTAACAATATGAAGGAGTATATTTATAAACTCACCTACCGCATTACTTTCTCAGCTATCAAAAGTGATGGACGAGTTTCATGTAGGGACACAAGTTTCTCAATGTCAAGTTGAAGTGCTAAGAAGGAGGGTGTTACCGCCCCCTATCAGCTTCTTCGCTCCATCCCCCCCCCTTCCAACGTTATCTTACTGCCCTGTACGGACCCTTTTTCCTTCACAGCCCCACCCCCCACCTTTTCGATCCTTTCCAACTCTCATCGGTGGCGTTATCTCTCACGTTGGGGAAACACTGTCCTAGACAAAACCATAGAGGAAACCACAAAACGGGTTTAGAGTTAATCATCAGGTGCCGTGCCGACTGGCGTTGGCTATTATGCTTCTCCAGAGTACACGATCCCTCATGCAGGCCATCTGCTCAGTTAGTGATCTCCTCTCACACCATCTCGTCAGATTATCTAGTATCGTTTTTCTTGGTCTTCCACTGGCTCTTCTTCCCTCTATTTTTCCTGTTATTACAATATTTTCAGTGCCTTCTCTTCTCATTGCAAAGTCCTATAAAGTACTTTGTTTCTGCTACATTTTTTTTTTTTGGGGGGGGGGTTACATGATTTGTTTTTATCTCTCCAGCTCTTCTCCTACAATCTTCATCAGTAATCTTTGGTGTCCAGGGAATTCGCAACATTCTTCTAGTAAACACCAATAAAACAGGAGTTATGGTGATATCCAAGAAAAAGAAAATGCCAGAATGCAGAATAATAGTGAAGAGAAGATATTAAAACAGATCAGTAGATCAAATATTTGGGTGCAGCCGTAAGATCTGATGGCAGGTGCACTGAAGAACCAGGACAGATTTTCGAAAAATGAAGAACATATTAACAAATAAAAAACTGCCGTTGGCAATAAGAAAGAGAGTTCTAAAATGTCCTATAGAACCTGTTGTATTTTATGCAAGCGAAACATGGACCATGAATAAAGAATCAGAACAAAGAATAAAGGGTACTGAACTGTGACTCCCAAGAAGGAGGCTTTGCAAACCATGGACAACCAGAAAGACAAAAGGAGAAGTATTACAGCAGGCACAAGAATATCCCAGACTGGCGCAGGCATAAGAAAAAGATAATCAAAGTTTCTCGGACACGTAAGCAGACGTCAAGGTTTAGAGAAATTGGTCATCACTGGAAAGATAAATGGTAAAAGACAGAGAGGGAGCAGAAGACATACATACCTAGATGGCCTGACTGTGTGGTTTGGTGTGAGAAGAAGAAGGCATGCATACATACCTAGATGGCCTGACTGTGTGGATTGGCAGGAAAACAGAGATAGACTTTAATCGAGACACGAAGGATCAAGCGAGATGGAGAGAGATGGTCGCCTACGCCTATTGGCATGGCGCTCTCTGATCTGATTAGCTAGAATAGTGTTTCCCAACTTGGGGCGCACGCCCTCCCGGGGGGGGGGGGGGGAATCTAATTTTTTTTTTTAGTGAGGGAGGGGGCATTTGGAATATATTTATATTATAATTGTTAATAACTTGGTTGACTGTTATGTTGCGAGACTGTGGGAGCGTTGAGTGGGGGCATGATCCAGAAAAGGTTGGGAAACACCAAGCTACAAGAAGTTAAAGTCACCGTCATAGACAATAGAACAGATAATCAGTTCACCAGTTTGTCCAAAGATTGCTTCAGTCTGTGACTTCCTAGAAGAAGCCAGCCTCCCTGCCATGCGCTAGAATCATGACTCTGACACTTTTCAAGTAGCAGGTCAAAGATAACTTACTTTTCATATCAAGCATTCAGCAAGAGACCAGCTGTCCCTTCCCTTCCACCAGCTGTCCCTTCCCTTCCACCAGCTGTCCCTTCCCTTCCACGACAATCTTGTTATCTCCGTCCCCATTATAAGGGGGGGGGGGGAGGGAAATAAAAAAATAAAAGCAACGTATCCTTTACCACAGGTAGCTGTTAGTAAACGAACATACTTATCTTAATCTTAAAAAAGTAGTTCCCAGAATTCTTTGCAACTCACGTACCCTACATATTTTCGTGGACATCCCCACTACACATTCCAGTTCTTTTCATATTACACAGTGCTCTCTCCCACCCTAAATTTAGCATATGTTCACTTTGTATTCATTTTAAAACTTCACACTCTTCTGATAGTCAGTATAATTTAGCGGAACTACATGATCCTTCGCGGACCATAGATTTAGAACCACTGTGTTAAGACACCTGCCTGTGAAACTAGGTAATGTCCGCTTTCATGGAGAGGCACACCGATGTCAGTGTTTTAAGAGATAAATACACATTCACGTGCAGCCACGCCCACGTTTCCTGCAACTAGGCTCAGGTTAACAGCAGATAAAAGCAGGAAAGCGGACGGCACAAAGGAAACAGGAGAACAATACATTACACAAACAAATACAGGAAAGCCGAAGTCAGAGAAACAAGCTCGCAGACAGACAGACACAGAAGTACATGTACTGCTAGATCCGTGTTTACGACGGTCCGGGAGCATGCCGCACAAGGGGAAGTTTCAATAAGTTTGTTTTTTTTTTTGGTGGGGGCAATTAGAATATACGGTCTTTCCTTGAACAAACGCCCTGACAATTGTTCAGAAGATTGCCACCGTCATTCGGTGTTTATTAGAGGCTGGCGTTTATTCAAGGCAGGTGTTTATTCTCAAAATGTCAGTTACGGTTCTGCAGCGCCTCTAGTAGGCTGTATCGTGCGTCTTTCCTTCCATAGAAAGACAGAGACGATGTACTGACCCGACGTTTATTTAAAGCATGCGTTTATTCGAAACATGAGTCCGTTCCACCAATCCCCCCCCCCCCCCACCAAGAGTTTATATGATGCAGACGACTATTTTCAGACCCGGCTTTTAATCAAGGATATACAGTATTTATATTATACGTTTTCGGAACTTGGTTTATTGTGCTGCGATTGGGGGCGGGGGGGGGGGGGGGTATTGTGGGGGAAGAAGACATGATGTGGGACATGATCCAGAAAAGGTTGGGAAACACAGGAGATCATTCATGTGACATGTCCCTTTCCAGAACTTTGTCGCTCTCACAACCTCCCTGAATGCAATACGGTCTTGCTCAAGATGACCGGCGTCTTGCAGTGACACATTCAGACTTTCCCTGATGTCCTGAGTCCACCTGCGGCGAGGTCGTCCCTTTTCTCTTCTGCCGGGCACTGCCTTCTACTGCCAACCTCTCCAAGCTGTTGTGTCTCTTGATGTGGCCGAAATATCTCAGTTTTTAAAAAATTTTCTGCGACACCTAATCTCATCATTTATTTGCTTCTCGTTCTATCCGTTATATTCTAAGTGCCCTTCTATAACATTTCATTTCAAGTGCTGTTATTCTCTTTTCTAGTAACGATATTTGCTACAGAAGAGTTCTCCAAATATCGTGGACACAAAAAAGAGCAAATATATCTATACTACAAGAGCTTAATATTGAAGAAGGCTGGCTAGTGAAGAGGATTAAAGAGAGAAAACTGAAATATTTTGGACACATTAAACGTCATGATAATTTAGAGAAAACCGTATTGGAAGGATACATAATGGGAAAAAGAAAAAGAGGAAGACCAAGACGAAGATGGCTGCAAGACATCGTTGACGATCTGGAAATGGATGCAACAGCAGCAGGCCATCTTGCTCACAACCGAGAGGCCTACAGGAGTGCTGTTTGGGAGGCAAAGTTCCGCAAGGGACATGCAAATGAATGAATGAGTGAGTAACGAGATCAAATTCAACAAATGAGAAACAGAATATGTCCATCTGAGTTCTGCTATATAGGCTCCAAACATCTACTGCACTGTGTGCTTTCTGTACTCTAGACTCACTGCTCTCTGTTATCTTACTACGGACTAACCTCATTGTTTTCGCAAGACCCGGTACTGTGGCATATTATTAGTAGGTCACAGAGAAACCATAAACTAGTCTTAGAAGAAGGGAGTATTCAAATTGCCCTGTAAGTTATGCAAATAGTGTTAGCCCATTTCAAATACATGTAACATTTGCTAGTGTATTCTGTGATATGCTCTTATCCGAGCCCCACTCCTGTCTCTCCTACGTTTGTACGGGTTTTACAGCAGTGTCCCCCACACTTATATCTTTACCACAATGTCCAACATACTTATATCTTTACCACAATGTCCCCCACACTTATATCTTTACCACAATGTCCAACATACTTATATCTTTACCACAATGTCCAACACACTTATATCTTTACCACAATGTCCCCCACACTTATATCTTTACCACAATGTCCAACATACTTATATCTTTACCACAATGTCCAACATACTTATATCTTTACCACAATGTCCCCCACACTTATATCTTTACCACAATGTCCAACATACTTATATCTTTTAAACAATGTCTGCCACACTTATATCTTTTAAACACTGTCCGTCACACTTATATCTTTTAAACAATGTACCCCACACTTATATCTTTTAAACAATGTCCCCCACACTTATATCTTTTAAACAATGTCCCCCACACTTATATCTTTTAAACAATGTCTGTCACACTTATATCTTTTAAACAATGTCTGTCACACTTATATCTTTTAAACAATGTCCCCCACACTTATATCTTTTAAACAATGTCCCCCACACTTATATCTTTACCACAATGTCCGCCACACTTATATCTTTTAAACAATGTCCTCCACACTTATATCTTTTAAACATTGTCCCCCACACTTATATCTTTTAAACAATGTCCCCCACACTTATATTTTTTAAACAATGTCCCCCACACTTATATCTTTTAAACAATGTCCCCCACACTTATATCTTTTAAACAATGTCCCCCACACTTATATCTTTTAAACAATGTCTGTCACACTTATATCTTTTAAACAATGTCTGTCACACTTATATCTTTTAAACAATGTCCCCCACACTTATATCTTTTAAACAATGTCTGTCACACTTATATCTTTTAAACAATGTCCCTCACACTTATATCTTTTAAACAATGTCCCCCACACTTACATCTTTTAAACAATGTCCCCCACACTTACATCTTTTAAACAATGTCTTCCACACTTATATCTTTTAAACAATGTCCCCCACACTTACATCTTTTAAACAATGTCCCCCACACTTATATCTTTTAAACAATGTCCCCCACACATATATCTATTAAACAATGTCCTCCACACTTATATCTTTTAAACAATGTCCCCCACACTTATATCTTTTAAACAATGTCCACCACACTTATATCTTTTAAACAATGTCCCCCACACTTATATCTTTACCACAAAGTTTCCCACATTTATTTCTTTACCACAATGTTCGCCACACTTATATCACGATGTCCCCCACGCTTATATCTTTACTACAATGTCCCCCACACATATATCTATTAAACAATGTCCTCCACACTTATATCTTTTAAAAAATGTCTCCCATACTTATATCTTTTAAACAATGTCCGCCATACTTATATCTTTTAAACAATGTCCCCCACACTTATATTTTTTAAACAATGTCACCCACATTTATATCTTTTAAACAATGTCCCCAACACTCATATCTTTTAAACAATGTCCCCCACACTTATATCTTTTACACAATGCCCCCCACACTTATGTCTTTTAAACAATGCCCCCCACACTTATATCTTTTAAACAATGTCCCACACACTTATATCTATACCACAATGTCCCCCACACTTACATCTTTTAAACAATGTCCCCCACACTTATATCTTTTAAACAATGCCCGCCACACTTGTATTTTGTAAACAATGTCCTCCACACTTATATCTTTTAAACAATGTCCCCCACACTTATATCTTTACCACAATGTCCCCCACACCTATATCTTTACCACAATGTCCCCCACAGTTATATCTTTACCACAATATCACCCACACTTATATCTTTACCACAATGTCCGCCACACCTATATCTTTACCACAATGTCCAACACACTTATCTTTCTACAAGAGCCTTGCACGCTTCACACAACAAAATGAAAAAAAAGATCTGTTTGCGAAGATTTCAATGGAATCCTTGGATGCAAACTAATTCCTTTCAAGTTCAAGCCGCTGACATTTTAAATAATGTTTACCTTAAAGCCAGGAATTCTTAAGTTCGGTTTCATGTCAGCCTGGTTCCTGTATGTCTTCGAACCAGTCCACCCTCTTATGTTGCCTGGAAAACACTTCTCATCACGTGGCACACTTTCCGCTTACCGAACGATTTATATATGAAACTACATATTATACCTGTCAACTTGAACCACATAATACAGACTGCAAAAAAACATCATGTGTAAGTAAAAATAAGATAGTTTTCTGACATATCAGCGTTTTCCCCTAGTTCTCGTAATCTCGCAGGCACTTGTCACAAATCTTCTGGACTTGATAAGCGTTTTAAAGCTGAAACCACGGCCGTATACAGCCAGTTCAGGCCTAGGGTAGTCACTGTCAGGCCTAGGGTAGTCACTGTCAGGCCTAGGGTAGTCACTGTCAGGCCTAGGGTAGTCACTGTCAGGCCTAGGGTAGTCACTGTCAGGCCTAGGGTAGTCACTGTCAGGCCTAGGGTAGTCACTGTCAGGCCTAGGGTAGTCACTGTCAGGCCTAGGGTAGTCACTGTCGGGCCTAGGGTAGTCACTGTCGGGCCTAGGGTAGTCACTGTCAGGCCTAGGGTAGTCACTGTCAGGCCTAGGGTAGTCACTGTCGGGCCTAGGGTAGTCACTGCCGGGCCTAGGGTAGTCACTGTCAGGCCTAGGGTAGTCACTGCCGGGCCTAGGGTAGTCACTGCCGGGCCTAGGGTAGTCACTGTCGGGCCTAGGGTAGTCACTGCCGGGCCTAGGGTAGTCACTGCCGGGCCTAGGGTAGTCACTGCCGGGCCTAGGGTAGTCACTGTCGGGACTAGGGTAGTCACTGTCGGGCCCAGAATAGTTACTGTTGGGCCCATGGTAGTCAATGTCAGGCCAAGTGTATTCATTGTCGGGCCCAAGGTATTCCCTGTCAGGCCCAGGGTAGTCACTGTTGGGCCCAGTGTAGTCACTGTCGGGCCCAGAGTAGTCATTGTTGGGCCCAGAGTAGTCAAAGTATGAGGAAGTGATGAAGATATTGGAAGACGTACACTGATGGCAAAAATCTAAGAGTGATAAAATATATATTGGAACCAAAAATCAGCCATGAAGATAAACAACAAAAGTAGGCAAATTTCAGAGCATAAAGAAGGAAGTAAGACAAAGAAGTGAAATGTTCCCAAATCTGTTTTCTCTCTACAGTGAGAATATTATGAGAGCCATTACCGACTAGCGTGGTATAAAAGTTGGAGGACATAACATCAAAATCTGAGATACGCTGATGACACAGTCCTGATAGCAGACAATGGAAAATATCTATAAGAGCTGCTAGATATAGTAGCAGGTGAAAATATCTACAAGAGCTGCTAGATATAGTAGTAGGTGAAAATACCTACAAGAGCTGCTAGATATAGTAGTAGCATAAAGTGAATATAAAGGACTGTCACTGAACAGTAAGAAAACAGTAAGAAAACAGAAAGAAAACAGTAAGAGAACAGTAAGAAAACAGAAATGGTGATCATGTCGAGAAAGAAACCCGTACCAGAACTCAAAGGAATAACATTGAAACAAGTGCACAAGTTCAAGTACCTTGGTACAAAGATAACACCAGATGGTAAGCGTACCACAGAGGTAAAAAAAAAAACAGAATACACCAGGCAAAGGGAGCATTTCAGAAAATGAAATCTATTTTGTGCAGTCCATCTTTATCAACAGATACTAGGAAAAAAGTCTTGAAATGCTACATCGAGCTAGTATTACTGTATGGAAGTGAATCATGGTCACTAACAAAAACAACTAGACATCAGCGGCAACTGATTCCTACGAAGAATGTTAAGAAGACCATGGACACTCAAAATAACAAAATGAAGAACGCCTAAGAAAGGTCAATGAGAAACGAACCTTAACAAACACACTATGGAGGAGACAGTCAAGGTTCATTGGCCAGATAGTGAGATGAGGAGGGATAGAAAATATCATGACGACAGGGAAAAATTGGAGACAGGAATGGGAGAGGTAGACCAAGAGAGAAAATCTTAGATGGCTTGACAAAATGGCATGGGAGAAGCACAACAGAACTGATGGATAACATACAAGATCAGAAACTGTGAAGAGACATGGTTGCCCACACTTCCAGGCATGGTACATGATGATGACACTTAATTGTTTTGATGAGGTCTTCACCGCAGTTTTTGACTGGATACCTGGTAACCTGCTGGTTACCGAGAAACATTCAGAAAACTCTGTAGACAGAACCATGTGGCATTTTTCTTCAGATTTGTCTCTTAAAAGATGAGAAAGGCAGGACAACCTGCTACCCAGGGGCACGGTGTCGGCCTTCCCCTTCCTCGTCGGGCCTGGCTGAAACAAATTTAGGTTAGATAAGAAATAAAAGTCCTCCCTGATAGTAGAGCCCGGCCATCGACCTTGTCTTCTCAATGATCTTGGAGGGTTATCTTAAAAGACAGCGACATTACTCATGCTGGCCTGTCTGATACCCCAGAAAAGTTCCTGATTATTATAACACTACTTGTTCCAGTTTTTTTCCCGGCACTGTCTCTGACAATTTTAAATATGTGCCTTGGTTCGAGATCTTGTTACTGCAGATATTAAGTTCACTTGCCCACCCACGACCCACAGAACTGTTTGATAAAGGTTACACGTTACACAACAGCAAGTTGTAAAAAGCTGCCAAACCGTGAAAGCATGTCACGCTACATCCATCTTCGTTTACTCCACGGAGAATCCGAAGACGTAAAAAGCTCATATCCTTTAACACAGGCAGCTGGGAACAGCAAATAAACATAATTGTTATGTCACTTCTCCGCTGCCCCGCTGCGGGTCGATGCACTTCTTGTGGTGTACTGCTAGATTCTTTATTCCTTGGTAGATGAAGCTTTTCCACTGGTCTTGTATCCAGACCTGCAAAGCTACCTTGATCCAGACTTGCAAAGCTACCTTTATTTCGTTATCAGAGGTGATTCTGCGATCACTGAGAGGTTCTTTAGGTGGCGCAAAGAAAGATTAGGGCTCTAAAGAGGGTTAGGAAGGCGTTTAAACCCCAGTTCTGCGTTGTCTCCACCCTTGCTGTCACTAAGGACGTTGCGTTGTCTCCAATGTTCCTGTAACTAAGGACGTTGCGTTGTCTCCAATCTTCCTGTCACTAAGGACGTTGCGTTGTCTCCAATGTTCCTGTAACTAAGGACGTTGCGTTGTCTCCAATGTTCATGTCATTAAGGATGTTGCGTTGTCTCCAATCTTCCTGTCACTAAGGACGTTGCGTTGTCTCCAATCTTCCTGTCACTAAGGACGTTGCGTTGTCTCCACCGTTCCTGTCACTAAAGACGTTGCGTTGTCTCCACCTTTCCTGTCACTAAGGACGTTGCGTTGTCTCCATTGTTCCTGTCAATAAGGACGTTGCGTTGCCTCCACATTTCCTGTCACAAAAGACGTTGCGTTGTCTCCACCTTTCCTGTCACTAAGGACGTTGCTTTGTTTCCATTGTTCTTGTCACTAAGGACGTTGCTCTGTCTCCACCGTTCCCGTCACTAAGACATTGCGTTGTCGCCACCGTTCCTGTCACTAAGGACGTTGCGTTGTCTTCATTCTTACTGTCACTAAGGACGTTGCGTTGTCTCCATTCTTACTGTCACTAAGGACGTTGCGTTGTCTCCATTCTTACTGTCACTAAGGACGTTGCGTTGTCTCCATTCTTACTGTCACTAAGGACGTTGCGTTGTCTCCATTCTTACTGTCACCAAGGACGTTGCGTTGTCTCCATTCTTACTGTCACTAAGGACGTTGCGTTGTCTCCATTCTTACTGTCACTAAGGACGTTGCGTTGTCTCCATTCTTACTGTCACTAAGGACGTTGCGTTGTCTCCATTCTTACTGTCACTAAGGACGTTGCGTTGTCTCCATTCTTACTGTCACTAAGGACGTTGCGTTGTCTCCATTCTTACTGTCACTAAGGAATTGGTGTTGTCTCCATTCTTACTGTCACTAAGGACGTTGTGTTGTCTCCACCTTTCCTGTCACTGAAGTCGTTGCGTTGTCTCCATCCTTGATGTCACTAAGGACGTTGCGTTGTCTCCACCCTTGATGTCACTAAGGACGTTGCGTTGTCTCCACCCTTGATGTCACTAAGGTCGTTGCGTTGTCTCCACCCTTGATGCCACTAAGGACGTTGCGTTGTCTCCATTCTTACTGTCACTAAGGACGTTGTGTTGTCTCCATTCTTACTGTCACTAAGGACGTTGTGTTGTCTCCATTCTTACTGTCACTAAGGACGTTGCGTTGTCTCCATCCTTGATGTCACTAAGGTCGTTGCGTTGTCTCCACCCTTGATGTCACTAAGGTCGTTGCGTTGTCTCAACCCTTGATGTCACTAAGGACGTTGCATTGTTGTCTCAACCCTTGATGTCATTAAGGACGTTGCGTTGTCTCCACCCTTGATGTCACTAAGGACGTTGCGTTGTCTCCATTCTTACTGTCACTAAGGACGTTGCGTTGTCTCCACCGTTCCTGTCACTAAGGTCGTTGCGTTGTCTCCATTGTTCCTGTTACTACGAACGTTGTGTTGTCTCCATTGTTCCTGTCATTAAGGACGTTGCGTTGTCTCCATTGTTCTTGTCACTAAGGACGTTGCGTTGTCTCCATTGTTCCTGTCACCAAGGACGTTGCGTTGTCTCCATTTTTCCTGTCACTAAGGACGTTGCGTTGTCTCCATTGTTGCTGTCACTAAGGACGTGGCGTTGTCTCCATTGTTGCTGTCATTAAGGACGTTGCTTTGTCGCCACCTTTCCTGTCATTAAGGACGTTGCGTTGTCGCCACCTTTCCTGTCACTAAGGACGTTGTGTTGTCGCCACCTTTCCTGTCACTAAGGACGTTGCGTTGTCTCCATTGTTGCTGTCACTAAGGATGTTGCGTTTTCTCCATTGTTCCTGTCATTAAGGACGTTGCTTTGTCGCCACCTTTCCTGTCACTAAGGACGTTGTGTTGTCGCCACCTTTCCTGTCACTAAGGACTTTAGATTGTCATGGTGGACCAACAGTTTTTTCTCAACAATCCACTTCTTTTCTGTGAGTTGCACTTTTCAATTTATCTGTAAGCTTAGCACAGAACGTTGACCTAGCCACTGTTTGTCTTTAAGCATAGCACAGAATATTGACCTAGCCTCTGTTTTTCTGTAAGTATAACACAGAACATTGACCTAGTCATTGTGTGTCCATGCTCTTGATAGTGCCCCAAAATATGACCATTTATGTCACAAAAGACGTTCAACATGATTCTTTTAGCAGAAGGACTGAGTTTTGTCTTTCCTTTAGAAGAAAGTGTTTCCTCCGAAAACTTTGTCTCTTGCTTTCCAGTTCACGGTGGTGGAGCCAAGTGTTATCGTCAGTGACAGTTCGCCCCTAGAACACATGGATATTCTGAATAACGGTTCAGGAAATGGGTCGCAACCTCCAGGCGCTGTTGCTTGTACAGATAGATCAGTAAGCTTATTTGGGTGCCTATCTTACAGACACCAGAAGAACAGTTTTCTTTCTTGTATTTATAATATGGATACGAACATATTGTCTCTTATTGAAACTGTTCTGATAGTTCTCCCTTTAATCACAGACTAAAGGTCAGGCTTCATTATCTTTTAGAAAACGTTGATATAAAATAAAGGAGATACAATGAGGGAAGTTAGAAGGAGGACAAATAACGCTCTTCGAAAAGTAAAACAACAAAAGAAGCTGTGAAAAGGAACAGACAGAACTACAGAAATAAGATTTTAAAGGGCATGCATCTTTTCCATTGCAACATATGCCAGTGAGACCTGGACACTTAACAAAACAGCTGAGAAACACATAAATGCCTTTGAATGTAAATGCTACAGAAGAGTTCTTCAAATATCATAGGCACAAAAAAGAACAAATATATCCATACTACAAGAACGTAATATTGAAGAAGACTGGTTAGTAAAGAGGATTAAATAGAGGAAACTTAAAATGTTTTTGACATATTAAACGTCATGAGAATTTAGAGAAGACCGTCTTGGAAGGGTACATAATGGAAAAAAGAAAGAGAGGAAGACCAAGGCGAAGATGGCTGCAAGATATCATTGATAATCTGCAAATGGATGCATCAGCAATAGGACATCTTGCTTACAACCGAGAGGCCAACAGGAGAGCTGTTAGGGGGGCAAAGTTCCGCAAGGGATATGCAAATGACTGACTAACTGATTTATTCATAAACCTGACGCATTAAAAAAAATCATCCTGCTTGTTGTCCGTGAGGAAAGGGCAGGACAACAACATTAAGGATGGGGCATTGTTTACCAGGAACTGGAGCTTGCAAGAAGTTGACAACTGCGCATGTCTTTTCTATTTTAGCACTACGCCTCTGATGCAAAAGCCATCGATTTGTTGACAGCTGGAGTACTGAAGCGAGCCCTTGTTATTCTAATAGTTGTGTTTACGACGCTGCTGTACATGAGTACAGGCCCGTATTCAGTAAGGAGATATTTGTAGCAGAAACATGGAGGCACGTACAGTTGTACACGCAGAACCTACGTGTCATTGTATCCTCTGTGTAGCAGGACTCACAACATTCTGTTGATCATCTCCCAGTTGTTCTCCGTATTTCTGGGGTCAGGAACATTCCGATGTGTAAAACAAATGTTTAAAATTGTAGTTGAAGCCATACACGGTAGCTGTTTGTATACAACGTCTCTCTCTCTCTCTCTCTCTCTCTCTCTCTCTCTCTCTCTCTCTCTCAACCTTTAGTGCTCAGGGCAAATGGAGCTTCCCGCAAGGGTTTTCAACAAATGTCTGTCCTTTGCTTTTTCCTACTCTTGTTCTTGTATACAAAATATACTTTACTTATTTGTTGCTATTATTGTCCAGTATCAACTAACATTTGCACGAGACCATGTCTCTCAGTGTGTTTGTCTCAGACTGGGTACTTGCGAGAGAGAGAGAGAGAGAGAGAGAGAGAGAGAGAGAATTTAAACGATATAATTTCTGTGTCTTTTTTTTCCCCGAGTGTCACAGTTTGAGACACACGTCAAAGATTAGGCTTATCCAACATATTTGACTGAAGTGGATAGTGACAACTCTTTGCTAGGCGGCTGCTCATTCTGTCCTTGGTTCGAGATCCAGGTCGTTCTTTTATCATTATTTTCTGTTTGCCTTCTGAGCCCTTTGTCTACTAGCTTTTTTCCAAGCGTTAACTATTAGAAACTGTTTTGTGTCACTTTGTTATTTTGTATCACTTTACTCTGATTCGTGACCATCATCATCATCATCATAGCAGATCGAGTAATTTCGATGCCTCATCGATAGAAGAGGGACCTAAACAAGGGTCAACGTTTTTAATGAGCATACCTGTCAACACAAGTCGACCAGGACATATACATCGTGCTGCTGCTGCTGCAGGATGGGCCAAAGCGTGTGACAGAATCCATCACAAAATCTACATCTACCTGCACATCCTGGAAGGTACGCACTGCAGATTCAAGAACTATACAAGGAAACGTAACAGACCACAGGTCACTTATCAGAAGAATTATACGGAAAGGGGAAATCGGCGCTAGCATCCCAAGGAGAAGGGAGTAATTTCTAACCTGGCTCTGATACGCTCCAGAAAATTTGCTCATAATTTTGTCCAGCGGGATTAAGAATGGTCCAAACTGAGCTAGGAGGTCAAAGGCAGAGACAGAGGTCACTGGAACCAACACGGCATTTTTTTAAATAGGGGGGCGGGGGCGGGAAAGTGGGAGAGAGTGGGGTGGAGGTGGTAGCGCTAGTGATATGGCCTTGGGAGTAAACGAAGGGTAAGGGTTGTTCGCAAACAGAAAAAGTTTTAGAACCACTGACAACTGAACTTGGTGTCTGACATTTTCGCTAGATAACCAGCCTCATCTGTAGGACAAGACACACTAGCATGGACAGAACACAGTGCTTCCAGTACATTAAGAAAAGACAGGGCACTCACGCGAACATCTCTCTCCCCCACCCCAACGCATATAATGTAGATTGAGCAAAAACAGGACGAACAGAAAGAAAGCAGAGATATAGAGAAATCCGATCTAATATTTAATAACAATAAAATTTAGAAGAAAAGTTTAATGGATATTTTACTTCCTTGTGTGAATTTAGAAGTAAACTAGGTTAACTTTCTTTGCATTTTAAGGGGGGGGGGGATTTCTTATTGCTCAGGGGCCCCAAACATGAACCACTGGTCTGTACAGGATTAACAATTGCCGATCTGAGACTTGTCACGTCAGCCACAGCTCTGGCTGTCACTCCACGTGGCCTTCTTTGTACAGTATCTTACTACCTGTCCCTAGCTTAAACATCCTTGTCAATTATGTGTTTTAGAAGCTTCATCACTTGTGCTCCTGCTTCGTTACGTCAAAGCTTGTTTGCTTAAACACTGTTTCCGTCTTGTAACTTCAGACCGTTTTTTTTTTGCTCTTGCAATACCTGGTTGACCTTGATTTGCGTGTCGTCGTTAAGACATCTCCTTACACAGAATTACTTTCTTAGAAAATAAGACATCTCCTTACACAGAATTACTTTCTAAGAAAATAAGACATCTCCTTACACAGAATTACTTTCTTAGAAAATAAGACATCTCCTTACACAGAATTACTTTCTTAGAAAATAAGACATCTCCTTACACAGAATTACTTTCTTAGAAAATAAGACATCTCCTTACACAGAATAACTTTCTTAGAAACTAAGACATCTCTTTACACACAATTACTTTTTTTATGAAATAAGACATCTCCTTACACAGAATTAGAAAATAATACATCTCCTTATACAGAATTAGTTTCTTAGAAAGTAAGACATCTCCTTATACAGAATTAGTTTCTTAGAAAATAAGACATCTCCTTATACAGAATTAGTTTCTTAGAAAATAAGACATCTCCTACAGAATTAGTTTCCTAGGACAAAATGTCCACGTAGAGAGTACCTAAAATAACTCCTACACGTGAGTCGATTTCTTTATCGACTTTGCCCCTAATTAATCCGTGAGAATGTAAAATAATTCTGTAGTTTCATTTATTATTTATATTTTATATTTTGAAACTGTAACATAGGCATTAGTTAGTCATTTCATACCAAGTACTGTGGCCCCCAGGACACGGACACATGCCTGAGAAGCACAGAATAGGACCACTGTACCCTACCACGCACGATCGTAAGAGACGACTAGGCAGGGTTCGGCATAGGGTCAGAAACCCTATTTGGTAAAAAAAAATACATTAGCTACGAAAATGTCAACAAACACTCAACAAAAGGACAAGGAAGACTTAGAAACACCTGTAGAGAGGACAAGGAAGACTTAGAAACACCTGGAGAGAGGACAAGGAAGACTTAGAAACACCTGTAGAGAGGACAAGGAAGGCCTAGAAACATCTGACTAAGAAGTCTTGGAGCAGAGATCAATAAGATGAACCACGCCTGGGGACGGCTAGAAGAAACCGCCCAGGACAGGAATAAATGGACAACCCTTATCAATGGTCTATGCTCCAGACAGGGACAGAGAAGGTGAGGAAGGAAGGACTTGTTCTTTGTACCCACATAATACAAGTATTAAATGTAGGTTCAATGAATTTCTTATAACGGAAACTGAATGACAAAGGATGGAATGTTCTTTCCGCCCAGTTCTTCACCTCTTGAAGGTAAAGTTCATTCCTTCATGCACAACAAGAATATTGCTCCTTTGAGAGATTTGATCTCTTTTCATCGACGATCGATCCTAGCTAAGGGCCAGGCAATATGCTTTTCCACACCCGGAAGTTTACTGAGGAACCTAGGATATCTGACGTACGTGGACCTCCTAGGCACACTCAGGCACAGGTAGCTACACCTGGCACACCGAGGCACAAGTGACACATGTACACCTGGTAAACTTAGGTACCCCCGACACACCTAAGCACAAATGACACATCTAGCTACATGTGGCACTCATAGGCACACATGGTACACCAAGACACAGGTGACATCTAAGTACACCTGGCAAACCTAGGCACACATGGTACACCAAGACACAGGTGACATCTAAGTACACCTGGCACATCTAGATCAACCTGGCAAACCTAGGAAAACCTGGCACACCTAGGCACAGATGACACATCTAGGCACATCAGATACACCTAGATCCACCTGGCTCATCTAGGTACACCTGACACACCTAGGCACAAGTGACACAACTAAATACAACTGGCACTGCACTCATCCAAGATGAAAACTCTTCTTGCCACGCTCCATACAGGGGAAAGAGAGGCCATAACATTCAGATATCAGCATCAGTTATTGTTATCTTTATCATTCTTTCCACATCACAGCACAACTACCGCACTCACCATCGCCATCACTCGACAGGACAGCAGCCATTAAACTCACCATTACCAACACTCGACAGGACAGCAGCCACTAAACTCACCATTACCAACACTCGACAGGACAGCAGCCATTAAACTCACCATTACCAACACTCGACAGGACAGCAGCCATTAAACTCACCATTACCAACACTCGACAGGACAGCAGCCATTAAATTCACCATTATCAACACTCGACAGGACAGCAGCCATTAAACTCACCATTACCAACACTCGACGTGACAGCAGCCATTAAACTCACCATTACCAACACTCGACGGGACAGCAGCCATTACAGTCATCATCACTCGACAGGAAAACAACCATTAAAGTCATCATCACTCGACAGGACAGCAGTCGTTAAACTCACCATTACCACCACTCGACAAGACAGCAACCGTTAAACTCACCATTTCCGCCACTCGACAGGACATCAGCCATTAAACTAAACATTACCACCACTCGATAAGACAGCAACAGTTAAACTCACCATTACCACCACTCAAAAGGACAGCAACCACTACAGTCATCATCACTCGACAGGACAGCAGACATTAAACTCACCATTACCACCACTCAAAAGGACAGCAACCATTATACTCATTATCACTCGACATGACAGCAGCTATTAAACTCACCTTTACCATCACTCGAAGGGGCAAGAACCATTAACAACTCTTACTCAAACTGATTTCTTCTTTAAAATAAGAAGACAACTCTCATTCAGTCTGATTCTTTCTTTAAAATAAGAAGACAACTCTCGTTCAACATGATTTCTTCATAAGGAGATAACTCTCACTCAGCCTGATTCTTCATTAAAAGACAACTCTCATTCAACCTGATTTCTTCATTAAAATAAGAAGACAGCTCTGACTCAACATGATTCCTTTATTAAAATAAGGAGACAACTGCCCATTATCTGTTCTCCAGGTCAAACATCTTAGCCTACTGAGCTCTTCCAATACAAAACAAAAATAAATAAATAAATAAAATAAAACACAAATCAGTTATCCTGTCTTACATTTAAATATAACCATTTATATCCTTTCCTATAAAAATACTTACCTAACTTTACCCTGCTGTTCGTGGAACTGCTTATGCTGTCACTTACTTAATGAACTGAACACATACTCTGTGTACATAAGGCATATATACGCTACCAGGATCTGTCCGTCCCAGAATTCCGCTACTTCCTTTATATTTATATCAAAGGGACGTAACAAAAGGTCAGCTAGAGGAGTTAATTGTGACATGTAAACTGTTCAGCGTTTTACTAACTACAGGATATTATTTTTGCATTGTTAAAGAAGATCGTGGGGGAGGGGGGGGGGATGGGCTGTGATAGTAAACATTTATTAAACCTTAAAAGTTTTCTCTTTCGTGCCGGAGGTTTTGTTTTCAGCGAAAGGTGGAAGGGGAGATAACAAATTTATGAAAACTGACATCACTTTATTTGATCACATATTTCTAAGATACGGGTAGTTTTTTGGTATAAGTGTGTATACAATTAATTATACATATACACACAAAGCCACTGGAGTAAAGCCGTGATAACAAAGTGGTAAAACTATTCGAAACAAAAGTATAGGTAAAGGTAAAGGTAATCCCGTCATGCCTTAGAGGCACATAGGGATATGGTGTTAGTGTCCATATTTTCCTTGACCTGTCAGCACACTAGAGGGTGATATGATCAGTATCACGCCTGGCCGTGCTTCCTTCCCCAACTCCAGAAGAAGTCGGGTACCCATTTCTACAGCTGGGTGACTGAGGATTCGAACCCCCGACCTTCGCCATGAGAGACCAGTGCACTAACCGCTTCGCCACTCAGACACACAAAAGTATGAACAGCTTTATTAATTAAATAAAGAACGAAAGAACGAACTTTATTTTCAAAGGGTTAAGAATTGGGCACGCAGGCCCGTCTACCATTCTACCCTTCATCATACAACTTTCATTTGGTCACAGATATTCAGCATTTGTTATTGAAAATAATATGCATGAAAAAGCAAAAAAATGCATAAGTAAATAATTAACAAACTATTCCTTTCTATACACTCCACATTCTGCTTTATGTAAACTAACACATTTATAGAGCAGCGGTATAGTAGATACCACAATCAAGCCACACTAAACTAATTTAGACTTAGATAGTACATACACGTTTACTTTTCATAAAGCAAATACATGCAGATGCATATATTTAAACACACATATACCACAAATATAACAAAAACATCCACGCATATACACATACACACATACACTCACAAGTACATACATTCACAAGTAAACACACAGACACGTGCATGTTTGAAGTTCTACGAATGAATAATTTTCACATGCATTGGTAGGATATAAGGGTAGGATACAAGGGTAGGTTACAAGAGGGACAGCATGACAGTTACTGATCAGTTGCAAGTATCTTAGTGCCCCTGGAAGTAGACTGACGTGCCACCGAGGCTGAGTAACGGAGTACTGGTCAATGACATTTTCGTAATGAGAGGCCCTATCTCTAGGGCTGTATCTCTAGTTCGCTCTTAGCCTACTTCTAATCCGAATCTATACCAGGATTCTTGGATATTCACGTTGTCGTAGGCTACGAAGATCTTGAGGTCGCATTCTTCTTATTCCTCCTCTTTTTCTTCTTCTTTCTTTTTGTCTTTTCTTCTTCCTTCTTCTTCTTCCTCTTTTTCTTATTCTTCTTCTTCCTTTTTTTCTTCTTCTTCTTCTTTCTATTTTCTTCTTCTTCTTTCTTCTTTCTTCTTCTTCTTCTTCCTTCTTCTTCTTCCTCTTTTCTTCTTCTTTTTCTTCCTCCTCTTTTTCTTCTTTCTATTTTTCTTCTTCTTCTTCTTTCTTCTTCTTCCTCTGTTTCTTCTTCTTCTTGTCTCCATTGGATTATGAGTTATTTTTTCCTGCAGCAGAAAAAAAGATTAATTGAATTATGTCTAACAGAGGGCATGGTCAATGGAGGCACAATATTCCCACACAAAGAGATACATAAAACAACGTGGATATCTCCAGATGATAGAACTAGAAACCAGATAGATCATTTTTGTATTAGAAAGCAATACAGAACATCTCTGATAGATGTAAGGGCTTATAGGGGTGCAGATGTCAACAGTGATCACAACCTGTGCATAGGGAAAATAAAACTAAAATTGAAAAGCCAACACAAAACGTCAGTACACAGAAAGATAAACAGCCACAGCCTACAAGAAGAAAATACTAACATTAATTTCAATCAGGAAATTGCCAATCATTTCAAAACACCCAGTGAAGTTGAGGAGATAAGTATAGATGAATAATGGATTCTTACAGCACAGCCATAATCACAGCAGCAAAAGCAATCGCTGGACTGAAAAAAACAAATAGAAAAGCATGGATATCAGATAAAACATGGAAGTATATACTTGAAAGACGAGCAGCCAAATTAGACATGTTGAATGCAAAAACAGATCTTGGAAAAGATCTGGCGAAAGCAACATACAAAGAAATAGACAAGAAAGTAAAAAGTTCAGCTAGAACGGATAAAAGAGAATACATAGACAATATGGAGAAAGAGGCAGAAAAAGCAGCAAAAACAGGAGACAGAAAAACGTTATATAACATACAAAAGAGGTTAACAGGCACTATCACATCCAAAGAAAGACCAATCCTTAACAAAACTGGAACCCTATTAACATCAAGTAAAGACCAAAAGCAAAGATGGGCTGAACACTTCCAAGAAATACTTAATCGACTACACCCAAAAGAATTGTTAAACCTCGAAACTGACTTACCAGCCCCACACCTAAATGTCAACCTAGATGAAATTAAATTGCATGAAATTGAAACAGCAGTGAATTTAATGGCTAACAACAAAGCTGCAGGTGAAGATGAAATAACAGCCGAAATGTTAAAAGCTATCAATAGTGACAACATGAGACAACTACAAAGAATGTTTAACAAGATTTGGAAAGAAGAAAAGGTCCCTTCTAATTGGAAAAAATGAATTATTGTTAAAATACCAAACAAACAAAAAAAAAAAACAGGCAACCTTAGTGACTGTAACAACTGGAGAGGAGTAACCTTAATATCAGTTGTGTCAAAAGTATTTTGCAAGGTCATTTTGAATAGACTCAAAGATATAGTGGATACTGCAATGAGAGAAGAACAAGCAGGATTTCGAAAAGGGAGTAGCTGTCTCGACCAGATATTTACTCTCAGAATAATACTTGAAGAACATATTGAAAAGCAGAAACCATTAATACTGAACTTCATAGATTTTAAAAAGGCATTTGATAGCATACACAGAGATTCATTATGGAGAATTTTAAGTCCATATGGAATATCATCTAAAATTGTCAACATCATTACGAACTTATACAATGGATATGTTTGTGCAGTCAATACAGAAGAAGGGATGAGTGAATGGTTCCAGATTGAAACAGGCGTGAAACAAGGATGTATACCGTCTCCTTTACTTTTTTGGAATTACAATAGACTTCATAATGAAAAAATGCTGCACAGGTAACACAGGTATTGACTGAGTACATGGGACCCAACTAGAAGATCTTGATTTTGCTGACGACATAACTCTTATCAGTAATAATGTGAATTCCATGCAAGAAAAAACAGATAGCCTGTTTTCAATGGCTAGGAAGATAGGACTTGAAATTAACAAGGACAAAACAAAAATAATGAAAATTCCCCTTAATCAAAATGAAAAAATACACATAGAAGGGACAGATATTGAAGAAGTCAATCAATTTGCATACCTTGGCAGCTACATAGACCAGGATGGTGACACTAGAAAGGAAGTTAGGATCAGAATTGCAAAGGCAGCATCAATCTTCAAGAATCTTGAGAACATATGGAATTCAAAAGTTATAACCACAAAAACCAAGTTAATACTATTCAATTCAAATGTAATATCCACCCTCATTTATGCATGTGAAAGCTAGATGACTGAACAACAACCAGTCTCATGGGTGATCAGGAAAAGGAGATGGGCATATGTTGGTCACTTGATGAGAAGAAAGAATCAGAGAATCCCAAAACAAGCTATTAAGTGGAACACAACAGGCCAAAGAAGAAGAGGCAGACCGCGTGAAACTCTGAAGAGGACATTATTAAGAGAGGCCAAATTAACAGGCATAAAATCCTCTGATGAGGTTGAAAGACTCGCCGAAGACAGGAAAAATTGGCGAACTACTTTGCGAGCCCTATGTGACGTTTAACGGCACGGGAAGGATATAAGATATAAGAAAAAAAACCTCGATAATGTTGGATCACAAATATGGTGCCGGATGAGGAGTGGCTGACGGTGTTTTGTTTGAAACCTGACATAAGAAATCTCTGCAAACTAACAGCACTGAAATAACTTGGAGATCTGCCTCGTTTTTTATAGGGTATTACTCTTCTATTCGGCGCCCTCTTGCGGACCACAATACTTTCTTCATCAGATTAAGAGAGCATGAAAGCCAAGTTTTGAAGATAAACCAGGCAGAACTTGGACACAGACAGCCACACGACACAGAGGTAACAATAAGCTGGCCACGCCTTTCATCTCACCTATCTACTGTAAGAAACAAAGCCTGGACGGTGGTATTCATATGAGAGAGAGGGAGAGAGAGAGAGAGAGAGATGTAGCATAGCCTTGTAAGTAATGATTATAGTTGTTATTATTATTATTAACTAATATGGTTATGAAAATATACTGTAAAGAAAATAGTAACATCGTATAGCGACAGAGAAAAGTAGGTAGAGAAAGGACAAGAAAGGTATAAAACTTCCGTGACACTAGAACAAGACGCGAACAAAAGTAAACGGTGGAAACAGTGAATAGAAAAATACGAGACTCAGTGACGCTGAGATTTAGTTAATACAAAGGAAGTACGCCAGAAAGTAGGATGATCCAGTGATAACAAAGCGGTGACTGGACGTTGACACGTGTAAACAATATAGAAAAGATGAATAGAAAAGGCAGACACAATGAAAAAGCGAAGACACAATAAAACCTCCGACATGAAAGAGCAAGATGATGACTTAGGTAAATAACAATTGTATAGAAGAGACTGACACGTGTTAGGACGTGACTGCACACTATTTTTAAATAAAAGAGTGACCAACTCGGCCAGCTGACTAATTAAAAATTTAGAGGTGTGGCCTATTGTAAAATTGACTTACGAGAGATAAGTCACGGGGCGGTTTGAATGATGGACCATCAGAACGCTCATGGGACCAGTGGACATCTGAAGGGTGGAGCCAAAATACTTATTGGTTAATCCATCAAGCTGCACTTGAAGATGAAAAGGTGAGCGGAGAGATAGGAAGGAACAAGAAAGAAGAACCAAGAAGACCAAGAAGAAGAACCAAGAAGTTCGGAAGTTGAGAAGAGGAAGAAGTACGGAAGTAGAAGAGAGAGGGGACAGAGGAGGGAGATCGTCAGAACACCGTCGGTTCGGCACTTAGCGACTGACCAGAAGTACAAGAAGGATGGTCAGTGCACGTGGACAGTCAAGAGTGAAGAAAGAAGGTCCGCCCAGAACAGCCTAGAGGCCATCAGATGAGAGATAAGAACAGAAGTCCAGAGAAGAGGCAAGTAGACTTTGCTCGTTAGTACATTGCAATTGAGAGACGGCCGAGGAAGACCGTCAGAAAAAATCATAAGACAGACAAGAGAAGAAAGAGGACGAGACGATATAAAATCAGAAGTAGTGTTAGACGGAAGATGGTTTTCAAGTGCTTTAAGTTATTAAGAAGAAATGACACTTTTGAAACTTTGAGTACAGTGATTTTAGACGAGAAACTAGTTGCCCACGTGTAGTAGATGTGATATAATACTGAGATAGGAAATGTTCTCGTGTCAAGTATAGAATATTGCGAATTTGAGAAATTGAGGAATGTTGCATATAGAATATGATAGAGTTTCATATTGTGAACAAATGATTAAGTGTTTCAATCTAAGTGATGTTGTCGACAATACATCTTGATCTTATTAATCAGAATTAAATACTGCAATGAGCGCTTCATCGATCTTCCTCTGATTAGTCAAATTGTAATGTTTTGTGAAACCTGTGATGTGTTATGATCAGAGAACCAAAGAACACTAATGTCTTCAGTCGTCAAGGATAAGAGTTCACAACTTGTCAATATTATAGAGAGAAATAGAGAGAAAGAGAGAGAGATTGACTGATTGATTGACTGCATCTTTATTTCAAAGGGGTTAAGAATTGGGCACGCAGGCCCGTCTGACATTCTGCCCTTTATCATACATCTTTCACTCTATTCCAGACATTCTACAAATATGCTGTTCATATAACAAACATAACTAACATTGAAGCTGAAAGACATAAAATAAAATATAACATTTACGTTTCGCACTTAAACATTCACTCAGTACAGAAGTAACTACATACATTATCAATGACTATCTACTGAACAAAATTTTCGGGACTATTCAGAAAACAATTAATTGTATTCGGTGTCTGTAAGAGCAGCTTAAGATAACTTTTAAGTTTTATAATTCATGGAGGCATGTAGTCGACATCAAATAGATATTGGGAAAGCTTGTAGTTGTAGGAAGGAGTATAATTTATATTTTTTTTTATACAGGATGGGAGGGTATTCCAAAGATGAGCAGCAGAATAACTAAACTTTTCTTGTAAAGATGAAGTCTAGGTTTTGGAAGACATATGTTGTTCAAGCGTTGGCTGCACTTTGGGCTAAATTTAAACAGGTTCCATAGATAAGGCGGGGCATGCCGTGAAAGAATTTGATGTACTAACTTGGCTTTGTTGAAGAGGAACCTGTTCTTAAGAGGCAGTATTTTGATACGTTTGTGCTGGTTAGTTGTTTGTGCTTGATCTTTGTCACTAATAAGCTTTACTGCTCGCTTGTGGAGTGAGCAAAGCCTCTTTATATTTGATACTGAGCAACCATCCCAAACTGTTGAGCAATAGTCTAGATGTGTTTGTATATGAGATATGTAGTATGTCATCCTAGTGCCTTGATCGATGAAGTGCTTAATTTTGGCTAACTGGTATACTTTTTGTGCGATGAGTTTTGTTAGACATTGCACATGAGAGTTCCAGGTCAGATGGTGGTCAATAATAAGACCTAGTGTTTTGTGCTCGCTAACGATTTCTATATGTGATGTTTCTGTACAGAGCCGAAGTGTTGTTTTTGTTGCGTTTTGTAGTTTCTGTCTTGTTGTTATGAGCATTGATTTTGTTTTATCGGTGTTTATAATCATGCCATTATTTTTGCTCCATCTAATTAAATTGTATAACTCGACCTGAAGAGTTGATTCTAGATTAATACAATCGTAGTCACTGGTGTAGACTGTGCAATCATCTGCAAAAAAGGTCACAAGAAGAGTGTTTAAGATGAAGTGGAAGATCATTGATATAGATAGCAAAGAGAACATGTCTAGAATATAACCTTGAGGAACACCAGTGTCAACTTTAGCTGAATTTGATAGAGAATTGTTTAAGAATACTACCTGTTGTCTGTCTGAAAGAAACGATGCAATTAATTTTATTATGTCAGGGTGCAATTTATAAATCTTTATTTTTCTTACAAGAATATCTAGGTCAATCATATCAAATGCCTTTTTAAAGTCGACAAAGATGTCACTACATAGTCTATCGTCATTTATGTTTACTAACCAGTTTTCTGTCATTTTGGTAAGAGCTGTGTGGCAGGAATGATTGGGTCTAAAGCCTGACTGACTGTCTATGAGTAAATTGTTCTCTTGCATGTGTCGTAGAGTTATTTTGTGTATGTGTTTTCCGAGTGGTTTTGATAATGACGACAATATGGATATTGGTCTATAGTTGGTAAGGTTGGTGGATGAGCCAGGATACACCTTAGCAGTTTTAAAAGCCTCAGGGAAATAACATTTTGCAATACACTGGTTGTAAATATACGTTAGTGTATGTGAAATGACAGGTGTAGCATAACGTAAGATCTTATTACTAATATCATCAAGCCCAGCTGTAATGTTGTTTTTTAAGGTTAAGAGATAACTGTGAACTTCACTGACTGTTAAGAATGGAATGTGTAACTGTTTAAAATCAGTACATCTGCTGAGAGAGAGAGAGAGAGAGAGAGAGAGAGAGAGAGAGAGAGAGAAAGAGAGAGAGAGAAATAGAGAGAAAGAGTGAGAGTGAGTCATGACATTGGTGTACACTTTCGTTATAAAAAAATTTACAATTTATATATAAATTACCACCTTTATCATACGAACCACTATCATCTCATGATTTGTAAAAGCCCGCCCTTTCATTATTTCATCTCATGGGCAATCATCCCCAATTCACATCATTTCAGCTGACTTTATTGACTGTTGAACGAAAATAAAGTTTTTTTTTCTTTCTAAATCGCCGAGACGTCGCGCAAATCTGCACTGCAACCAAACCACGATGACTAGGTCGAGCCACTTCCTCTGGGCGTGAAGATAGTCCTAGGATGATCCTAAGGTCCATTGAGGATTGTTCCTTTCCTCCCTTAGCAGGGAGTATGAGGAGGAAGTGGCGATCTGAGTGGCTTCTCATAATCAAAATGTCATGACTGGTCAAATAGCTTCTCTTTGTGGGGAGTGAGTGCTTTCGCCAAAGGAAACTAAAAGATTGTAACAGTTAACAGAACTCATTTAATAACCAAAGATTCTGCTTTCAGCAACTGCCTGACATTTAACACTGCACAGATTCCCAAGGCGGAATTTTTGGACGGAGCCAGGAAGCGGTCTTCTGATCTCTGATAAAGCATTGACACTGAAAGCTAGTGTAGTTTAAATTACCTGAGAAATTCTCTATCAGGCAGATCAGTCAAGACATCTTAGTTTACACATCAGTCAAGACATCTCAGTTTAAACATCAGTCAAGACATCTCAGTTTAAACATCAGTCAAGACATCTCATTTTAAACATCAGTCAAGACATCTCAGTTTACACATCAGTCAAGACATCTCAGTTTAAACATCAGTCAAGACATCTTAGTTTACACATCAGTCAAGACATCTCAGTTTACACATCAGTCAAGACATCTCAGTAGGCTGAAACTGACCAAGACTATATCTTTATTTCTCGTGACGCCCTTGTGAAAACTTGCTGTGTGACAACTAAGCTGGGGAGCAAGACATGGAAGTGCATTCGTGGTAGTGCATCATCCCATCTTCCTGCATATGCCCAGATATGGGCACAACACGATATCCCTATGTGCCTCTAGGCATGACAGGAATACCTTTACCTTTACCTGGTAGTCTGCTGACACAGGTATGATCAAACTCAACATCATACCATCATCTTGAGTGTGATAATAAAGCACTTGATTCTCATAACATTCATAACAAAAGAAAAAAAAACATTGAGTAATTTCTAAATCTCCACTTCTCCGGCACTTAAAGATTGAAAACATCAAAGGGTTCATTTAAGAGTCGGATTATAAGTCTAGATTATCTGTCTACCCAGTTCCACGTTGATAGGCATAGTCGGACCATGCTGCTTTACAATTCTCTATTCCGGGTGTTACTTATAAGCTCGATTGGTTTTCCTTCTCCACGCCAGTCCGTCAGTCCATCTATCATCTTCTCTCTTTGTCTGCCTAAGTCTCTCTGACATCCCTGCTGTTATCAAGTATTCATATCTCCCCTGCTCTCATGTCGTGTCCTATGAGTCTGAACTGTCTCTTCCAGAATTTTGTTATTGTTTGCCTCTTTTCAAGACCTCTCAGGTGATCATTTCGCTGGTATCTTTAGCACTTTATGTAATCAATCACTAAGACTGAAAGTGAGGACAAGTTATACTGAACCAGACCTGTTTTATGGATGTGAAATATGGACAGTAACCAAAACGTGCAGTGCCAACTGGATTCAGCGAAAATATGGTTCCTTAGAAGAATACTAAAGTCTAGATTATACTTAGAAGAATGTAGAGTCTAAATTATACATAGAAGAATGCAAAAATCTAAATTATACATAGAAAAAGGCAAAAGTCTAAATTATACTTAGAAGAACATAAAGTCTAAATTATACTTAGAAGAATGTAAAGTCTAAATTATACTTATAAGAAAGTAAAGTCTATATTATACTTAGAAAAATGTAAAGTATATATTATAATTAGAAGAATGCTAAAGTCTAGACTATACTTAGAAGAATGCTAATGTCTAAATTATACTTAGAGGAATGCTAATGTCTAGATTATACAGAGTGCTAAAAGTGAGTCAAAGTTTCTAAATTGATCCAAGTATCCTGGGAGTGTGAGAGGGAGAGACTATTGCAAATTAGCATTGGTTTCAGGAACCTTCGAACTTAAATGTTTAAGAACCGCTTAGAATCCTTCTTCGGTGCTTGTATACAAAACCACTTCCATGAAAGCTACTAAAAAAATGTTTTTATTTCATTCAAAGCAGGTTAATAAACGAACTCGATGTTTATAAATGTGGCACTTCACTTGGGTCGCTTCACGCAAATTATACATTCCAAATAGCAACTGCAATGCAGGAGGCAAGCCAAATAAAGGCTGGACGGAAAGTAATAATCAAACGAAGTTGTAGTAACGAGAAATCAAGTCTTTCTCACTTTAAACGTTGAACAGAAAGAGGAGCCCCCTCTGAACTGAAGCATTGAATATACAGCCGGATGTTTACCTGTCATAATCATCGAAATCGTATAGGATATGTTGATGAAGAAATTCCAAAGCTTAGTTTTCATTTTCCTGTCCTGTTAATTTGTGCTGGTCTCTTTTCAAAAATATATTTTTTTAAGTTGGTACATTTTTATTCATATATTGGTCATGCATGATTTGACAACGGAATGAGAGTACGGCCGTGGTTTCCCGGTCTGTTCGTGCATGGTTTCTCTGTCTGTTCGTGCATGGTTTCTCTGTTTGTTCGTGCATGGTTTCTCTGTCTGTTCGTGCATGGTTTCTCTTTTTGTTCGTGCATGGTTTCTCTGTCTGTTCGTGCATGGTTTCATTGTCTGTTTGTGCATGGTTTCACTTTCTGTTCGTGCATGGTTTCACTGCCTGTTTGTGCATGATTTCACTGTCTGTTTGTGCATGATTCCACTGCCTGTTTGTGCATGGTTTCACTGTTTGTGCATGATTCCACTGTCTGTTTGTGCATGATTTCACTGTCTGTTTGTGCATGATTCCGCTGCCTGTATGTGCATTGTTTCACTGCCTCTCTGTGCATGGTTTCACTGCCTGTCTGTGCATGGATTCACTATCTGTCTGTGCATGGTTTGTTCACTGTCTGTCTGTGCATTGTTTCACTGCCTGTCTGTGCATGGTTTCACTGCCTGTCTGTGCATGGTTTCACTGCCTGTCTCTGCATGGTTTCACTGCCTGTCTGTGCATGGTTTCACTGTCTGTCTGTGCATTGTTTCACTTCCTGTCTGTGCATGGTTTCACTGCCTGTTTGTGCATGGTTTCTCTTTTTGTTCGTGCATGGTTTCTCTGTCTGTTTGTGCATAGTTTCACTGTCTGTTCGTGCATGGTTTCTCTGTTTGTTCGTGCATGGTTTCTCTGTCTGTTTGTGTATAGTTTCACTGTCTGTTCGTGCATGGTTTCTCTGTTTGTTCGTGCATGATTTCTCTGTCTGTTCGTGCATGGCTTCTCTGTCTGTTCGTGCATGGTTTCATTGTCTGTTTGTGCATAGTTTCACTTTCTGTTCGTGCATGGTTTCACTGTCTGTTTGTGCATGATTCCGCTGCCTGTATGTGCATTGTTTCACTGCCTCTCTGTGCATGGTTTCACTGCCTCTCTGTGCATGGTTTGTTCACTGTCTGTCTGTGCATTGTTTCACTGCCTGTCTGTGCATGGTTTCACTGCCTGTCTGTGCATGGTTTCACTGCCTGTCTGTGCATGGTTTCACTGCCAGTCTGTGCATGGTTTCACTTCCTGTCTGTGCATGGTTTCACTGCCTGTCTGTGCATGGTTTCACTGCCTGTCTGTGCATTGTTTCACTGCCTGTCTGTGCATTGTTTCACTGCCTGTCTGTGCATGGTTTCACTGCCTGTCTGTGCATGGTTTCACTGTCTTTCTGTGCATGATTTCACTGTCTGTCTCTGCATGGTTTCACTGCCTGTCTGTGCATGGTTTCACTGTCTGTTTGTGCATGGTTTCACTTCCTGTCTGTGCATGGTTTCACTGCCTGTTTGTGCATGGTTTCACTGCCTGTCTGTGCTTTTTTTCCTCCACTAGACTTTGGATGAACAGACTGACCCGCCAGACCGCACTAGCACTCCCAACCCCCATTGGCATGCATATGCTACGGGACATAGCAGAACCTCCCGCGAAGACTTTCTACCAGGACGTTCCAGGTACGCCAATACTTTCAAAATAGCTGACCTAGATTCTATGAGTATGTTTGTATCACCACAACACGGATGCGAATTTTTCAGTCATCAGAAATTCGCTTTTTCAAATGTTTGTCAATAAACACAAGGAAGGAAATACTTGACATCATGTCAGGCTGTTGTGACCTCAATAGTTAAAACTTTCTGAGCACTTGCTTTCACTCTTCGTTATTTGGTAAAATGATAAAAAGCTTGGAGAGTTTAGAGGTTATGACCTGCGCTGTTGAACAAGTGTTCCAATGCAAACACAGAAAGAAATACAAATATTCGGCAACTTTTAAAATACACAACCCACGCCAACAGATCGATATCGTTGCTTTTTGTCTAGTATTCATTTCTAAAAGAAACTAGGAAAGAATTTATGGGTTAGTGGCTGAGGCAGAGTGACACGAGTATGTGGTAGATATAAACACGTACAGAATCACACACAAACGTCCTTTAATGATGTTCATTATGACAATGGAAATCACGGCAACAGGAACATGCTTTCGGGAAGTTTCAGAACAATGACAAGTAGTCAAAATAATAAGATACTGACAATCAATCGCAGCATGGACATATCATGAGAAGACATAGTTATATTGACAATATCATATCATCATCATCATCAGGTGCCGTGCCGACTGGCGTTGACTATTATATTTCTCCAGAGTACACGATCCTCATGTAGGCCATCAGCTCAGTTGGTGATCTCCTTTCACACCATCTCGTTAGACTGTCCAGTATCATTTCTCTTGGTCTTCCTCTTGATCTTATTCTTTCTATTTTTCCTGTTGTTATAATATTTTCAGTCCCCTCTCATTGCATGTCCTATGAAAGTACATTGTCTCTCTCTTACTTTTTTACAAGATTTTTTGTCACACCAGCTCTTCTCATACATTCTTCATTAGTTATTTTTGCTGTCCAGGGGATTCGCAACATTCTTCTAATAAACCACATTTCTGCTGCTTCCAATGATTTTTGTGCAGACCTATCTATTTTACATGATTCACTTCCATATAACAAGATAGGTTCAATATAGCATTTTAGGACTCGTTTTCTAACATTCGTTGATAAGGATGTTTTGGATAATATGTTTCTCATTCTCTGAAATGCAGTCTTTGCTTGGCTTATTCTGTTCCTAATTTTTGTTCTGCATTTCCCATCTGAAGTTATTATTGCTCTAAGGTATTTGAATTTCTGCACCTCTTTAGAAAAGTTCCCTTTAATTTTATACTGCATGCTGGTGGATTCTGTTTCTTAGATATAACTATAGTCTCTGTCTTTTTTATGTTCAAAATAAGGCCTTTCTGTTCACTTTCTTTAGCGACTTTATCAAAGATATTTTGCAGGTCTTATTGGTTCTCAGCTATCAGTACTGTGTCGTCAGCATACCGAAGGTTGTTAATATTGTATCCTCCAATTTGTATGCCTGGTACTGTGATGATTGTTCTTAGAATATTCTCTCTGTACAGAGAAAAAAGGTCTGGAGATAGTACACATCCTTGTCGCACCCCTTGTTTTATAGGTTGATATTTTACAGTTCTATTTTCAACTCGAATTGCTGCTTCTTGCTGCCAGTATAGATGTTTTACAATCCTCAGGTCTTTGCCGTCTATATTGATGTCTTCAAGCATTTTAATAATTTCATTATGTTTCACCTTGTCGAATGCCTTGGTGTAATCAATGAAGCATAAGTAGAGATCTTTCTGTACTTCTAAAGCTCTTTCTGTTAGTGTTCATAAGGCATAAATGGCATTGTGTGTTCCCTTTCCTTCAACAAATCCAAACTGTTCATCTGCTATTCCCATTTTTATCTTTTTTCCTTGTTCTTCTCATAATGATTCTCAGAAGTAGCTTCGTTATGTGACATGAGAGGCTGATATTCCGGTGGTCATCACATTCCTTTGGACTTGGTTTCTTTGGTAGTGCTATAAACATGGATTTAAGCAGGTCACTGGGAATATAACCACTGTTGTAAATGTCATTCAGTAACTTGGTTATTATTTTTATTCCTATCTCTTCTAGCGCCTCTGTTTCTTCTATTGTTATATTATCAGGCCCAGTCGCTTTTCCTTTCTTCATGTGTTTGATGGCATCTATGATTTCATCTTCAGGTATTGGTGGTCCATCACAGTTTTCAGTATCTGGTGTTAATTATGGTCTTTCTCCTTCATATAGCTCACCGATGTACTCTGTCCACCTGTCCACAATATCTTCTGTTCCCATTAACATTTTATCTTCTTTCGATTTCAGGCATCCTGTGGTATATTTTGTTCACTAATTCGTTTGTGCATGTTTCTGCTGTCTTTATTATGAGAGTCCTCTATTTGTCTGCACAGTTCATTTAACCACACTTCCTTTGCCTCTTCGCATTTGCGTCTTATTTCTTTATTTATCTTGCTATATTTTTCTTGATTATTTTTACTCTTCCTCTTCTTGTTCATCAGTCTTAAGATGTCGTCTGTCATCCATTTATTTTTAGGGGTTTCTTTTTTCGGTGGAATTATCTCCTTAACAGTTTGGTGGATAGAATACTGACAATAACTTATGGAAAAAATACTGAAAATAACTTATCAAAATATGCAAATGCTGATAATAACTTATAAAAACACACAAATAGGGATAATAACTTATGAAAATACGGAAATACTGATAATAACTTATGTAAAAACGCAAATGCTGACAATAAGTTATGAAAATACGCAAATAGTGATAATAACTTATGAAAACACACAAATGCTAATAATCTTACAGAGCCATTGGTCGGATTTTCGACACTTCCGGCTCTCCAGGTTCGTGCCTTGGTCGAAAATTCGACTCTTGGTTTGTTTCAATAAAACAACCGGTGTAATATTTAGATTATACATATTTCGTCCGCTTTTCCGGTGACACTTTTCAAAATGGTGGAAGAATCCTTAGTTACGAGCTATGCCGAGCGAGAAAAAGGAAGAGAAACATCGAAAATTTTCAATTTTTTGTGATGTAGATAGTAGTATGGACATGGCCTGCGACCACCCTACTGCTCTTGAATGTATCCCAAGTAGATCTAGACATATTAGACGACGGGAGAAGTAGTTAGTAGGTTATTTCAGACATTAATTTAGCGAGAATGCATCATAGAATCACAGTACGATATCGTCAAGTAGATCTACACATCTCAGATGTTAAGTAATAGATATCTAGACCTAGCCGATGTTGAGCTTGGCACAGTTATTGTCTAGAAACATCACATTACTTCTTTTTTCCTAATAAAAATCCTGCCTTTATGAAGTTTTCACATTTAGTTATATTTTGAAACATAATAGTACACGGAAGTACATGGAAATACTGTTTTCCATTCCACTTTACAACTATGCCCCCTATACCCCTATACCCCCGATACAGATCAGGACCCGCGCTTTTATCCCGGCACCCAGCTGAACGTCCGAGTTTCTTCCTCTGGCACGGGAAGAGTTCATAAAAACACACAAATGCTGACAATAACTTCAGACCTAACGGGAACTCATGTATCCGCGCTCCAGATACAATCCCCTCTAATGACTAAATTCTATAACAACTCAGTCCCATGACCAAATGATCAACGTTCACATATTCACACAAATCAGTTATTATTATTATTATTCATGTGAAAATGGTTATTGACAAGAGTTACAAATTGTAAGACTTTACAAATAAAGTGATGATAAGTTTTATATTTAACAGTTTTTGAGAATATCTACAAGCACCTAGACATCTGAACACCAAAATGACAGATCGAACTATACAAGCTTAGCCTGGAAAATTTGTGCACAAGACGTAGAGGGAAAAAAAAACAAAGAAGTAAAACAAGTAGGACTGAAGATCCAACTCTGGAGATGATTGGCTAGTCGTTCTCGCCCGTCTACTAGACGGAAAGAAAAGGGGGGGGGGGGGATTCTGCTCTGTTTGGCAGTCAGCGAGCTATAGCTGCCATGCTAGCGTCAGGATAAGAGAACCATAGCTGCTAGCGTCAGGATAAGAGAACCATAATGCCATGCTGGCGTCAGGATAAGAGAACTATAATGCCATGCTAGCGTCAGGATAAAAGAACCATAGCTGTCATGCTAGCGTCAGAATGAGAGAACCATAGCTGCTATGCTAGCGTCAGAATGACAGAACCATAGCTGGCACGCTAGCGTCAGGATAAGAGAACCATAGCTGGCATGCTGTTGTCAGGATGAGAGAACCACAGCTGGCATGCTAGCGTCAGGATGAGAGAACCACAGCTGGCGTGCTGTTGTCAGGATGGAAGAACCATAGCTGGCATGCTGTTATCAGGATGAGAGAACCATAGCTGTCATGCTAGCGTCAGGATTAGAGAACCATAGCTGCCATGCTAGAGTCAGGATAAGAGAACCATAGCTGCCATGCTAGCGTCAGTATAAGAGAACCATAGCTGCCATACTAGCGTCAGTATAAGAGAACCATAGCTGAGATACTAGCGTCAGTATAAGAGAACCATAGCTTCCATGCTAGCGTCAGTATAAGAGAACCATAGCTGCCATACAGGCGTCAGTATAAGAGAACCATAGCTGCCATCCTAGCGTCAGGATAAGAGTACCATAGCTCGCATGCTAGCGTCAGAATGAGAAAACCACAGCTCGCATGCTAGAGTCAGGATGAGAGAACCATAGCTGTCATGCTAGCGTCAGGATTAGAGAACCATAGCTGCCATGCTAGAGTCAGGATAAGAGAACCATAGCTGCCATGCTAGCGTCAGTATAAGAGAACCATAGCTGCCATACTAGCGTCAGTATAAGAGAACCATAGCTGAGATACTAGCGTCAGTATAAGAGAACCATAGCTTCCATGCTAGCGTCAGTATAAGAGAACCATAGCTGCCATACAGGCGTCAGTATAAGAGAACCATAGCTGCCATCCTAGCGTCAGGATAAGAGTACCATAGCTCGCATGCTAGCGTCAGAATGAGAAAACCACAGCTCGCATGCTAGAGTCAGGATAAGAGAACCACAGCTGTCATGCTAGCGTCAAGATAAGAGAACCATAGCTGCCATGCTAGAGTCAGGATAAGAGAACCATAGCTGCTATGCTAGAGTCAGTATGAGAGAACCATAACTGGCATGCTAGAGTCAGTATGAGAGAACCATAGCTCGCATGCTAGTGTCAGAATGAGAGAACCATAGTTGGCATGCTAGAGTCAGGATTAGAGAACCACAGCTGGCAAGCTGTCGTTAGCATTAGAGAACCATAGCTGGCATGCTAGAGTCAGGATTAGAGAACCATAGCTGGCATGCTAGAGTCAGGATTAGAGAACCACAGCTGCCAAGCTGTCGTTAGCATTAGAGAACCATAGCTGGCATGCTAGAGTCAGGATTAGAGAACCATAGCTGGCATGCTAGAGTCAGGATGAAAAACCATAGCTAGCATGCTGTCATCAGGAATAGAGAACCATAGCTGGCATGCTGTTGTCAGGATGAGAGAAACATAGCTGGCATGCTAGAGCCAGGATAACAAAACCGTAGCTGGCATGCTGTTGTCAGGGTTAGAGAACCATAGCTGGCATGATGTTGTCAGGATTAGAGAACCATAGCTGCCTTGCTATTGTCTTGATTAGAGAACCATAGATGCCTTGATGTTATCAGGATTAGAGAACCATAGCTGGCATGATGTTGTCAGGATTAGAAAACCATAGGTGGCATGCTGTTGTCAGGATTAGAGAACCATAGCTGGCATGCTACTGTCTTGATTAGAGAGCCATACCTGCCTTGCCGTTGTCAGGATTAGAGAACCATAGCTGGCATGATGTTGTCAGAATTAGAGAACCATAGCTGGCATGATGTTGTCAGGATTAGAGAACCATAGCTGGCATGATGTTGTCAGGATTAGAGAACCATAGCTGGCATGATGTTGTCAGGATTAGAGAGCCATAGCTGGTATGATGTTATCAGGATTAGAGAACCATAGTTGGCATGATGTTGTCAGGATTATATAACCATAGCTGTCATGCTAGCGTCAGAGTAGACGAACTATAGCTGAACAAGACCCTGTCCCACCTCTCCTTTTGTACTCCCACTAACAGGCCTAGCCTGGCTAACGGAGCAATGATCGCCATAGCCCCCGTGGCTGTGGAGTCTTGTAAAGAAGTACTGCATTTTTCCTATTTCTAGCTCCACTCGAAGACTGAAAAAACAGCTGATATAACCCGCTTCCAATCCGACACAATAATGTGTCTCAACATCTTCAGTACCTCAGCTTCAAAGAACATCAAATTTGCAGTTCCCAGAAGAAGAAGTAGCAGAAGAAGAAGAAGAAGAAGATGAAGAAGAAGGATGATGATGATGATGATGATGACTGACTGCATAAAAGCATAAAACACTCTGAGCTACAATACGCGCGGCATACTCAACCGTCAAGTAAATTTGTGAGATACTTGGACTAAATCTGTGAGATGTCTGGACCAAATTTGTGAGATGTCTCGACTAAACATTAATGAAATAGTTATCGGTATCTAAAATATGCAAATGACACAGCGATTATGACAGAACCACAAAGACCTACAGAATCTAGTGACACGAATAAATAACAAAAGTCGAAAGTTTGGACTAGAAATAAATATCAGAAAGACAAATGTTTTGGTAATCAGCAGAGATGAAATAATACCAAATATAAATATAAAAATGAACGGGGAATCACTTGAACAGGTGAAAAAGTTTCAAGTATTTGGGGGCACATGATAAGAGAAGATGAAACATGTGGAATGGAAAGTAACAGAAGAATAGAAACGGGAAAAAGAAAACATTAATGAGGAAGATCCTTGCTTCAAAGCAAATATTGCAGAAACTGATACCATGTATCAAATGCTATGTATCAAATGCTATGTATCAAATGCTATGTATCAAATGCTATGTATCAAATGCTATGTATCAAATGCTATGTATCAAATGATACACATACTCAACATTCCTTTATGGCATCGAAGCCTGGACCTTGAATAAGTCAAAAGAAAAATAAGGGCCCCTCAGCGTGTTGATAAGCAGAAGAATGGGCAAGAAAGAAAACAAAGAAGCGCTACATCAGTTGGAATTTAAAAAAAGAAATGTTGAAAATCATTACAACAAAACAAATGAGATGCTTTCGTCGCGCCAAGAGGCATAATTATATACTGAAAACTACGTTAGGAGAAGATCAGAGGGGAAAAAAAAGACGATGACAACGACATAGATGGGTGGACAACATCAAGACATGGACAGGAACCAGCTTTGCCGAGTGCAGAACAGCCAAAAACCTTCCCCAATGAGACGGAACTAGACAATGACAAATATCCCTACCAAATAGCAAAAACTCGTTTGTATAACTACTTCACTTATACAGAACCGTAGCTGTTCTGAACTTTGACCTTCTTCCCGAGGAAAATGTTAATAATAACAAAACAAAAAAATGGTCCTCCCCCTCATAAAGTACTCGCCGTACTTTTTTTTGTTTCCTCGATTCACCAGTCCATTGCTTGATTCACTGTGTTAAATTTGGGATAAACAAGACAACTTTAGAGGTCCTATAACAGCAACAAGTTGGTGAGTGGGGAACATATTCGCCTTCGTCAGGTTACCACAATTTCTTTGCTTTTTGAACAGCAAAGCAGAGGACACGGTATCCCAGTCTATCATGACGGGTTCCAGGGGATATAGTGTTAGTGCCCAGAGCTTCTTTGACTTGTCGACACACTAGAGAGGTGATGTGCTCAGCATCACGCCTAGTCACCTAACCTTCCTCTTCCACAGAAAGAGCCAGGTACCAGTTTTTAAAGTCCCGTGACCCGTGTCCTTCCATCAGACTGAACTTCATCGAGAAAGACCACTTTGCTGATCAGACACACACAAGTTCCTTTCTATTTCCTAGGATGCAAAATATTTGCTGTGAAATGTATATTATTTGTATTTTCATCCTACGCTTTTGTTTAGTTCAAATCTTCCTTTGCTTTCTCTTCTCTACTATCTACATAAATGCCTTTGAAGCTACAGAATAATTCTTCAGATATTATGGACAAAAAAAAAAAAGAACAAATATATCCATACTACAAGAGCTTAATATTGAAGAGGGCTGGCTAATGAAGAAGATTAAACAGAAAATTTAAATATTTTGGACACATTAAATGTCATGAGAATTTAGAGGAGACTGTCTTGGAAGGGTACTTAATGGGAAAAAGAAAGAGAGGAAGACCAACGCGAAGATAGCTGCAAGACATAAATCTGCAAATGGATGCATCAACAGCAGGACATCCTGCTTACAACAGAGAGGCCTACAGGAGTGCTGTTAGGGAGGCAAAGTTCAGCAAGGGACATACAAATGACTGACTGACTGTTATCTACTTGGTGTGTGAAGTATATAAAAGAAAACATGCACTAAAAGAATGATTAGTCTCAAAGAAGCAGATTTGTGTAAAATATTAATCTCTTTTTTTTTTAAATCTCTGTCTTTGTACTGCTTCTCAAAGTCAACTTTGGCACAGAATATGGAACAGCTAGTTTAGGAAACTGGAGCACAAAGGTACTAAATTGACAATATCATGTAGTCAAAATTTGTAGTAAGATACCGAGAGTAATGAAGGAGCTCTCTGGGACCAGTAATAGAGCTAAACTCTTTACAACTTACACTTTGTAGCAAAGTAATGCAAACTATTGTAAAGCTGTAGTCTGTATGATTTTCAAATTATGTATGTATATATACGGAAAGATTTCCATTTCTGTTGGTCCTTTGCTGTCTTTATGGTTGTCACTCACATCAGTCTTTTGTTTACCAGTGTGTCTCTATGTCTTTTTTAGGTCATCCCATGTTTCTGTTTACTCTGTGGAGTTCACTTCAAAGCTGTTCATTTTACACTTTCCCTTTGCCTTTCGTTCAGTTTCTATAAACTTTTCTTTACTGTATAAACTTTTTTTTTAGCCTTTATCTAAAGAGACTGACCCATAAGACAGCAGGGTTCCTGTTTAGGCCGTCTGCTGTTTATTCAGATCTTCATAGCTGACCTCTGGTGGCCATTCCACTATCCCTGTGGTGGCCATTCCACTATCCCTGTGGTGGCCATTCTACTATCCCTCTGGTGGCCATTCCACTATCCCTCTGGTGGCCATTCCACTATCCTCCACCAAGTGGATGCTCCCTGTGGAAGGACAGTGTAACTTGATAATGCAAATATATAATAATTCTGTTCCAGGCAGTGAAGAAGGTGTGATAATATATTGTATGGAACCAGTATTACTTCATGCTTTTGAGATGTGGAGAGTAAAAGATGCAACAGAGATGAGGCTTGGAAGCAGGAAGCCATGTGCACCTTCGACAACCAGCAAAATCAAGTGAAGAAGCTCTAAGAGAAACAGAGGAATGAGGAAAAACTAATTAAAACCATAAGGAGGAAGCAGAGCTCATTGGTCAGTGTCATGAGAAGGAAGAAGTTACGGAATGTGACAGTCTTTGCAGAAAGTCAAGAGAAATAAAGAGAAAAGAAAATCTGAGAGATAAATATTCCAACTGCCTGGTTAGGTGGCACAGGAAAAGAAAGGCCTGCACAGAACTGAGATTCATCAGTGACTTTCAGTACAGCACAAAACTGACATTCACCAATGACTTTCAGTATATTACAATACTGACATTCACCAATGACTTTCAGTATATTACAGTACTGACATTCACCAGTGACTTTCAGTACAGCATGATACTGACATTCACCAATAACTTTCAGAACAGCACAATACTGGCACTCACCAATAACTTTCAGAACAGCACAATACTGACACTCACCAATAACTTTCAGAACAGCATAATACTGACACTCACCAATAACTTTCAGAACAGCACAATACTGACACTCTCCAATAACTTTCAGAACAGCACAATACTGACACTCACCAGTAACTTTCAGAACAGCACAGTACTGACACTCACCAATAACTTTCAGAACAGCACAGTACTGACACTCACCAATAACTTTCACTACAGCACAATACTGACATTCACCAATAACTTTCACTACAGCACAATACTGACATTCACCAATGACTTTCACTATAGCACAATACTGACATTCACTAATAACTTTCAGTACAGCATGAAACTAATATTCATGGTCACTGATGAGTTTAAGTTCAACACAAAAAGACTGAAAGAATTCCACACAACTGAAACTTCAGGAAATAAATATCAAATAAATTGATGCATAAAAACAGAGCAAGAAACTTTAAGCTGTACATTTATTTCTAGAACTCAGTAGTTCAAACTTTATTTTGCGTCATATGTCAAGTGAGAGTCAGAATCAGTCAAGACAGAAAAATAAGTAAAAACAACTTTTAAAAGATCCATAAGTTTTAAAAGATCCATAACTTTTAAAAGCAGTGTTTGTTAGTGTCATTGTTTTGGAGGTGCAGCAGTAGTGTGGTGGTTAGTTCATTCTCATGCCAATCAGAAGGTCCCTGGTTTTATTTTTCACTTGGACGGAATGTTTTTTTTGGACTGACCATCACTGAGGTCAACCCGGCCTAAAAAATGGGTACCTGGGACTTCCCTAAGAAAACAAAGCCAGCAAAGACAGGTGCTAGCATCCCTACCTGGGGTTTCCCTAAGAAAACAAAGCCAGCAAGGGCAGGTGCTAGCATCCCTACCTGGGGTTTCCCTAAGAAAACAAAGCCAGCAAAGACAGGTGCTAGCATCCCTACCTGGGGTTTCCCTAAGAAAACAAAGCCAGCAAGGACAGGTGCTGGCATCCCTACCTGGGACTTCCCTAAGAAAACAAAGCCAGCAAAGACAGGTGCTAGCATCCATACCTGGGGTTTCCCTAAGAAAACAAAGCCAGCAAGGACAGGTGCTGGCATCCCTAACTGGGACTTCCCTAAGAAAACAAAGCCAGCAAGGACAGGTGCTGGCATCCCTACCTGGGGTTTCCCTAAGAAAACAAAGCCAGCAAGGACAGGTGCTGGCATCCCTACCTGGGACTTCCCTAAGAAAACAAAGCCAGCAAGGACAGGTGCTAGCATCTCTACCTGAGGTTTCCCTAAGAAAACAAAGCCAGCAAGGACAGGTACTAGCATATCTACCTGAGGTTTCCCTAAGAAAACAAAGCCAGCAAGGACAGGTGCTGGCATCCCTACTTCAAATGATGTAGTGGGCTAGAAATGTGAAGGCACTAACACTTCACACCTCAATGGCATGTAAATGTTACAGGACATAAATTGTTGTGGGAGAAAACAAAATAATGCACAAAAAAAAAAAAATGAAAAATTGAAGTGCAAGAATGTGATGAAGATGTTGTGAAATAAAAATCTCAACGCAAAAGAAAAAAAGAGATAACAACTTTGCAGTTGACTGGACAACGACATAACAAAAATGTAAATCTTCACTGCAAAAATGACAGATATAACTATTAATTATAGTGATTTTTCCATTTGTAATGGTCATAATAGTATCACATACTGTAGAAAAACAGTCATTTACCACAGGATTTTAATTTTGTTTTTTATTTTTTATTTTTATAGGTCAACAACCATGACAACTCTTGCTTCGATCATAGATCAGATTTTGAAGAGAACTTCATTTTGGTTGAAATATTGGGTGTCTGTTATTCTTGACAAGCTTTGGACTGTGGGTCTGGCCATGAAAACACATGGTAAAACAGAGGAAGCCTTTCATATGAAACCTTGTAAACCAAAATGAGAACACATTTCCATTCTGGACAGCACAGAAGCACACAAACATTAGATTCTACACTACAGAACACACAGACATTAGATTCTTCATTACAGAACACAGACATTAGATTCTATGCTACAGAACACACAGACAGATTCTAAACTACAGAGCACAGATATTAGATTCTACACTACAGAACACAGACATTAGATTCTAGACTACAGAGCACAGACATTAGATTCTACACTACAGAACACAGACATTAGATTCTAGACTACAGAGCACAGACATTAGATTCTACACTACAAAACACAGACATTAGATTCTACACTACAGAGCATTAGATTCTACACTACAGAGCACACACAGCTTGGAGTGAATACTACAGATACAAAAATTGTGCTGGACACTGTAAAAGCTCATATGTGCATATTTTAGGATGCATGCTACTAAAACACAAGAAGTTTAGATCATTACAAAGAAATAAAATTACTCTGAGCACTACAAAAATATATAGAGATTAGACCTGGACACTATAAAAATATACAAGGATTAGATTTGAGTACCACAAAAACATATAGGGATTGGATTTGAGCATTACAATAATATATAGGGATTAGACCTGCCTATTGCAAAAATATATAAGGATTAGACCTAAGCACTAAAAAAGTATGTAGAAATTAGACCTGGCCACTGCAAAAATATATAGGGATTAGACCTGGACACTATAAAAATATACAAGGATTAGATTTGAGTACCACAAAAACATATAGGGATTGGATTTGGGCATTACAATAATATATAGGGATTAGACCTGCCCATTGCAAAAATATATAGGAAAATATGTAGACCTGGGCACTACAAAAATATATAGAAATTAAGACGGGACTACAAAAATATATAGAAATTAAGACGGGACTACAAAAATATATAGAAATTAAGCCTGGGGACTACAAAAATATATAGAAATTAAGACGGGACTACAAAAATATATAGAAATTAAGCCTGGGGACTACAAAAATATATAGAAATTAAGACGGGACTACAAAAATGTACAAATATTAGACCTGGCCATTACAAAAATGTTCAGGACTTATATGTGGCACTAAAAAATATATAGGAATTAGACTTTGAAGTGTAAAAATGTATAAGGATTAAGCTGAGAACTACTAAAATATGTAGGGATTAGACTGGGAAGTGTAAAAATATATAAGGATTAGACTGGGAACTAAATAATTATATAGAGATTAGACTGGACACTACAGAAAAAAAAAACCAAGAAAACTGAAGTTGGTACAGTAAGAACAACATTTATACTATCACTTTAGAAACATACTGAGAAAAGACTAGGCACTACAAAAACACAAGGAGACTGAACTAGATCATGCAGCAAAAAAAGACTATGTACTGGGTGATGCAGAGACTTCAGGATGTTACTCTTGTTACTGCACAAACATGTGGAGATTATACAAAGAAAAAACAAAAATCGTGAGACTTTCCATTAATCAGGAAGGAAAAATATATGCAGAAGGAACAGCTGTTGAAGAAGTAAACCAATTTCCATACATCAGCAGCTACATAGACCAGGATTTTGACACCAGAAAGAATCTTGAGAACATACGGCATTCAAAAGTTTTAAGCACAAAATCCAAACTGTAATATCCACCCTCATTTATGCATGTGAAAGCTGGAAAACAACTAAAGAAATCGACAAGAAATTGGAATCTTTCGAAAATAAATGCCTAAGGAAAATACTCTGTATAAAATTAAACGAATTCAAGAGCAACGCAGAAATAAGGCAGATGAGCAAGCAACAACCTGTCTCATGGGTGGTCAGAAAAAGAAGATGGACATATGTCGGTCACGTGATGAGAAAAAACAGTCAGAGAATCCTAAAACAAGCTATCAAGTGGAATACAACAGGCCAAAGAAAAAGAGGTCAACCACATGAAACTCTAAAGAGGACATTGTTAAGAGAGGCAAAATTAGTAGGCATAAAATCCCTTGATGCGGTTGAAAAGCTCACTGAAAACAGGAAAACTTGGTGAACTACCGTGCGATCCCTATGTGATGTTTAATGGCACTGGAAGGATGTAAGACGTCAGTTATTTAACAAGACACTTCTCTTGAATGTGTGCTTTCCAAAATTCATTGGTCAGTGATTATGACAACATTCTATGCATCATTAATATCTTTAAAATGAAAAGAATTTCCTATTTGAGCTAGGAGTGGAGCCATCAGGACAGACAACCCAATATTCTTTTGACACAAAAGACAAAAAGATGTTGAAGATCATAACTTGATGAACAAATCAAATGATCAGTATATTAAAGATATACAAATCAAATGATCAGTGTATTAAACCTTTTCTTTTGATAGTCATGAATCAACTGAAAAATTCCAGAATGGAGATATCATCATTATCAGCATCATCATCATTATCTTTGAGCTTTACGATCTTTATTGCTTTGTAGATTCTTTTTTAAGCTTTTTTGCCATTTGAAGATGTCCACATGCTTTGGTATATTGTAGTTGTCTTGTATATTCTCTTGTTCTCTAACTAAACAATTTAGATATATTGTAGTTGTCTTGTATATTCTCTTGTTCTCTAACTAAACAATTTAGATATATTGTAGTTGTCTTGTATATTCTCTTGCTGTCTAACTAAACAAATAAAATATATTGTATTTATATTGTATATTCTCTTGCACTCTAACTAAACAAATAAAATATATTTATATTGTATATTCTCTTGCACTCTAACTAAACAAATAAAATATATTTATATTGTATATTCTCTTGCACTCTAACTAAAAAACTTTGACTCTCTGCTATCTAACTAAACTAGTTAAACAATCTTTACTTTGTCTGCAGCAGAATAATGGTCACAGACAAACTGTAGAAATAAGGTTTCTGTTGCAACATTTAGTTCAACCTTTCTCAAACATTTTACTCTTGTGAAACCCTTAAATTATAATTATGTGAACCAACAGATCTCCTGTGTATAAATGCTCTTACATCCATGGGTTTGGTTATCCTGGTGTGATGTGTACGTTGTAGATATCACAATTCAGTAATAACTGTTAATGTTCTTTTGAGTGAAGGAATAATTTTTCAGTAGATCTGTGTATATAAAAAGGCCCTGGGGTCCACCCACCCTCTAAAAAAGGGTACCAGAGAAAGCTGGGAAGGTAAAAGCAGCCAAGCGTGACACTGATCACATCACACTTCAATATTCCAAAGGTTACGGAAAATATGGGCCTAACACCATATCCCCAATATGCCTTAATGGCATGAAAACGGAAAAGAAAGAGATCTGTGTATAAACCTAATTGTTTTTTTTTAAATCAAGATCTCACTTGCAGTCCCTAGTGACCTGTCATGGAGTCTTGAGTTTCAAGGATCAGGTAAAGAAATGCTGATTTAAATCATTAACTCTTTCATTCAAAAGCAACACTGATAGGATGGTAGGTCTTGCACACATCTACATGAATCAGTGCTCAGAGAAATATTTAGGCAAAAGTCTAAATAAAATTAGAACTAGCACATTTCTAACCCAACCCATATTTTTAAACTATAGAGTTGCTTCTTTCCAGTTTCTTTCCATCAAAATTTCTCATCAAACTTTCTTCTGGAGTGAAAGAGTTACATTTTTTATTTCTCCAAAATCAACAGGCATGGCCACAGAATCAAGTGATGTTCAGATGGCTCTTCTGAAGAGACAGGATCAAGGTATGAACCAATCTGCGCTCATTCACTCATTATTTCCATTTCTTTTATTCACTTTTTTTTTAAATGAAAAACATCATTGAGGATTTCCTAGTTTTGTCCCAGAGATTAACAAGGTTTCTAAGTTTTACAAAAAGAAAAGCCATTCATTTTGTAAAGTTAAACCATGCACCTCTGTCTACCTTAGCCTGTAAAGTTAAACCATACAGCTCTATCTACCTCAGTTAAACCATACAGCTCTGTCTACCTCAGTTAAACCATACACCTCTGACTACTTCATTTAAACCATACACTTCTGTCTACCTCAGTTAAACCATACACCCATGTGTACCTCAGCTTGTAAAGCTGAACCATTCAGCTCTAGTTACCTCAGTTTGTAAAGTTAAACCATACACTTCTGTCTACCTCAGTTTGTAAAGTTAAACTATACACCTCTGTCTACCTCAATTTGTAAAGATGAACCATTCACCTTTGTTTACCTCAGTCCCACAAGGACCAGTTTTACCATAGTCATCTTGTATTGTCAGCCATGGCATTGTTGTGGCTGCATAATTGGTGCCATGATGAAAATCTTGTAATATGAAGAAAGCCTATTAAAGGGCATGGCCTGGTTGGCTGAATGGTTAGGTACTCAGTCTACTGATCCAGTGGTAACGGGTTCATGTCCCAGCAGTGGGGTACCACCACACCTGAAAGACTCTGGGGTCCACTCAACCTCTAAAAATGATTACCAGAGAAATATGGGAAGGTAGATGTGTCCAGGCATGATACTGTATCATGCACACTTTCATGATACTGTATCAAACACACTTTCATGATACTGTATCACACACACTTTCATGATATTGTATCAAGCACATTTTCATGATACTGTATCACGCACACTTTCATGATACTGTATCAAGCACACTTTCATGTCTGAAGGTCTTGGAAATATGGACCTAACACCATATTCCCGGTATGATTTAATGGCATGGAAGTGGAGATTTTACCTTTTACTTTTACCATATCAAAAGAGGAATATATCAGTAGTGGCTGCTGTGTGGGGTGGCTTCTTATAAGCTCCACATACAGTGTGAAAAAATATCAGTTTTCACCTAGTAGTTTCATGAAAGCCTGCTACATGCAGCAGTTTTTAGACAAACATCCTTAACAAACTGGGACTCTCATATGATGTTGTCTCAGACACAGTCATTTCAACCATTGCCAGTCTCTTCAGCCTGGATAGGCAGAATGTCTACATCAGAGTCATATGTGGGATAGGTGAATGTCTACTTCAAAGTCATATGTGGGATAGGAGAATGTCTACTTCAAAGTCATATGTGGGATAGGAGAATGTCTATTTCAGGGTCATATGTGGTTCTCTTTCAAATTTTTTTTAAAACTTTGTAATCATTGTTAATTGAAGCACTGTATAAGGAGATTGTATGAGACCTGTTTACCATATGTGGTGTACTAGAATAATGAATGAAGAAAAAAAAAGAGGAAGACCAAGACAAAGATACTGATAATCTGCTAATGTTTGCATCAGCAACAGAGCATCTTGCTTGGATTTGTTGTGTCAGTCATACTGACAGCATGGAACTATCATCTTACCAGTTTATCCTAGTTGTTGCATAAGTGGGTACTTGATACACTGTGTTAGGACATACTTTCCCTTCACAGACTGAGAATACTTTCCCTGTATGGCAGAGCACACTGGATTTAACTGCGTGATTGACAGTTATTGGATGAGATTAAAAATAGAATATGCCACAGTCAAACAAAATGTGGAACTTCACTCGGGTCACAGTGGGGAAGAAAATGAAGAAATCTGTGACAATCCTATAATATTCAGACCAGAATAATAATGTGACAAATATAACGTCACATTCTTTTATCATTTTTATTAAATAAGTAATTTACCCAGTTTCAAGTCTTGTCTGCAGGTAGCCATGAGTGTCATGTCTTGTCTTCAGGTAGCCATGAGTGTCATGTCTTGTCTTCAGGTAGCCATGAGTGTCATGTCTTGTCTGCAGGTAGCCATGAGTGTCATGTCTTGTCTTCAGGTAGCCATGAGTGTCGTGTCTTGTCTGCAGGTAGCCATGAGTGTCGTGTCTTGTCTGCAGGTAGCCATGAGTGTCGTGTCTTGTCTGCAGGTAGCCATGAGTGTCGTGTCTTGTCTGCAGGTAGCCATGAGTGTCGTGTCTTGTCTGCAGGTAGCCATGAGTGTCGTGTCTTGTCTGCAGGTAGCCATGAGTGTCGTGTCTTGTCTGCAGGTAGCCATGAGTGTCGTGTCTTGTCTGCAGGTAGCCATGAGTGTCGTGTCTTGTCTGCAGGTAGCCATGAGTGTCGTGTCTTGTCTGCAGGTAGCCATGAGTGTCGTGTCTTGTCTGCAGGTAGCCATGAGTGTCGTGTCTTGTCTGCAGGTAGCCATGAGTGTCGTGTCTTGTCTGCAGGTAGCCATGAGTGTCGTGTCTTGTCTGCAGGTAGCCATGAGTGTCGTGTTGTCTGCAGGTAGCCATGAGTGTCGTGTCTTGTCTGCAGGTAGCCATGAGTGTCGTGTCTTGTCTGCAGGTAGCCATGAGTGTCGTGTCTTGTCTGCAGGTAGCCATGAGTGTCATGTCTTGTCTGCAGGTAGCCATGAGTGTCGTGTCTTGTCTGCAGGTAACCATGAATGTGAGGTCTGGAGAGATGGGGCAGAAGGAGCTTATCACTGGAAGGGCTGCACGAAGAATCCAGGTCATGTCAGGTTCATCCCAGCGCCACAGTTTTCTCTTGATCACCTGCCGTCCGAGTACCAAGACAGGGAGCTGTTTGAATGTATCCGCTACTTTTCAGAGCTGACAGTCAAAATTGTAGTTAAGTACACAAGCACTGACCGTCCAAATGACTACCCATTCTCCAATTTTCGTGGGAAGAGCATAGCTCACACAGGAAGTGGCTGTGTCAGAAATGCAGGTGTACCTTATGAGCGAGAAGTTCTTAAGAAGCCCTGTCCATGCCCAAAGTGTGCCCAGTCATCAGAGCCAGAGAAGATGTGGTGGAGCTGCAGAGTCATTACCGCAAAACATGTTGTTTTCAACGAAGAAGAAGCACAAAACACTGTGGTAGAGGCCTTCTTTGAAGACGAGCAAAGAAGGAACAAGATTTGCCTTCTGTATGGATTTGAAATTGTAGAGGACAGCACAGAAGGAGACAGATGTGAATTTAGGTGTGCTACTCATGACAGATTTGCTGCTGACCGCCTCAGCTATGCAGTGGACATTAGTCTAAGCTCACATAGAAAGCTGAGTAGGGATTGTTACCCCACTCTAGGCAAGGAGAAGGCCAACCTCTGCATTGTTGTGTCCCACCCCCATGGATGTAGCAAGTATATAACCATTGGAAACTGGAAAGACTGTCTCAAACAAGGGGAAGAAAGAGTTGATGCAGAGTTTGGCCCACTTACATATGAAACCTACCAGGCATACACATATGATACCCCTACCTGTCCAGGTAGTAGTGGAGGGACAGTACTCATTCTAGGAATGTGGGATCCACGCTGGAGTTATATTTTAGCTGCTTACTATTTTTGTCACACTCATAAATGCGGGGAGATTGTGGATGGGAAAAATGAAAATGAAAGTTCCTATTGGTTAGTAGCTGCAGAAGGTTTCTCAGAAATAAATTAATGACATTTTCCCATAAAACAAAGCCAGACTTTCTTGCCAGTTTTCTGAAGGAGAATTTTTCTCTGTTTTTTTCTTTCTCTCATGATCTCTCCCTGTTATTTATTTATTTATTGCATTTAGTTTCCTTCATGTTCATTTTATGCCTCACCGTAACTGCAAATTTGATGTGATTACCTCCCTGTAACTGCAAATTTGATGTGATTACCTCCCTGTAACTGCAAATTTGATGTGATTACCTCCTGTAACTGCAAATTTGATGTGATTACCTCCCTGTGACTGCAAATTTGATGTAATTACCTCCTTGTAACTGCAAATTTGATGTGATTCTCCCTGTAACTACAAATTTGATGTGATTACCTTCCTCTTAACTGCAAATTTGATCTTTTGCAGTTGATGTTATATTGAATAGCTTAGAACACTGAAATAAATTTGATAGTCTCTTGTCTTATAATGAGCAACAATTTTATATGTTGAAATTTTTCTTTGTGATATTTTTGTTGAAGTTTTTAAAGGATTAAAACTTTGTGACAAGGTTTATGTATAGCAAAGGAAAGAAAACAATTAAGTTTAGCTTTGGAAATTAAGAAACACTTTATATAACAAGGGGTAAGAAAAAACTACTAGCTGGTGATGAGAAGACATTGCTCTAACCACAGCTCCACAGACAACCTTTGTGTAAACAGCTTGGTAATTTTCTTGGCTAAACCTATCTATTCCGTCCCTTTACAAAAGGTGATCAAGTAACTATCTCTTAATATGAGATTACTATTTTGTGAATCTTGAATCTAGGAATTAGATTCACTTGGGCACACCCAGACATGCTCTGCTCTCTGTTTCAGTAACTGCTGAAGAGTATGAACACTAACCGTGCCAGTCAGCTGCTGGTTCTCTGCCATTAAACCTCGAATTCCACCACCCCAAACATCTGTCTTTCATCCTCTATGTATTATCAGCACATGCCCTTTTGCCCTCCTGTCCCAGTTACTCGGCAACCAGTTTATATATCCATCCTGTTCATAGGAATCATACTTGTTTCAGTAGTGTTAAGAGCAACATGATCAGCTACCCAATTGCCTCTCACTCCAACATGCCCTGGGCAATATATCCACATCAGCCTGGTGAATTTTTCCAATGGCTGTCCCACTCATGACACAGTAGACCTCTCTCTTTCTTGCCAAGCATGTTTTGAGAGTCCGTCACCATTACACTGTGTCCATCTTTCCTACAAGGAGGAAGCCAGAAAGGCTAAGTCTTTATTTTTCATCTTTTTTTCATGTTTTTATATGTTGCGTTGTTTTTGTATGTGATCCTTGATAAAGGCTTTTGCTGAAATATTGGATTGTTGTACATTCTTCATTTGTATGTGCTCATCTTGTTTTCTGCCATTCCTATTTCTGCCCACTTTGTTTGCTCATTTTATCTTTTTTGCAAAACCATACACCTCTGTCTACTTCCATTAGCATTTTATAGATTTTTATATCAATATCAGCAGTGTATGAAATACCAAAGAGAGATAACTGATGAATAATCTGTAATATTATCTTCTTGTTTTAATGAATCTGAAATGACATTCTCCAAAACAGCCTGTTATCCAGCTCACAATAATACCACAGTTATGATTCTCCACTGTTTTAACAAATTGTGTTTAAAAACAAAAAAGATTCAGAATCAACAGTTGTTATTGTTCTTCTTTTTTATAGTGATGGAGAATAATTACTGATTTTAAAAAAAATGTTCATGAGATCATTGTCATTTTAATTATTTATTTTATTTATGAAAAAATGTCAGAAGTTTGCTTTAAATTTGTGTTATAAATTTTCAACTAAATCTACTGTATATCTTGTGTTCATATTGAGATTTTGTAAATGCTTTATGCAATAAAAGACATTGTTTTCAGTGGTTATGCTTTCTTCATTTATATGTGTATGTGTGTATTCATTTAGAGAAAGACTCCAGGAAACAGCTGTGTTAAGAACACACTTATCTTAACATAGTCTTTGTGAGACTGGGAACAGCTGCGTTAAGAACACACTTATCTTAACATAGTCTTTGTGAGACAGGGAACAGCTGCGTTAAGAACACACTTATCTTAACGTAGTCTTTGTGAGACGGGAAACAGCTGTGTTAAGAACACACTTATCTTAACGTAGTCTTTGTGAGATGGGAAACAGCTGTGTTAAGAACACACTTATCTTAACGTAGTGAGACAGGGAACAGCTGCGTTAAGAACACACTTATCTTAACATAGTCTTTGTGAGACAGGGAACAGCTGCATTAAGAACACACTTATCTTAACGTAGTGAGACAGGGAACAGCTGCGTTAAGAATACACTTATCTTAACGTAGTCTTTGTGAGACGGGAAACAGCTGTGTTAAGAACACACTTATCTTAACGTAGTCTTTGTGAGATAGGGAACAGCTGTGTTAAGAACACACTTATCTTAACATAGTCTTTGTGAGACGGGAAACAGCTGTGTTAAGAACACACTTATCTTAAGATAGTCTTTGTGAGACTGGTAACATAGACCTGATTGCTTAAAAACTCTGACCTACTGTTTCCCAGAAACCGGTAGCAATCAACACTAATTGTAATTTTTATTTTTGTAAAATGTAATGTCAGGATGGTGGATGGATGGAGACATGGAGATCGCCGGCGGGGATGAGGAAAGTCTGGTGTGAAACTAATGAATCCAGGACGTGACAAGCCTATGGGTTTCTACAACAATGGCTATCGGAATGAAGTAAACGAAACAGAGCCAGCAGACTATGGGTGGCGGGGAATGGATATCGTTGAAGCACTCATCAGATTCCTCATCCCAAAGTCGGGGTTCTTTGTGGAACTGTCTCAAAGGCGTCTGATGTGGATAAGAGCTTAAGTACAGCCACTAAAGGCTGGAAAACAAAGTTTTGGCCAGGCTAGCCTACACCATGGCATTCCAAGCAAGACCACAGTCTGCCCTAGCAAGGAAAGGTGCTGAAGTCGGAGGTACCTAGCCAGAAGGCGCATCACAAAAATCAGGGTACCACGCACTATCGCTACATGTGTACGAAGAAGAAGAGAGAAAGTGTGTGGTCCTAGTGACAGAGTGAGAAACCCTGTTGTTGTGGTCAAACAGTAATAGACCACAACTCACCTATTTGTGCTAGCACTGAGAAAGTATCTCCGTGTTCCGAGGGAGAACTCAGTCACGTGGATCTGTTGGGCGGGATGTACGAATGGGTGAGTTTTTGGACTGAATGTTGCTGGTCGTGTGTGTTTTATTTTCTAGAAAGCTATGTTAGGGATTCTCTTGTTCATTATGTAGGTTTGGTGTGATTGTTCTCTTTTTAGGACAAAAGTGTTTTTTTTTTCTAGTATGTAGTATTTGTGTTTATTTGTCCTTTTTAGGGCAACAGTTGTCGTAGTGGTGTTAGATGGACTGTCCATTTTAGGGCAACTTTGTAGTTAGACGGATTGTCCTTTTCAGGACAAATGTTGTAGTTGTCGTGTAGAGTGTGTGTTTGATTTGTCCCCGTTTTGGACAAGGTTGTAATTTCAGTTTGAAAAGTATGTTGTAGTTTTGAAGTTGGCATGTTTTTTCAATGTTGTGTGCCTGAGTTAGTCCCATGGCGATGTTAGTCGCCCGGACATTTTTTTATGATCATTATAATTGTTCTCATCAGTTTACACTCCACATTTATGCAACACACATCAAACAAATGGGATTCGTCATTAAACATTTGCTGATTGTTTGGTGACTGCAGAATCCTGTGATTATTGGATTCTTGTCAAGTGTCAGCTGTGGTGTTGAGTTAGTCGATTACATGTAACTAGTCATGTCGTGTATGATGTGTAGTTGTATGTTATTGTTATCTAGGTTGTCTTGTTACACGGCGTATACACGTCTGTTGTGTCACTGGGCCCAATGCTCATGTTAACACCTAATAGCCACAGTACAGAACCGTGTGTGAGGAAAACACGTGTTTAGTGTTCAGTAATACAAATACGAAATCTGTTTCAACAAAGTTAAGACTCAGACACATGTCTCCTGTGTCTCAGACACGTGTCTTCTATGCATCTTTGGTATTATTTGTTAGTGTAAGAAGTATAGCATTATATCAGACATGGAAAACCCAGCACACGCTGTGTCTTGTTTTCATTAGTCGTTAATGGAAAATGTTCCCTTTCCACATTCAGCTATCACGGATGTTCACTTTCAACGTACAACTACAACAAGTCTGCACCACCATTGGTAGAGGAGGATAGATCCGACAATTAAGAAATGAGACTGATTTTATTATGTCAAAAACAAAAATGCCACCTATGAAGCAAAGCATGGAATCCAAAGAGGCAACCTTCATCTATGATCTAGCAACTTTCATCGCAGCCCGATAAGCAAACGACAAAAAATCCACCATTTTGTTGACCTAGTCAGAGGTGTATTGTTGCGTAATCAGCATGGAGCAGAAATCTAACATTAAATTCTGTTTAAAACTAGGAAAAAGTGCCATTGAGACAGTTGAACTGATGCGACAAGTTTATAGGGATAATTATTTATCTCGTGCACATATATTCAGGTGATATTCACAATTCAAAAGGGGTGTGGAAACGATTAAAGCTGCAACTAGACATGGACGCCCACTTTCTGTTCGTAATTAGGAACTCATTGCAAAAGTCAGAGAACGGATACAAAAAGATCGTTGTTTGACTGTGAGGATGATGGCAGATGAATTTGGTGTTAACCGAGAGACCATTCGTAAAATTTTAGTGGAAGATTTGAGCAAGAAAAAAGTTGCTTGCTGGTTTGTACCACATGCGTTGTCTGATGACCAAAATCATCAGCGTGTTGAGTACGCAAAAGACATCATCAGAACGTGTCGCAGAAATAAACATTTCTTAAATTTGATTGTTGCAGAGGATGAAAAATGGATTTTCCGCTGTGATCCCACAATAAAACTCCAAAGTGCTCAGTGGAAGTCATCATCATCACCACAAGGCAAAAACATTCGTCTTCAAAATTCGAAAGTGAAGATAATGTTGGTGTACTTCTCCGACAGCAAAGGAGTTATTCACAAAGAATGTATTCCAGAGGGACAGACCGTCACTGTCAAAGTTTATTTAAGTATTTTGAAACGCCTATTGAAAAGGATTCTCAAAGTCCGACCCGAGTATTCAACACCTGGCAGTTTTTTCCTTCTTCATGATAATGCACCGGCTCACCAGGCGGTAGTTGTACAGGAATCTTTGGCCTAAAAACAAGTGTGTGTTCTCAACCATCCACCCTACTCCCCAGATTTGTCTCCTTGCAATTATTTTCTATTCCGAAAATTAAAGTTGCAATACCAGTGTTTGTTAGATTGTGCCAATCTATATCGGCTATATTAATGCACAAGAGGCTTACTTTGAATAAAATATAGGTTATATCCTCAACTGTTGTTTATTTTATTTTTTATGTAATTAGTCTCATTACTTAATTGTCGGAGCGTGTATTTCTCTGGAATGTAGTGATAATATTCCTTCATATTACATGACGTGGGACCCGTATCACGTTTTCTTTTTTTATCTTGAAACGCAATACATTTCTGAAAAAAAAAAGTTTTATTAAGGTACAAATGAATGCATGGTTTACATGTGTACATTTATAACAAGCCGTTACATTTCTTCATAGCTTACATTTATAAATAGCCGTTACATTTCTTTATAGTTTACATTTATAACAGATAATTCACTTTATTTTTTAAATATATAATTCAAGTGAATCCATACTTTATCTCCTCTCTCTATTTCTTCGTCATGTGTGTTTTTGTATGACTAAGGCTCACGCCGAAACGTCACAACTTTGTAGTCGTCAAGTAATAAAGCTGCTCCTACTTTTTTTTTCTAGTTTATACATTCTACTCCCATATATGCTCCACCGCATACTCAAACATCCACCGAGGAGTCAGTCTACTAGTGCTTCCTATTACATGTTGGCTGTTTGTTTACGTCAGTAATCCCAACTGCTGACTAAAAACAAAAACCGGTATTGAATTTAGCACCACATGGTGGCGAAAACTGGAAATGTGGTATCGTATAAAAGCTGCTATGTTTGAATACACAGCACATGATTCATTGCTACACACGGGCCTACTTTTTTTTTAACCCCTAAGTCAACTTCCCTGGTTTTGGTAACCATTCGCTGCTTTTGGATAAGAATGTGCTAATCTGCAAATCAGTGATAACTGAACTTAGGTGATTTATATAGTTTTATTTTGAGACAAGTGTACTTGTTACATCAGTGGATATTTTGCCTGATAGTGTTTTCGTGTTTGCTTGTCTTTAAGTTGGTGGGCTAACCGTTCGTTCAAAGGCTTGCTTGGGTTCAATGATTCTGTTTTTTGACGGTTAGGTCCACTTGTTAAAATTCACTTTACCTTCACGGGTGCAGTGATAGTTTCTGTCAGGTTAGTGTCATGTGTTTACATTTGAAGCCACGTTCATGTGTGTGCTTTTGCAGTTCATGTCACGTTCTTTATTTTATAAAACTTGCCGCGTTCTTTCTTTGTGTTTAGAGTTCATGTCAAGTTCATGTAAGTACTGGCAGTTCGTGTGTGGAAGGACAGGTCATGTTATGTCATGATGGAGTGTAAGAAGTGCACTAGATAGTAGACTATGTTCTCATCCGAAGGTTGTGGGTTTGAAACTCGCAGCCTTCTCTCTCCCAACTAACTCACATTTACACATAGAGAAAGAGCTTCCACGGGAGTTTTTGGGGAGGGGAAAGGGGGAAGACTGCCTCTATAAAGAGAAAGGTCCACCCTGTGAGTCAAGGTGAGATCTTATCCAGCAGCGTCTTGTGGAAAAACTGCCTTTACCGAGGAAGAGTTTCACCCCCTGATGCAAGGCGCACCAGACCAGCAGATAAAGAACAGAAAGCTAAGCACAAGTGAATGGGCCAATGAAATACTAACAAACAAAAAATACCCCAGATTTTGATAATACAGACAAGGAAATACACGGGGTCTGCCGCAGGGAAAATGAGAGATGGCTAAATAACAGCTGGGAAGAAATAGAAGAGATGGGGAAACAAAAGAAGACAGTCGATTAGAAGAAGACAATCTACTAGAAGAAGACAATCTACTAGAAGAAGACAATCTACTAGATCAGCACGGTATGAAGAGATAAAGAAACTCACAAGCACGAACCAGAAAGTGAGTCAGGACGGCTTTATTAAAAGCAAGCAGGGACAGCCCTTGATGGAAGGCTCGGACATAAATAAAAGCTGGAAGGAATATATCAGAGAGCTTCAGGCGGAGAACAGAAATAAAAGCCCAGACATTGATACGGGCCCAACAATACTAAAACCAGAAGTAGAAAAGGCCATGAGAATAATGAAACATGGTAAAGCTACTGACCTGGACAATATCAGCATAGAAATGTTAGAAGGCCTAGAAGAATTTGGAACAGAGAAGATGAAAGATTTGTGCAATGATGTGTACTTACCACAGAATCTGAAAACGTATGTACCTATAGCACTACCAAAAAAAAAACCCAAACTCATTAGAATGCACCGACTTTAGAACCATCAGTTTAATGAGCCACGTGACAAAGATATTATGTAAAATCAGAGACAAAATAAATATGGAAATCAGTGATCAGCAGTTTGGATTTAGAAGAAATGGTGGAACAAGAGAAGCGATATTCAACATTAGGATGGTAATTGAGAGGTATATGGAAGTTTAAAAGGGATATCTATGCTTGTTTTGTAGATTACACAAAAGCCTTTGACAGAGTCAGACACAAACAGCTGATGGAATGTCTGAAAGAGATTAATGCTGATGGCGAATACATCAGAATAATAAGGAAACTGTATTGGGAACAGACAGCAGTTGTACGGTCCAACACAAACTACTCAACACCAGTAGATATAAAGAGAGGAGTCAGACAAGGAAGTGTCCTTTCTCCGTGTCTGTTTAATCTTTATACAGAGAAGGTATTCAAAGAAAATAATGAGATGCTTGGACTAATCATTAATGGAATCGCAAGATATGCGGATGACACAGTGCTGTTGGCAGAGAACCAGAAAGACTTGCAGAGTCTAATTACGCGACTAAACGACGAAAGTCAAAATCACGGACAAAAAATAAATATCAGAAAGACAAATGTCACAGTTATCGGCAGAGAATAAAGAAAGCCAGCAGTCAATATAAAAATAAATGGAGAATTACTGGAACAGGCGAAAAGCTTCAGGTATTTGGGGTACATGATAACAGAGGGTGGAGAATATGAAACGGAAATTAACACAAGAATAGGTTTAGCAAAAAAAAAAAAAAACCACCTTCATAGAATAAGGAAGATCCTTACATCAAAACAAATATCACAGCGACTGAGATTCATCATCATCATCATCAGGTGCCGTGCCGACTGGCGTTGGCTATTATGCTTCTCCAGAGTACCCGATCCTTCATGCAGGCCATCAGTTCAGTTGGTGATCTCCTCTCACACCATCCCGTCAGACTGTCCAGTATCATTTCTCTTGGTCTTCCTCTTGATCTTCTTCCTTCTATTTTTCCTGTTGTTATAATATTTTCAATGCCCCCTCTTCTCATTGTATGTCCTATGAAAGTACATTGTCTCTCTCTTGTCTTTTTGACAAGGTTTTTTGTCTCTCCAGCTCTTCTCATACATTCTTCATTAGACTGAGATTACGTATCGTAAAATGCTACATACATTCAGTATTCCTTTAAGATGCAGAAGCTTGGATCTTGAATAAGACAACAGAAAAGAGAATTGAGGCCCTTGAAATGAGGTTAAACATAAGAATAGGGCGTATCCCATGGGCTGAAAAGATAACAAACAACGAAGTGCTAAGTGAAAAAAAAAAAGAAATATTGAAAATCATAAAAACAAGACAACTAAGATACTTTGGGCATGTCAAGAGGCACAATATTGAAGACCCTTCTTGAGGGCAAGATCGAAGGGAAAAGATGAAGAGAACGACAGCGACATAGATGGGTGGACACCATCAAGAGATGGACAGGGACAAGCTTGGCCGAGTGTTCTAAGAAGACAAGAAATAGAGCAGAGTGGGGATTCATTGAAGCCAACCTTCCGTGGGGAGATGGCATGATGATGATGATGATGATGATGATGAAGATTCAAAGGGGATACGCGTAGCCCTATGGGTATGAGAAGACATCAAAGGGGGTATGTGAAAAAAAACTGCCAATTTGTTACACAATAACAGAAGTAAAATATAATAAACACACCGGTTTATTGTTTAGTTGTTTTTAAAAATTACATTATATAAACCATTACTATTTTAAACTAGATTTAAATTATGTACTGAAGATGCTTACCTTATGATTTAAAACTGCATTTTAAACTTAAGTAAGCTGATTACTTTAAATTATACAGCAGTAACTTTGGGCGGCTTGTGGTTAAAAATAAATGACCTTGTGTATCTGGGCCGAAGGTGAACAAACAAAAGTTGTGTCACTGCGCTGAAAAGGAAAACGGGAGATAACCTGGAAGTTAGGTACGTGAACGGTGTGTTACACCCGATGTCATGTAGACGAATAGGACGAAAAGAAGAAGACAAAAGGAATACATGATGTAATAATGATGGAAAGGTCACAGACTATCAAAGAATAAAAAAAGGCGGAGATGTACAAAGCAGCAGTTGTAAAGACAGCACGGGCTTAACCATGCTGACACTACAGTGAGGGACTGGACAGGCTGAGAATTCATCGTAACCAACCCTCGTAGTATGATGCCACAGGATGATAGTGAAAACAAGGATGGCTTTCCTGAAAACCAACGAGTGGTAGCAGAGCTGAGTAATGTCTGAGTGTTTTCCTAGTTGCCTCACAAGAAGAAAAGTTCTATATCCTATATCTTTTTTTCTTCTTTTCTTCACAGAAGAGGTTCTCGCTATGGAAGAGGCGCAGACAAAGCTGGACAGCATTGACACGCCTGAAGCCAGGTTCCGAGAAGTCTATTTCTCCCTTTTCCACGAAATGCAGTTCCGGTGTACCAAGAACGCTATGATGAACTACCACCAAGCAGAAACGTACGAAGCCAAGGGAGACATCTGGTCACGTGTGACCTCTGTTTGCACAGCAGCATCAGCTAGTAGTGTCTTCGCAAGTCTTCTACAAAAAGGCCAGGTTCTAGCTACCAGGTTAGGTCTAGCCGGGCTCGTTGGTTTGCCCATCTGTGGGATCCTCCAGTTCTTCGGAAGCAGCACGTCCGAGTTCATACCCTCCTACTTTGAGCGTGCGAGGAAGCACACGTGCGCAGCAGCTGGCTGGATGCAAATAGCCGAGACAGCGAGGGCCATGCAGCTCCAGATGAAGCTGAACCCCGAGTTTGATCTGAAAGAAATTGCCAGAAAGTACGAAGAACTAACAGAAAAGAAGGAGTTAGTTTCTAAAGAAGTACTTATTCCCAGAAACACTCATAAACAATTCGCAGAGAGCTCAGAAACAGTTTTTCTTGCCCTGGCCAGACGAAGAAGCATATATCAGGAGTTTCTTGACTTGGAAGCGAAACAGACCACACCTGCAACTAATATTAAAAGTGCAGAAGACATTTACTTTTAGCTCTACAATCTTCTCCTTCATAACGCTAGAAATATGCTGTGCCAAACGTAGTATGATATCTATGGTACAGAACTCATTCAAACTTTCTTACAATCTTACACTTTGAAAGTTTTTTTTTGTTACTTTCAGTTGCATTTTCTCATTGCTGTTTTTCTTTTTTTAATATAATCTGTATGATCAGCTGCACTTACTCTCTGCATTTTATTTAAGTTTTGTTTGTTTTCTTCACATTTTAATTATGTTTTATTAAATTTTCTTAAATTATGTCGTATTCTGCATTCAGTTTCTCGTGCTCACCCAACAAGACAGTCTCCCAGAAGTAGAAGTTCTCCACTCACGTCCCGTATATTTTCCACCCAGGCTATTTTCTTTGGGCCAAGTTTAGGCTCTGAAGTCTATATTTTCTAATTCGCCTAACCCACTTGAAATAGTCCCAGACAATTATAACGCGGGAGAGGGGCGGAAGACTTTTGTAAGAAATAAACGTCAGTACATTACGACATTCTTTGTGTGATACCTGTAGTGCTGCGTGTGATACCTGTAGTGCTGCGTGTGTATGTAGTGCTGCGTGTGATATATGTAGTGCTGCGTGTGATACCTGTAGTGCTGCGTGTGTATGTAGTGCTGCGTGTGATACCTGTAGTGCTGCGTGTGTATGTAGTGCTGCGTGTGATACCTGTAGTGCTGCGTGTGTATGTAGTGCTGCGTGTGATACCTGTAGTGCTGCGTGTGTATGTAGTGCTGCGTGTGATACCTGTAGTGCTGCGTGTGATACCTGTAGTGCTGCGTGTGATACCTGTAGTGCTGCGTGTGTATGTAGTGCTGCGTGTGATATATGTAGTGCTGCGTGTGATATATGTATTGCTGCGTGTGATACATGTAGTGCTGCGTGTGATACCTGTAGTGCTGCGTGTGATATATGTAGTGCTGCGTGTGATATCTGTAGTGCTGGTATGATACCTGTAGTGCTGCGTGTGATACCTGTAGTGCTGCGTGTGATATCTGTAGTGCTGCGTGTGATGTGTGTAGTGCTGCGTGTGATATATGTAGTGCTGCGTGTGATGTGTGTAGTGCTGCGTGTGATATCTGTAGTGCTGCGTGTGATACATGTAGTGCTGCGTGTGATATATGTAGTGCCGCGTGTGATGTATATAGTGTGATATATGTAGTGCTGCGTGTGATACCTGTAGTGCTGCGTGTGATATATGTAGTGTTGCGTGTGATGTGTGTAGTGCTGCGTGTGATATATGTAGTGCTGCGTGTGATACCTGTAGTCCAATGAAATATTATGGAGCGTGAGAAACGAAGTGTATAGTTCACTAGCTTCTCATGACGAAATGGCTACCCTACTCCTCTTGTAGCTGGGGAAAGTAGGCCCGCTAGATGTAACGTAGACCGCATCGCCCTCTAGTGTACGGCTAAGTTAATGAAAATAAAGGCGCTAAAACCTCCTTATCTAGGGTGCTAACCATCTTATCTAGGGTGCTAACCATCTTATCTAGGGTGCTAACCATCTTATCTAGGGTAGTAACCATATTATCTAGGGTAGTAACCATATTATCTAGGGTAGTAACCATATTATCTAGGGTAGTAACCATATTATCTAGGATGGTAACCATCTTATCTAGGGTAGTAACCATATTATCTAGGGTAGTAACCATATTATCTAGGGTAGTAACCATATTATCTAGGGTAGTAACCATATTATCTAATATGGTAACCATCTTATCTAGGGTAGTAACCATATTATCTAGGATGGTAACCATCTTATCTAGGGTAGTAACCATATTATCTAGGATGGTAACCATCTTATCTAGGGTAGTAACCATATTATCTAGGCTAGTAACCATATTATTTAGGGTAGTAACCATATTATCTAGGCTAGTAACCATATTATCTAGGGTAGTAACCATATTATCCAATATGGTAACCATCTTATCTAGGGTAGTAACCATATTATCTAGGATGGTAACCATCTTATCTAGGGTAGTAACCATCTTATCTAGGGTAGTAACCATATTATCTAGGGTGCTAACCATCTTATCTAGGGTAGTAACCATATTATCTAGGATGGTAACCATCTTATCTAGGGTAGTAACCATATTATCTAGGATAGTAACCATCTTATCTAGGGTAGTAACCATATTATCTAGGATGGTAACCATCTTATCTAGGGTAGTAACCATATTATCTAGGATGGTAACCATCTTATCTAGGGTAGTAACCATATTATCTAGGGTAGTAACCATATTATCTAGGGTAGTAACCATATTATCTAATATGGTAACCATCTTATCTAGGGTAGTAACCATATTATCTAGGATGGTAACCATCTTATCTAGGGTAGTAACCATCTTATCTAGGGTAGTAACCATATTATCTAGGGTGCTAACCATCTTATCTAGGGTAGTAACCATATTATCTAGGATGGTAACCATCTTATCTAGGGTAGTAACCATATTATCTAGGGTGCTAACCATCTTATCTAGGGTAGTAACCATATTATCTAGGATGGTAACCATCTTATCTAGGGTAGTAACCATATTATCTAGGATGGTAACCATCTTATCTAGGGTAGTAACCATATTATCTAGGATGGTAACCATCTTATCTAGGGTAGTAACCATATTATCTAGGATGGTAACCATCTTATCTAGGGTAGTAACCATATTATCTAGGGTGCTAACCATCTTATCTAGGGTAGTAACCATATTATCTAGGGTGCTAACCATCTTATCTAGGGTAGTAACCATATTATCTAGGATGGTAACCATCTTATCTAGGGTAGTAACCATATTATCTAGGATGGTAACCATCTTATCTAGGGTAGTAACCATCTTATCTAGGGTAGTAACCATCTTATCTAGGATAGTAACCATCTTATCTAGGGTAGTAACCATATTATCTAAGGTGATCACCATCTTATCTAGGGTGGTAACCATCTTATCTAGGGTGCTCGCCATCTTATCTAGGGTAGTAACCATATTATCTAGGGTGCTAACCATCTTATCTAGGGTGCTCGCCATATTATCTAGTGTAGTAACCATATTATCTAGGGTGCTAACCATCTTATCTAGGGTAGTAACCATATTATCTAGGGTGCTAACCATCTTATCTAGGGTAGTAACCATATTATCTAGGGTGCTAACCATCTTATCTAGGGTAGTAACCATATTATCTAGGGTGCTAACCATCTTATCTAGGGTAGTAACCATCTTATCTAGGGTGCTAACCATCTTATCTAGGGTAGTAACCATATTATCTAGGGTGCTAACCATCTTATCTAGGGTAGTAACCATATTATCTAGTGTGCTAACCATCTTATCTAGGGTAGTAACCATATTATCTAGGGTGCTAACCATCTTATCTAGGGTAGTAACCATCTTATCTAGGGTAGTAACCATCTTATCTAGGGTAGTAACCATCTTATCTAGGGTGCTAACCATCTTATCTAGGGTGCTAACCATCTTATCTAGGATAGTAACCATCTTATCTAGGGTGCTAACCATCTTATCTAGGGTAGTAACCATCTTATCTAGGGTGCTAACCATCTTATCTAGGGTAGTAACCATATTATCTAGGGTGATCACCATCTTATCTAGGGTGGTAACCATCTTATCTAGGGTGCTCGCTATCTTATCTAGGGTGGTAACCATCTTATCTAGGGTGGTAACCATCTTATCTAGGGTGGTAACCATCTTATCTAGGGTGCTCGCCATCTTATCTAGGGTGCTCACCATCTTACCTGGGGTGCTCGCCATCTTATCTAGGGTGGTAACCATCTTACCTAGCGTGTTAACCATCTTATCTAGGGTGCTCGACATCTTATCTAGGGTGGTAACTATCTTATCTAGGGTTCTCACCATCTTATCTAGGTTGGTAACCATCTTATCTAGGGTGCTCAACATCTTATATAGGGTGGTAACCATCTTATCTAGGGTGGTAACCATCTTATCTAGGGTGGTAACTATCTTATCTAGGGTGCTCACCATCTTATCTAGGGTTTTAACTATCTTATCTAGGGTTCTCACCATCTTATCTAGGTTGGTAACCATCTTATCTAAGGTGCTCACCATCTTATTTAGGTTGGTAACCATCTTATCTAGGGTGCTCACCATCTTATTTAGGGTGGTAACCATCTTATCTAGGGTGGTAACTATCTTATCTAGGGTGCTCACCATCTTATCTAGGGTGGTAACCATCTTATCTAGGGTGCTCATCATCTTATCTAGGGTGCTCACCATCTTATATAGTGTGCTCACCATCTTATCTAAGGTGGTAACCATCTTATATAGGGTGCTCACCATCTTATCTAGGGTGCTCACCATCTGATCTAGGGTGGTAATCATCTTATCTAGGGTGCTAACCATCTTACCTAGGTGCTAACCATCTTATCTAGGGTAGTAACCATATTATCTAGGGTGCTAACCATCTTATCTAGGGTAGTAACCATCTTATCTAGGGTGCTAACCATCTTATCTAGGGTAGTAACCATATTATCTAGGGTGCTAACCATCTTATCTAGGGTAGTAACCATATTATCTAGTGTGCTAACCATCTTATCTAGGGTAGTAACCATATTATCTAGGGTGCTAACCATCTTATCTAGGGTAGTAACCATCTTATCTAGGGTAGTAACCATCTTATCTAGGGTAGTAACCATCTTATCTAGGGTAGTAACCATCTTATCTAGGGTGCTAACCATCTTATCTAGGATAGTAACCATCTTATCTAGGGTGCTAACCATCTTATCTAGGGTAGTAACCATCTTATCTAGGGTGCTAACCATCTTATCTAGGGTAGTAACCATATTATCTAGGGTGATCACCATCTTATCTAGGGTGGTAACCATCTTATCTAGGGTGCTCGCTATCTTATCTAGGGTGGTAACCATCTTATCTAGGGTGGTAACCATCTTATCTAGGGTGGTAACCATCTTATCTAGGGTGCTCGCCATCTTATCTAGGGTGCTCACCATCTTACCTGGGGTGCTCGCCATCTTATCTAGGGTGGTAACCATCTTACCTAGCGTGTTAACCATCTTATCTAGGGTGCTCGACATCTTATCTAGGGTGGTAACTATCTTATCTAGGGTTCTCACCATCTTATCTAGGTTGGTAACCATCTTATCTAGGGTGCTCAACATCTTATATAGGGTGGTAACCATCTTATCTAGGGTGGTAACCATCTTATCTAGGGTGGTAACTATCTTATCTAGGGTGCTCACCATCTTATCTAGGGTTTTAACTATCTTATCTAGGGTTCTCACCATCTTATCTAGGTTGGTAACCATCTTATCTAAGGTGCTCACCATCTTATTTAGGTTGGTAACCATCTTATCTAGGGTGCTCACCATCTTATTTAGGGTGGTAACCATCTTATCTAGGGTGGTAACTATCTTATCTAGGGTGCTCACCATCTTATCTAGGGTGGTAACCATCTTATCTAGGGTGCTCATCATCTTATCTAGGGTGCTCACCATCTTATATAGTGTGCTCACCATCTTATCTAAGGTGGTAACCATCTTATATAGGGTGCTCACCATCTTATCTAGGGTGCTCACCATCTGATCTAGGGTGGTAATCATCTTATCTAGGATGCTAACCATCTTACCTAGGTGCTAACCATCTTATCTAGGTGCTTCCATGGTATGATGAGCTACAATTAATCTTTACCTCTGAAATATCACTATCACACCTGTTCACCTCTTCTCTTCTGATCTTGTTCATTCCATTTCAGATATTCATGTCACGGGAGATAATCATTTTAAAGTGTCTCGTCTCGTATGTTATATCGTTATTGTTCCCCCCTACATTGAGGCCCCATTGAAACTAAATACTTTACATGGCCCGGTAGACGATAGAGATATGCTGGACTTGATAAGGGATTCATTAAGTGTGGAGTGTTAAGAGAGCTTGTATTTGCTTTCTGGAGTTAGCCATGTTTGAAGGAGAGGCGGGTTAGGGCTCATGAAGGGAGCAGGGAAGATCAAAGGTAAAAGAGGCAGAGGTAGACAGAGAAAAGAGGTTTGATGGTTTGGCATCCTGGCACGGGAAAAGCTTAGAGATAATCCTTTTAAGATGAACAATGGACATATGGTTATAGAGGGACGTGATCAACTACGCCTATTGGCTGACAGACAGACAGACAGACAGACAGGCAGGCAGGCAGGCAGACAGACAGACAGACAGACAGACAGACAGACAGGCAGGCAAGCAGGCAGGCAGACAGACAGACAGACAGACATAGATTTGTAGCAAGACCCTCCACAATGTGAAACACCTGGATCCAAAAAGCTGCGTTTATCCGGCATCATGACCCTAACTTTTTGATGCAGACTGTGGGGCAGTAACAGACTTGATGTGCGTGGCATTGCTCCCCCCAGCAAGTAACATCCCCCCCCAGCAAGTAACATCCCCCCAGTAAGAAACATCCCCCCAGCAAGTAACATCCCCCCAGCAAGTAACATCCCCCAGCAAGTAACATCACGATTTCATCTTCGTTTTGTAAATCAGAAACTGGTCTTTCAGTTACAAGAGTCAGAATTCAAGTGTTTTCTCATCGTTAGCGCTGGCATTGCTCTGACTAGAATTAGTTCATCTATGACGCTTGAACTTGTCAACATCTGATCTCCTTGGCAACGCAGGCTATTATTTGTTTCTCTGTGAGTTCTGAGACTGTTGTCGTCCTGGCAACGTGGACGCGTTTAAACGTCATGTTAGTCGCCATCATTCACCTCAGTGATACAGAAATCAATGTTTGCTTAAATATATCCATTTTAATTGAGACCATCTACATCATTTAAACTAAAAATCCAATATTTGTTCAAGTATGATGTTTTGACTCGCCGTCATTCACATCTTACATCCTTCCCGTGCCGTTAAACGTCACATAGGGTCCGCATGGTAGTTCGCCAACATGTCCTGTCTTCTGAGAGTTTTTCAGTCTCATTAAGGGATGCTATGCCCACTGAATTGGCTTTTCTTACTGGTACTGAATCCAACATGTATTAAAGTATGGTGATTTGACTTAGCATTTTTTCATATTGTTGAACATTTTTTTTAAAATCGCAATAAAATAATATGCTGGAAGAACTCACATCTGGAACGTGTCTTTCCTGTGTACAATAACGGGAGTTGAATACTTAATTTTATGGCTGCTACGGGCAGTCTGTAAGGATCACCTACTTGCCATTGTCCTTTCATGATCATGATCATGATAACTGGTAAAACGTCTGTAGAATAGAATGCAGTGAAGAGTTTTACAGTACACAGCCAGAAGTTATTTGAGAAAGTTTTCGGGTTTTCCCAAACGGAATCTGTCGATTTCTCTCCATGTGACCCAATTTACACCGTTCACGGCCATTATTAGACGACAGTTTGGAGAAGATTGCACACCAGGAAAGTGACAGAGCAACAGGACAAGCGACGTCAGATTATGTCAGGTGATGGTAGCAGAAGTTCCTGTTCCTTACACCACATGTGTTTGTCGTTCTGAGTTTGCGTGTAGGGAGTCGACGAAGAAGACTGACAGACCAACAGAGAACTAGTGACGCCGTCAGTTGCTGCACGCTGGGGGAGATACTACCTACCCACCCACCCACCTACCTACTTACCTACCTACTTACCTACCTACCTACCTACTTACCTACCTACCTACCTACCTACCTACTTACCTACCTACCTACTTACCTACCTGCTTACCTACCTACCTACCTACTTACCTACCTACCTACCTACGTACCTACTTACCTACCTACCTACCTACCTACTTACCTACCTACCTACCTACCTACTTACCTACTTACCTACCTACCTACCTACTTACCTACCCACCTACCTACCTACCTACCTACCTACCTACTTACCTACCTACCTCCATACGTACCTACCTACCTACCTACTTACCTACCTACTTACCTAGCTACTTACCTACTTACCTACCTACCTACCTACTTACCTACCCACCTACCTACCTACCTACCTACCTACCTACCTACCTACCTACCTACCTACCTACCTACTTACCTAGCTACTTACCTAACTAACTAACTAATTAACTACATACCTACCTACCTACCCTACCTACCTAACTAACTAATTAACTACATACCTATCTAACTAACTAACAAACTAACTAACTAACTACTTACCTAATTACCTATCTACCTAACTAACTAACTAACTACTAACTACCTAACTAACTAACTAACTAACTAACTACATAACTAACTACCTACTAACTACCTAACTAACTAACTACATAACTAACTACCTACCTACTAACTACCTACCTAACTAACTACATACCTAACTAACTAACTAACTAACTAACTAACTAACTAACTAGCTAACTAACTAACTACTTACCTAATTACCTAGCTACCTAACTAACTAACTAACTACATACCTACCTAACTAACTAACTAGCTAACTACTTACCTAATTACCTAACTAACTAACTACTAACTACCTAACTAAATGAATACATAACTGCCTAGATACTACCTACCCACCTACCTACCTACTCACCTACCTACCTAACTAACCAATTAACTAACTAAATGTGTGCATGTGTTTTCTGTCATTGTGTAGAAACAGAAGAACTGGATGATTAATGTGATGTGAGATCACGTGGCACAAGAAATATTTGTTGTTGACTTTTTTCCGACCTGTTCTAGAATCCAGAACCTTAAGTTAGGACTGACACTTCTGACAATTATGGAACTGATTCTCAAGTGATATATTTATACTATGCTTTGACAGTTATGGAACTGATTCTCAAGTGATATATTTATACTATGCTTTGACAGTTATGGAACTGATTCTCAAGTGATATATTTACACTATGCTTTGACAGTTATGGAACTGATTCTCAAGTGATATATTTACACTATGCTTTGACAGTTATGGAACTGATTCTCAAGTGATATATTTACACTATGCTTTGACAGTTATGGAACTGATTCTCAAGTGATATATTTACACTATGCTCTGACAGTTGTGTGTAAACAGTTGTATGTAAACAGTTTTGTGTAAAGTTTTCATGTAAACAGTTGCATGCAAACAATTGTGTTTAAACAGCTCTGCAGATAGGGTCTTATTCATTTTCAAACAAAGTATCCCCAATATAAGTGTATGGAGCACATAACTGTACGGTATCCCCAATATAAGTGTGTGAAGCACATAACTATACGGTATCCCCAATATAAGTATGTGGAGCACATAACTGTATGGTATCCCCAATATAAGTGTATGGATCACATAACTGTATGGTATCCCCAATATAAGTGTATGGATCACATAACTGTATGGTATCCTCAATATAAGTGTATGGATCACATAACTGTATGGTATCCTCAATATAAGTGTATGGATCACATAACTGTATGGTATCCCCAATATAAGTGTATGGATCACATAACTGTATGGTATCCTCAATATAAGTGTATGGATCACATAACTGTATGGTATCCTCAATATAAGTGTATGGATCACATAACTGTATGGTATCCCCAATATAAATCAAGATCAAACAGCAAACAAGCATGTTATAAAAGAAAAAAGGGTAGAAGAGAAGATACGAGTAAAGAGAGGTGGACATAAACAAACATCAGTGTCACTCCACTGTCTCTATTTCTTCACTGTAAAACAAACAAAAGATAGAGAGAGCACACTTATAAGACAACATGACATTTAAAAATAACCTCTTATTGAAGACATTGTAGTTACAGCAACGGGAAGTCAACAAGCAAAGACAACTGTGTTGTGATTGTGGAATTGGAAGAGTAGTCCTGCTTTTCCTTGCTTTGTTTTCTCGTCGTGGTTTTCAATGTGTTCTTTGTTAAACGCTTCAACACAGCATAAAAATATGGATCTAGTATACCACGGAAAATGAATAGAGCAAATGTGTAGGTATTAGAAGAACTACAAGTGCAACACGAACTTCTCGCAGAAATAAGGATCAACAAAACACAATATTTAGTACTCATCAAAAGACAACAATTTACTGAAGACCACACTGGTAGGAAAGGAGGAAGGAAAAAGAGCGAGAGGTAGACAGAGATGTGGATAGGAAGATAACATACGAGAGGTAGACAAAGATGTAGATGGGAAGATAACATACGAGAGTTAGACAAAGATGTAGATGGGAAGATAACATACGAGAGTTAGACAAAGATGTAGATGGGAAGATAACATACGAGAGGTAGACAAAGATGTAGATGGGAAGATAACATACGAGAGTTAGACAAAGATGTAGATGGGAAGATAACATACGAGAGGTAGACAAAGATGTAGATGGGAAGATAACATACGAGAGTTAGACAAAGATGTAGATGGGAAGATAACATACGAGAAGTAGACAGAGATGTAGATGGGAAGATAACATACGAGAAGTAGACAGAGATGTAGATGGAAAGATAACATACGAGAGGTAGACAGAGATGTAGATGGAAAGATAACATACGAGAGGTAGACAGAGATGTAGATGGAAAGATAACATACGAGAGGTAGACAAAGATGTAGATGGAAAGATAACATACGAGAGGTAGACAGAGATGTAGATGGAAAGATAACATACGAGAAGTAGACAGAGATGTAGATGGAAAGATAACATACAAGAGGTAGACAGAGATGTAGATGGAAAGATAACATACAAGAGGTAGACAGAGATGTAGATGGAAAGATAACATACAAGAGGTAGACAGAGATGTAGATGGAAAGATAACATACGAGAAGTAGACAAAGATGTAGATGGGAAGATAACGTACGAGAAGTAAACAAAGATGTAGATGGGAAGATAACATACGAAAAAAATCGGGCGCTTAAACATACAAACTATAGACATAATGTAACATTTCATTCGCTTCTTCATATGTTTAGCTATCGTTACAAGTATCATCACAAGTCGCCACGTGTTGGTAGCTTATTTTAGCTAGTACTTCCTTCTGGCAGAGGAAATAAACATTTAAAACTAGGAAGGGAACTGCTGGAAGAATAAATACACGGAGTTATCTGTCGCCTGCAGTGGCTAGACGTAGCAAACTAAAATAATGCATGGCATTCATACTGGCTCAAAGCAGAGAAGAGTAAAACCATCTTAAATAAAGTAAAATCTGTGTAGACACCAGCATAGCAAGACAGGCACTGACATGGAGTCCTCAGGGAAACAGAAAACGAGGAAGACCTTGATTTACTTGGAGAAGAGAAATTATGGCAGTCCTCAGAGACAAGGGATGCACATGGAAGGAAGCAGAAAATAATTCCAAGAACAAGGATGACTGGAGAGACTTTATCCGTGGCCTATGCCCTCAAGTGAGTAAAAGGCGATGATGATGATAATGATGACGGAAGAGTAAAGAGTCCAAGTGTCTACTTTGCACAGTAGTACAGAATAGATATAACATTTTATAAATCTTATTTTTTTTATGAATTTGTTTTATAGTTGGTAGTTTATAATTTTTAACTGTGGTAATTGCTTAAAAAATAGACGTTGCACCATTTCTTATTAAAACATGGCGGTTACGGTGAATAATTTTACAAATGTTCATGTGTAGAAGGTGCTTTGCGGTAGCCTAATAGCTAAATGAGTGTTATTTCCATATTTGTAGAACTTATTGCGGGAGAAGATTCTCGGTGTGTTGTGTCTGGCATCTTCAGACTGGCTTTTCACCTTCTGTTTCACTTTTGTTCTCAGATAAAGTGGCAGAGAGCGAAGGCTACCCAGACTATGAAGGCAAGCTTCGAGAGGCCTACTTTAGCCTGTTCCACGAAATTCAGTTCCGATGCACCAAGAACGCCATGATGAACTACAACCAGGCCGAGATCTTGCAGACTAAAGGGGACACGTGGCGATGGGTGACCTCGATATGTACGGTCGTTTCGGCTAGTGGCGTCTTCGGGAGCCTCCTACAGAAGGGCGAGGTGCTGGCTAACAGATTCGGCTTGGCCGGCCTCGTGGGGCTGCCCATCTGTGGCGCCCTGCAGTGTTTCGGGAACAGCACTTCCGAGCTCATCCCGTCCTTCCATGAGCGTGCCAAGAAGCACGCAAACGCCGCCGCTGGCTGGATGCAGATCGCAGAGACAGCAAGAACGATGCAGATTCAGATGAAGTTTGATCCCGCGTTTGACTTGGAAAATATTAGGCAGCAATACGACGAGCTATCAAGGAGAAAGGAAGCCATTTCCAAGGAGATTCTTATACCAAGAAACTCCCACAAGCAGTTCGGCCAGGACCCAGAGAAGGTTTATCTGGCCATAGCAAGGAGAAGAAGCATGTACCAGGAGTTCCTAGAGCAGGAATCAAAACACAACACCTCCTCCGCTAACATAAAAACAGCGGAAGACATCTACTTTTAGGTTATATGTCTACTTTTAGGTTATATGTCTACTTTTAGGTTATATGTCTACTTTTAGGTTCCATGTCTACTTTTAGGTTATATGTCTACTTTTAGGTTCCATGTCTACTTTTAGGTTATATGTCTACTTTTAGGTTCCATGTCTACTTTTAGGTTATATGTCTACTTTTAGGTTATATGTCTACTTTTAGGTTCAATGTCTACTTTTAGGTTATATGTCTACTTTTAGGTTATATGTCTATTTTTAATTGTAGACGCTAAACTGTTCCATTTTAAGAGGCATCTACTTTTAGCCGTAACATCTTCTTTCAGTTGTAATATCTACTTCAGTTGTAGATACTTAACTATTCCACTGCAGGATACATCTACTTTGAGTTTTAAACTCCACAATGAGCTGTAAAAAAAACTAAACTATTACTTAGAAAAGTCATTTGCTTTGAGTTGTACAAACTAAACTATTTCATTGCGGAAGACATCTGCATTTAGTTGTATAAATTGAAGTATTCCAGTTGTTATGTTAAGTTTTGATGATGATGATGATGATTGTAACACAGGTGATGGAAGTTACAGATCTTGTTACTGAAATAGAAGGGACTTTGGAACATATGATTAAAGAAAAGCGGGTGAACTGAGGCACCCAGGGACTATTAGACACCATTTACGAACGCTTGTGTTTGTGGACAGAGAGAGATAAAGAGAAAGAGAGTGACAGATGTGTACAAAGAATTGTCAATGAAAACAAATAGAAAAAAACACATGCATGTGAAAGTTTCACCGTGAAAGTAATAGAGAGCTACTGCCGGCAATAATATAATGAGGAAAAACTGGAAGAAGTGGAGAGTTTTGAATATCTTGGATCACTTATCTTATATCCTTCCCGTGCCGTTAAACATCACACATGGCTCGCAAGGTAGTTCGCCAATTTTTCCTGTCTTCGGCAAGCCTTTCAACCTTATCAAGGGATTTTATGCCTATTAATTCGGCCTCTCTTAACAATGTCCTCTTCATGGTTTCAAGCGGTCTGCCTCATTTTCTTTGGCCTGTTGTGTTCCATTTTATAGCTTGTTTTGGGATTCTCTGTTTCTTCACATCACGTGACCAACATATGTCCATCTCTTTTTCCTGATCACCCATGAGACTGGTTGTTGTCCACTCATCTGTCTTATCTCTGCATTGTTCTTGAATTCGTACCACTTAATGCCAAGTATTTTCCTTAGGCATTTGTTTTCAAAAGAGTCTAATTTCTTGCCTATTTCTTTAGTTGTTTTCCAGCTTTCGCATGCATAAATGAGGGTGGATATTACATTTGAATTGAATAGTCTTAGCTTGGTTTTTGTGCTTATAACTTTTGAGTTCCATATGTTCTCAAGATTCTTGAAGATTGATGCTGCTTTTGCAATTCTAATTCTAACTTCCTTTCTGGTGTCATCATCCTGGTCTATGTAGCTGCCAAGGTACGCAAGTTGATTGAATTCTTCAATATCTGTCCCTTCTATGTGAATTTTTCCATTTTGGTTAACAGGAAGTTTCATTATTTTTGTTTTGTCCTTGTTAATTTCAAGTCTTGTTTTGCTAGCCAGTGAAGACAGGCTATCTGGTTTTTTTTTTTGCATGGAATTCACATTGTTACTGATAAGAGTTATGTCATCTACAAAATCAAGATCTTCTAGTTGGGTCTCATATACCCAGTCAATACCTGTGTTACCTGTGCAGCATATTTTCATTATGAAGTCTATTGTAATTCCAAAAAGCAAAGGAGACAGTATACATCCATGTTTCACGCCTGTTTCAATCTTGAACCATTTGCTCATCCCTTCTTCTGTTATGACTGCACAAACATATCTATTGTAGAAGTCTTTAATGATGTTGACAATTTTAGATGGTATTCCATATAGACATAAAATTCTCCACAATGAATCTGTTAGCCACTTTTGTATGTTATATAAAGGTTTGCTGTCTCCTGTTTTTGCTGTTTTCTCTGCCTCTTTCATCATATTGTCTATGTGTACTATTTTATCCCTTCTAGCTGAACTTTTTACTTTCTTGTCTATTTCTTTATATGTTGTTTTCGCCAGATCTTTTCCAATATCTGTTTTTACATTCAACATGTCTAATTTGGCTGCTCGTCTTTCATGTATGTACTTCCATGTGTTTTCTGATATCCATGCTTTTCAATTTGCTTTTTTCATTCCAGCGCTTGCTTTTGCTGCTGTGGTTATGGCTGTGCTGGAAGAATTCCATAGCTCATCTATACCTATCTCTTCTACTTCGCTGGGTTTTGTGGAATGATTGGCAAGTTCCTGATTGAAATTACTATTAGTATTATCTTCTTGTAGGCTGTGGCTGTTTATCTTTCTGTATATTGATTTCTTGTGTTGGCTTTTCAGTTTTAGTTTTATTTTCCCTATACACAGGTTGTGATTACTGTTAACAATCTGCACCCCTATATGCCCTTACATCTATCAGAGATGTTCTGTATTGCTTTCTAATACAAAAATGATCTATCTGGTTTCTAGTTCTATCATATGAAGATATCCACGTTGTTTTATGTATTTCTTTGTGTGGAAATATTGTGCCTCCAATGACCATGCCCCCTGTTAGACATATTTCAATTAATCTTTCTCTATTCTGGTTAACCATGTCAGTTCCTTCTTTCCCCATCACTTTTTCAACGTCGGTGTTGTCTTTCCCTGCCTTAGCGTTGAAGTCCCCCATAGAAATTAGGATGTTGTGTTTAGGGACTTTGTTGATGATTTGTTACAATTGGTGATATAAATCGTCTTTGGATCACTACTAATAATGGAGATACAATGAGGGGAATTAAAAGGAGGACATATATCGCTCTCCAGAAAGTAAAACAACTAAAGAATCTGTGGAGAGGAACAGACAGAACTACAAAAATAAGATTTTTAAGGGCATGCATCTTTCCCATCGTAACATATGCCTGTGAGACCTGGGCACTTAACCAAACAGCTGAGAAACGCATAAATGCCTTTGAATGTAAATGCTACAGAAGAGTTCTCCAAATATCATGGGCACAAAACAGAACAAATAAATCCATACTACAAGAACTTAATATTGAAGAAGGCTGGCTAGTAAACAGGATTAAAGAGAGAAAACTTAAATATTTTGGACACATTAAACATCATGATAATCTAGAGAAGAATGTCTTAGTAGGTTACATACTGGGAAAAAGAAAGAGAGGAAGACCAAAGTGAAGATGGCTGCAAGACATCGTGATGATCTGCAAATGGATGCGCCAGCAGCAGGCCATTTTGCTCACAACTGAGAGGCCTACAGGAGTGCTGTTAGGGAGACAAAGTTCCACAAGGGACATGCAAATAAATGACTATATGTATATATATATATATGTATGTATATATATATATATATATATATATATATATCTTCTAATAGTTGATTGTCCCTAAGACAGTGTTTCCCAAAGTGGGGGGGGGGGGGGGGGTTAGTTCTTATTCTGTGAACAGGGGGACACGGACACCACAAGACAGGGGAGACATAAAAAAATTTGAGGCACTTAGGTAGGGCATGATCCAAAAAGGTTGGGAAACACTGCGATAAAAGGCTGACTGTGCTGTCACAGCAAGAACATGCTCATATCTGTTGCACCAACCTTCACAGTGGGGGTGGTATGTGATGTTGAAACTGCACTAGAAAAGCTTTTTTGCTTGGCTTGCACCTTTCAGCTAATGCAGTCTCCACTCCTCTGTGCTGCTTTAGTGCAATCTCTACTTCTCTGTGCTGCTATAGTGCAGTCTCCACTCCTCTGTGCTGCTTTAGTGCAATCTCCACTTCTCTGTGCTGCTATAGTGCAGTCTCCACTCCTCTGTGCTGCTATAGTGCAATCTCTACTTCTCTGTGCTGCTATAGTGCAGTCTCCACTCCTCTGTGCTGCTTTAGTGCAATCTCTACTTCTCTGTGCTGCTATAGTGTAGTCTCCACTTCTCAGTGCTGCCATAGTGCAGTCTCCAGCTTTCTCTGGTCCTTGACAAAGCTGCTCTTCTTGACGTTGTCTGCCCATCTATGTCAAAGAGTTTCTTGCTTTTTTCCCCTTTTTCTTTCCTTGATAATTGTTTGTTACATTAGTAAGCCACTTGTTCTGGCCTAAAAGTTTACTTAGTTTTTGTGTATTTCGTTATTTGTTTTAGCTTTAGCTGCTCTGTCACACGTGCCGCTATATGAGATGTTGAGCCATTTGTATCATTTGTGCTTGTTTTTGAGTGCCAACATTTCTATGCTTAAAACACCGGTATAAGAATTTTGGCTTTAGCTGTTATGCTATGTGCGTGGAATCATACATTTTTGCTTCTTTTGTTTTCCTCTTGTTTTGAATAATGTATTTTTTTTAAAAGTTGTCCTTTGCGGTGATGCATTATGGGATAGAATACTTCTATGTATCATTAAGGCTTCCATGCCGCCATTAACATAATGTTATAAGGATAACAGTTTTAACAAAGAAAGTAGATTCTGATTTCAAGTTTCAAAATGTTGCAAGCATTTTTAATGAACTTTTAAGTGTTTATTTTTTTGTGCCACGTTAAAAGAAAAAGAAAATAATTTATATTAAGATATGAAATCTGAGTTGTGAGGTTTCTATGCATTTGTCTACTTTTATTTTTGTAATTTAATTATTTGTTTGTCAGCACCATAAGATTTGCTATGTTTATTTCTATGTTGTCGACTTAAATCTACTTTATGGAATCTTCTTCTTCTTCGTTTCCTCAGACATCGACACAATCTCTCTCACAAATGTGGCTCAGACATCGACACAATCTCTCTCACAAAGGTGGCTCAGACATCGACACCAATCTCTCTCACAAATGTGGCTCAGACATCGACACAATCTCTCTCACAAATGTGGCTCAGACATCGACACAATCTCTCTCACAAATGTGGTTCAGACATTGACACAATCTCTCTCACAAAGGTGGCTCAGACATCGACACAATCTCTCTCACAAATGTGGCTCAGACATCGACACAATCTCTCTCACAAATGTGGCTCAGACATCGACACAATCTCTCTCACAAATGTGGTTCAGACATCGACACAATCTCTCTCACAAATGTGGCTCAGACATCGACACAATCTCTCTCACAAATGTGGTTCAGACATCGACACAATCTCTCTCACAAATGTGGTTCAGACATCGACACAATCTCTCTCACAAATGTGGTTCAGACATCGACACAATCTCTCTCACAAATGTGGTTCAGACATCGACACAATCTCTCTCACAAATGTGGCTCAGACATCGACACAATCTCTCTCACAAATGTGGCTCAGACATCGACACCAATCTCTCTCACAAATGTGGTTCAGACATCGACACAATCTCTCTCACAAATGTGGCTCAGACATCGACACAATCTCTCTCACAAATGTGGCTCAGACATCGACACCAATCTCTCTCACTAATCTGGCTCAGACATCGACACCAATCTCTCTCACAAATGTGGTTCAGACATTGACACAATCTCTCTCACAAATGTGGTTCAGACATCGACACAATCTCTCTCACAAATGTGGTTCAGACATTGACACAATCTCTCTCACAAATGTGGTTCAGACATTGACACAATCTCTCTCACAAATGTGGTTCAGACATTGACACAATCTCTCTCACAAATGTGGTTCAGACATCGACACAATCTCTCTCACAAATGTGGCTCAGACATCGACACCAATCTCTCTCACAAATGTGGTTCAGACATCGACACCAATCTCTCTCACAAATGTGGTTCAGACATCGACACCAATCTCTCTCACAAATGTGGTTCAGACATCGACACCAATCTCTCTCACAAATGTGGTTCAGACATCGACACCAATCTCTCTCACAAATGTGGTTGTCCGTCTCATTTTTTTTCAGCATCACCATAGAGCTTCTCTTGTAAGGGGGCTGGGGTCTGGCCAGCATCACCATAGAGCTTCTCTTGTAGGAGGCTGGGATCTGGCCAGCATCGCTATAGAGCTTCTCTTGTAGGAAGCTGTGATCTGGCCAGCATCACCGTAAAGCTTCTCTTGTAGATGGCTGGAGTCTGACCAGCATCACCACAGAGCTTCTCTTGTAGGGGGCTGGAGTCTGGCCAGCATCACCACAGAGCTTCTCTAGTAGGGGCCTGGGGTCTGGCCAGCATCACCGTAAAGCTTCTCTTGGTGTGTAACTGGCAGCTCTGGAGAATGTGACGTGGTGTCTGTTGCTCTTTGCTGCAGACATAGGTTTGTCATACCAATTTTCAGCTTCTGGTATAGATGATGTCTTAACCTGCAATGTCCTATTCTCAGTTAGAAGATTACCTCTTCATTATTTCTTGAAAGTCTGTTGTATTAATCATTTGTTTTTGCTGTAGGGGTGTTGTTTTGTCCATTTGTCTTTAGATATGGTTTTTAGTCTGTTTCTTGTTTGTTCATATTTTGTGCTTCTATCAATTTGTTGCATTCTTCCTCCCTCTTTTGCCAGTCTGCCTGCCTCTTCATTTCCTTGGATGTTACTGTGGGCGAGTATCCACTGTATGAGTGCTTTGATGAATGTTGGGCTTGCTGGTGATAGGGCTTCAGTCAGGTTGCCCAAGTCTTTAACATTTTGGTGTTTTGGTGCTTGTATCACGGACCGTGAATCTGTGGGAAAGACTATTTGCTTCTCAGCATGGTTTCTGTGTTCTGTTATTTTCATTGCTGCAGTTTTTATTGTTTCAGCCTCTGCTGTGCAGTCACTGGAGTAGGCAGCTGTTGGTATAGCCATCTGTATTGTTTGTTCTTATTTTTAGTCTTACAAATATGACTCCATATCCATTTTCTATGGCATTTGTAGCTGATCCATTTGTGTATATGTGTGTCCTGTACTTTCTGAGATTGTTTTTGTTATGTATCCATTGCTGTCACTTGTTTTTCTTTGACTGTTTGGGTTCCTTTTTTCTGTTTGCCCGGGAGTCGATCTCTCATTTCTGGGAATTTTTTAGTTTTCCTTGGCGGGAATTTGTGAAATAATTCTAGAGGTTTGCTTTGTGTATGTGGGGTTGTTGGATCATCTCGCAAGAGTTTCTTTACTCTTTGTTCTTTTCAGTCTGCCTTTGCCATGGTTGTGCTTATGATCACACATTGGGTGTTCTTTTAATCTTCTGAATTGTTCTGCTTGCAGTAGTGTTCTAAGTTCCTTTCTGTCTTCCAGATGTTCTATTTGTGTTATACTTTACAGTTCTCTTACTGGTGTTGTTTTCGTTGCACCTGTTATGATTCTACTTTGTGAAATGAGTTTATGTGTTTTGGATTTTCTGAACTTTCCTTGTATTATAATTATTAATATTACTGTTATTGTTATTATTATTATTATGTGTAGTGCCCAGTAGTCTTTACGATCATGCTTCTCCATCTTGCACGGTCCTTGGTGTTTTCGATTAATTCAGATTCTTTTAATTTCCATGCCACTTGGTCAGTCCACTGAAAAAGTTTTCTCTCGGCCTTCCTGTCTTATCTTTTCCCTTGAGTTGTCCAGTCGTTGCTAGGTTCTCCAACTTCTCTCTTCTCATGACATATCCAAGAAATTTTGATTGTCTTTTTTTTCTTATCATTTTAAACTAGTTTTCTTTGTTCTGAAACTTCTTTGAGGACCTCCTCGTTTGTTTTTCTTTCTGTCCAGAGTTTTTGTTGCATCTTTCCCCAAAACCACATTTCTGTTCCTTCCAGATTCTCTGTCAACTTTTTGTTGAATGTCCAAATTTCACAACCATATAGCAATACTGGGTCTATATAGCATTGTGACACTCTTTTCTTCTTTTTAGAGGCATTTCTTATTTGTTCATATCTCCTCTATGACAGAAAAAATTGCCTTTGCCTTACCTATTCGTGCTTTTATTTCATTTATGCACTTGACGTTAGAAAAATGTTGCGAATCCCCTGGACAGCAAAAATAACTAATGAAGAATGTATGAGAAGAGCTGGAGAGACAAAAAACCTTGTCAAAAAGATAAGAGAGAGACAGTGTACTTTCATAGGACATGCAATGAGAAGAGGGGGCATTGAAAATATTATAACAACAGGAAAATAGAAGGAAGAAGATCAAGAGGAAGACCAAGAGAAATGATACTGGACAGTCTGAGGGGATGGTGTGAGAGGAGATCACCAACTGAACTGATGGCCTGCATGAAGGATCGGGTACTCTGGAGAAGCATAATAGCCAACGTCAGTCGGCACGGCACCTGATGATGATGATGACTTGACATTAGCTGTTATTGTTCTTCCAAGGTAAATGAATTTATTTATTCGCGTCATTGTCTTCCAGTCTGAAAGAATGTTGCACTCTCGTATATTTGTTATTTTCAATATTACCATTGTTTCTTTCTTGTTGCTGTTTATCTCAAAGCCCCTTTTATTGGTCTCTTCAGTAATCTTGTTTACAAGTTTATGCAAATTGTTTTCACTTTCTGCTACTAGAACGGCGTCATCTTCATACCTGAGGTTACTGATATCGTAGCTTCCTATTTTAATTCCTTTTCACCTTTTTAATGTATCTCATGAAGTTTTCACTGTATAATGAGAATAGATCAGGTATTCTTGTCTTGCACCTCGTTTGATACTTACTTATTTCATTGTTCACTCATATAACTGCTCTTTGCTTCGATTATTTTTAATATGATTAAATAATTAATAATATAATTATTCTTAATAATTCTTTTATCTTTACCATCTTTCATAGTAATTCCTTTTTTTTTTCATTTGTCAATCAGTAAGACTGTTGAAAGTTGACCCCCCCCCCCCAAAAAAAAAAACTAAACCATAAATGATCACAAGGCTCCACATGACTTTCTCGAAATGTCACCTTTACACTAGCCACAGAAACAGAGGAAAACAGCGAGGTCTGTTCACAAGGTTGCTTCGTGGCCGAGTGGTTAATCTTCTTGTGTCTAGACTCTGCCTCGTTCTGCTGGCCTTGGAGTGTTCTGTTCCCAGAACTTGTTTCTGTTAAACTTGTTTCTTTCTCTCTTATATAAAGTGCTTGTTAATTTTTACGGTTATTCCTGAGTCTAATCACAAAAAGAACAAATATATGCATACTACAAAAATTTAATCTTGAAGAAGGTTTGCTAGTAAATAAGATTAAACAGAGAAAACTTAAATATTTTGGACATAGTAAACGTCATGAGAATTTAGAGAAGACAGTATTGGAAGGGCACATAATGAGAAAAAGAAAGAGAGGAAGACCAAGGCGAAGATGGCTGCAAGACATCGTTGGTGATCTGCGAATGAACGCACCAACAGCAGGGCATCTTGCTTACAACCGAGAGGCCTATAGGAGAGCTGTTAGGAAGGCAAAGTTCCACAAGGGACATGCAAATGACTGACTGACTGACTGAATCCTGAGTCTTCTGTTCCCCAGATTTGTTGTTAAGAAACCGTGTCGTAGTGGCAGGCGTGGCCAGGAACGACAATGTATGAGAGCTTAACGATAAGCTTGCCATCCCACATTCGCTAGGAGGACAGGCATCGCCCAGGCATCTCGTTTATGAGGGATGAGATGAAGAAATCAACGACAGCCAACTCTTAAGGACATCTGTCATCATTAACGTTATTAATGAAGAGAGGAGAAAGTCAATTGGTCCCACAATATCAGGAACAAAACCAAGAGAAATCTGAAGAAAAGCGATAAAGTTAATTTAGTTATATCAAAGTCTACAAATATATAGCATACATTAAAGAAAAATAATTAATCACACGACTGTAGCATGTAGATTTTAACTTGCGCAATTTTACATCTTATAACTTGAACCTATATGAGGTTTGGTGCGATATACTTGGGGGGGGGGGGGTAAATATGGGGAAAATTGGATAAATACTCTGCACTTTAAATAATTGTTGCCAACAGCTTCTCCTGCATTTTTTGCAAGGAGTTCCTTTCATTCTCGAAGACAGTTTTGAAGAGGCTAGATACACCAGCTAGATCTTGGTTGTTTGTGATAGTTGTCACCTTGATCCTGATTGTTTGTGACAGTTGTCAGCTAGATCCTGGTTGTTTGTGATAGTTGTCATGAATTATTATTATTATTATTTGTAAAACAGCCTCTCTTGTGACTCATCCTACCAATAGTTAACTTCCTTAGAGTTAAATTTCCAGTTTAAAAAAAAATGCCGAAAACGTTTCTTAGATGCCATGATGGCCCCACGCACTGAATATTAATTAAGGAATGCCTATAATTATTTTTAGAACCTTGACCTTCCTTCATTCATTGCATAGCAGCACAGTGCTTCCCCCAAACTATTCGGCTTAACGGTTTTTATGTGGTGAAAACAAAGTTAGCCTGTGTAACGTAAGGGGGCTAACGGTTTTACCATGACTCTGGCCGGTGTAACGTACGGGGTCAACACCAAGGAGATTCTTCTTCTTCTTTCCGAGCCATTAAGGCTCACTGCTGGAGATAAAGTTCGCATCCATTATTCCCTATATCTAATCTTCTCTCTCTAGTTGGTGACATCAGTTTCCTTTAAGTACTCTTCTATGTTGTCTTTTCATCTCTGTCTTGGTCTACCCATTAGTCTTGTTTCCTTCATCTCTTGTGCATACATCATTTTCGTTTGTCTGTCTCGATAAACCTCGAAAAGCTAAAGGAGGTTAAGAAAATTGTCTCCAGCTTATACTGCTCGCTAGATTTGGCAATAACCAAATAGATGAAACAGAAATAGAAAATAATAAAGACGAACTGCTAGTCAGGAAAAAAACAGAAAAAGTTCAAGGAAATGTATAGAAAACTAAAAACTAATTATATAAATAAATAGAAAGGTAAAGGTAACGTAAAACGCCATGAAGACACCTGAAGATATGGTATTCTTATCTTATATCTTATATCCTTCCCGTGCCGTTAGACGTCACATAGGGCTCGCAAAGTAGTTCGCCAATTTTTCCTGTCTTCGGCGAGTCTTTCAACCTCAACAAAGGATTTTATGCCTGTTAACTTGGCCTCTCTTAATAATGTCCTCTTCAGAGTTTCACGCGGTCTGCCCCTTTTTCTTCAGCCTGTTGTGTTCAACTTGATAGCTTGTTTTGGGATTCTCTGATCATTTCTTCTCATCAAGTGACCAACATATGTCCATCTCCTTTTCCTGGTCGCCCATGAGACTGGTTGTTGTTCAGTCATCTGTCTTATCTCTGCATTGTTCTTGAATTCATTCCACTTGATGCCGAGTATTTTCCTTAGGCATTTGTTTTCAAAAGAGTCTAATTTCTTTTCTATTTCTTTAGTTGTTTTCCAGCTTTCGCATGCATAAATGAGGGTGGATATTACATTTGAATTGAATAGTCTTAACTTGGTTTTTGTGCTTATAACTTTTGAATTAATACTTGGTATTAGTGCCCATATTATATCTGTCAACACACTTTAACAACAATTCTATCCCACAACACTTAACTAAAACATATATAAGACACATAAGATCAGCTGTCAAAAACATTGGAGTACAACTAAACAAGATAAAAACCATATACAAACATTTAAGAATAGAATCATGAGAAGAATTTATGATCCAGTAAAACACCTTACCTGGCGAACTACCTCGCGAGCCCTATGTGACGCTTAACGGCAAGGGAAGGATGTAAGAAGACGCCTTAAAACACAACAATGGAAGATAAGAAGTAACAAAGAAATCTACATATTGTTCAACTCTCCGTTTGTAACAGCCATTATGAAAAACAGAACAAAACTGAAGACAGACGGCTGGGGCATTTAGGGAGAATGGATGAGGATAGACAAAGATGGCCTGTACAGAAGTGATGAAATGGGATGGACCAAAAGGTAGACCTACAAAAAGATGGCCAGACAACCTAGAAGAAGATTTACGAGATCTCGGAATCGACAATTTCATGAAAAGATCAAGAACAGATAGGAATAGTCATGTTGTCAGTGATCCTCAGTCGGTCGGAAAGCTGCATTCAGCACTTGCTCAGAGAAGAAGTCAACACACTAGAGAGTAATATGGTCAGCATCATACTAGAGAGTCATGTGGTCAACATTATACTAGAGAGTAATGTGGTCATCATCATACTAGACAGTCATGTTGTCAGCATCGTACTAGAGAGTCATGTGGTCAGCATCATACTAGAGAGTCATGTGGTCAGCATCATACTAGAGAGTCATGTGGTCAGCATCGTACTAGAGAGTCATGTGGTCAACATTATACTAGAGAGTAATGTGGTCAGCATCATACTAGAGAGTCATGTTGTCAGCATCATACTAGAGAGTCATGTGGTCAGCATCGTACTAGAGAGTCATGTGGTCAGCATCGTACTAGAGAGTCATGTGGTCAGCATCATACTAGAGAGTCATGTAGTCAGCATCATACTAGAGAGTCATGTAGTCAGCATCAAACCTCGCCATGTTTATTTCCCCTGCTCTAGAAAAACCTCTGTAGTTGATAAATCTGATTTTCTGGTAACAGTCATCAAACAATGTCACACTGATGACAGAAGCCGCCTAGCGCTTGAGAACCGCTACATTCAGGAATATGGGACGCTGGAAATGCATGGTATGAACTCGGAATTCAGTTTCATCTAACATTCCGTCTTCCACAATTACATTCCCTCTGCACTAAGTTCCATTCCTTTCTCACTTGTAACACATAGTCCAGAACCTCCTCACATCATCAGATTACAACCCCTCTATTCCAGCTGCAATCACCTTCTCCTGTCTAGATTACCATTGTATCATTCTCTCTTCTTTCCGCGCTTCCTCCCCCCCCCCCTTTACGACCCACCTATCACACATCACAAGTCTCCATTTAAATATTCTCCACACTCCACCAAGAGCACTTCTGGACACAGCCTCTTACAAATCACAGCTTCTTACAAGTCACAGCTTCTTACAAGTCACAGCTAAGTGCTTCATTTATTCTATTTTTTCCATTCCTTTTTTTACATATCATTTATGTGAATTTATGTTTTCTTCTTCTTCTTCTCTCTCTCCTTCTCTCTCTCTCTCTCTCTCTCTCTCTCTCTCTCTCTCTCTCTCTCTCTCCTTCTCTCTCTTTTTTCATCCTGTGTGTTTTTGTATGATTAAGGTTCATACCGACACATCACAACTATGTGCTAGTTAATAAAGCTATTCTTACTTTTGTGCTAGTTAATACATTTTGTTATCACAGCTTTACTGTAGTGGTTTCATGTATAATTATACACACGGTTTATATACTTTACACACTAACTACTCGTTTGTTAATTCTTATGACATGCCATTCGGCTGCTGTCTATATCATTACCAAGACATTTCTGCTGTGAAAAAAAGTTCAGACTTGAGCTGTTGCTAGATGTAGTTAACTTTCATTTTTAAAATAGTAAAGCTGGGACACGTAGACATCTTTCTTTAGAGAAAAATGCCCCTGCCTTTACTTTGCTTACATGTTAAACGTTTTCATGCAAGGAGCCGTACCCCTTTTAACCCGGAAGCACTTACAATTGCGCAACCCAAGGAAAGCTAACTCTTATGCATCGTCTCCACGTTTGGCAGAAAGGAGACTTCGTAGTAGGGAAGTATTGTGAAAATTATCAGGTTTTACAAAATACTCAGTTTGTGATGGAGTACATACCGCAGGGCGATGGGGCTCAGCGACAGCAGCATTACTCCCTTATGTAAGTTCGTTTTAAAATGCAGACTTATTCATTATTCGCCGTGCTGAAAGCTGTAGAAATTGCTTCGTCATATAGTGTGCTTCAACGTTCGTCTTTATTGAGCTAGCCTACTCATCCTCTTTTAATCTTCCTCTCGTTCATTTCAGAGAGAGAAGCTTCGTGGTCGAGTTGATAACGCGTTGTCTTCTGGTGGCAGGGCAGTTGTTCGTCCTACAGAGTCCTGATTTTGACTCGGTAAAGTATGAGAACAAAATTTTTGTAGAATTAGACCTCGAAAAAATCGTAGACAAAGCACTTTAGTGAGACGTGAGAGAAAGAAAAATCACACGAGAATTACCTGGGATTCGAACACGGACTCCGGTAGGACGAGCAGCCGTCTAGCCACGAGAGAACAGCGTATTATCGACTTGGCCAACTAGCACCCCAAAAAAGGTGTTTTGTTGACATAGTCTTTAGTAACTGCTCAGTAGACACGAGGGATCGCGACACCCAGAAAGAGACGAGGTCGTGACACAGAAATTCCGTAGCTTAGATTCAGTCTCTCTAGCAGGTACCAACTTTTTTTTTTAGACAAACATACACATGGTCTCCTGCCATATCTGGTGCAAACTTGAACAACAGTAACAAACACATGAATACTTATTACATGAAGTTAGTTTCAGGTATAGTTTTAACTCTTTGTATACTGGGGGTGTTTCCCTCAAAAGACCAAGGGGGGTAAATTTCACAATGTGAAATGGGATGGTTGTCACATTTAAAAGAATAACAAAGGCATAATCTGATCTGTAGTATGATGTATTATACCTTATTTTGAAGAAGAAAAAATGTATTTTGTTTTTCAAATAAAATTTTTAACATTTTGTTAGTATACAACAAAAAAAAGAGCTAAGAACTGAGAAGAAAGAATGGAAAACGAAGGAATAAAATAAATTTTTTGTCACTTACCCATCAAGTTAATCCACTGTAGTTGTTTATATAATTCCATAATGAATAGAAATGTACACAAACATCTGTTCTTTAACATATCTTCCAAAATTTACATGAAAATATGCACTAGTTATGCATTCACAGCAAACTAAAAACACCAAGTGGGTGGGTAATATTTACATGAAAACAAGTGAGCGGTCGTTGACTAATATTTACCAGAAAACAGGCCATTGTGTTTTGGTTTTTGTTTTTTTTTTTTAATTTGAAGCATTCTACAACATTTAATTTTTTAAATTACACAATCTCCAGCATTACTTATTGTGATATTACAGCTAGTACTAGCAAAAAGCTGAGAAGTAGTATCACCAGCTACCCTTCTAACACATTTTGCTGCTGGACCAAAAAAAACACGAAAAATTCTTTCAATCACTGCCACTTGTGCTGAAAATTTACCATTTCTACTACTACATTCTCTACACCACAGTCTAGACAATTTTAAATTAAATTCTGAGCGTGTAATGCAGAAATATGCTGCTCTGGACGAAAGAAACTAGCACTGGAAGCCATATTTGTTGATAAACAAAGGCCTAGCGACGATAAACTTTGAAAAACTGGCTTTAAATGAACAAAGAATCGCTCTGTTTTCTGCTCAAACCACGCGCTTAATGTGGACAACTGAACTCCGGAAGGAAGTCAACTGCTGGTTTTAAGATACTTTGATTATTTTCAAAATTAGAGAGCTACAAACCATCATCGCGCCTCGCGTCTATAAGTATTTCATAATAGGGATACAATCACGCAGGACGCGTGTCCAAATACCCAAAGAGTTAAGGAACAATTATTTATAAATAGGAAACTATGAGGCTTTGGTACGGTAAAGTAAGAGAACACATTTTGTAGGATTAGACCTAAAAAAAATCGTAGACAAAGCACTTTAGTGAGACGTGAGGGAAAGAAAAATCACAAGATTTTGACTCAAGTCTTTCTCTTGTACATCATTGTTTCATGACTGTTTCAATTTGGAACCATTCGCTCATTCCTTCTTCTGTTTTGACTGCACAAACATATCCGTTGTAGGGATCGCTAATGATGTTGACGATTTTAGATGGTATTCCATATAGTCTTAAAATTCTCCACAATGTATCTCTGTGTATGCTATCAAATGCCTTTTTAAAGTCTATTCAGTTCAGGATTAATGGTTTTTGGTTTTCAGTATGTTCTTCAAGTATTATTGTTAGAGTAAAAATCTGGTCGAGACAGCTTCTCCCTTTTTGAAACCCTGCTTGTTCTTGTCTCATTGCAGCATCCACTGTATCTTGAATTCTATCCAGAATAACTTTGCAAAATACTTTTGACACAACTGGTAGTAAGGTTACTCCCCTCCAGTTATTGCAAGGTTGCCTTTTTGGTATTCCAACAAATGTATGTACATTAGAATAGAAATATTCTGTCTTACATCTCACTGTGGGTTCAGTGATAATCAGCCCCAAGAGATACTATGTTTCTACCTCAAGGGCTAATCTTTATTCACATGCACTCCACCAAATAAGCACCTAAGTCAGGATATAGGCTCTGAATAATCTTACATTCTTTCTGTGCCGTTAAATGTCACATAGGGCTCTCATGGTAGATTGTCAAGATTTTCTGTTTTCTGCAAGCTTTTCAACCTCACCAGTCAGTCATTTGCATGTCCCTTGCCGCACTTTGCCTCCCTAACAGCTCTCCTGTAGGCTCATCATAAACCTCATCAAGGGATGTTATTCACACTAAGCTGGCCTCTCTTAACAGTGTCATGAGGTCAACCTCTTTTTCTTTGGCCTTGTGTGTTCCACTTGATAGCTTGTTTTGGGATTCTGAATATTTTATCAGTAATACCGGATCAAAATTTATTTACTTAAATTCAAACAGCTCTGACTGGTAATACTGGCTGAATAGAACATCAGGTTTACACCAGTCCACTGATCCTTCCAATATGTGAGTCGTATGCTAGACAGTTCAGACAGTATGGAGAGAGAGAGTGATGATGCAGGTAGCACACTGGTAGTAGAGTATGATATCCCTCTCTGAAAATTGACTCTTTATGATTGGAGTGCTTCTTTCATATGCAACATATGACTGGAGTCACTGTCCCAAGTCGTGTTAGAATTGCTATGTTGGTTATGACTCTGTTCATCACAGTCCACTTTACTCTCACTCTTGGACTTATTCCACACTGAATGTATATTCCCAGTTAGGTTCAATCATTTAAGTAAAACCCACCTTCCGGGTAAGTACTGCATAAAGCATTAACTTGGTATAACAAAAGCTTTGTCCTGACCACAAACTTCAGTGCTCAAATTACACCACCTTCTTGCCGGTCTTGTGTACAAAATTTTCTGTGACTTCATTTTCTGGGCTTTTCTTGCTGCCATCACAACCGGCCTTAATGGATTAATTAAAAAAAAAGAAGAAGAGGGGGGAAGAAGAAGAAGACTGGTGGCATGTTTCCATTGTGTGAACTCTGAAAAAACTTAATAACTGTAAAAATCTTGAGTGATGTGAAGAATGTAGCTCACTCTTACTCAAATGTTATTTCAGCTCCTGCTGTCGTTGTGGTCTTCAGATTGAACCGAATCCAACCAACATGTGTGTCAACTGTCTGAGGTCAGACGTGGACATCACAGAAGACATCCCGAAAACTTCAGTTTTGTCGTTCTGTCGAGGATGTGAAAGGTGAAATGTGTGCTTTTAGTTGTATGAGGATATTATCTGTAGAATAACATTATCTCTAGTATAACACATTATCTATAATATAACATGATATGGTTAACTATGATAGTATCAGGCAGTCAAGATTATAACTGAGGTATCCCATGCTGAACGGGTGAATATGCTAAAATAAAGTTTTTAGTAATGTTTAATGTTTTGCAAAATGGAAATAGATTTTAAATGCTTAATTATGTTCATGGTCTCATTTTATTGGTTAGTCACTGCAGATGATAATGCACAGTGTTTAAGTAAGTTAAACTTATAATTTAAGAAAGTTAATTTAAAGAGAGAGGGAGAGAAAGAGAGAAATCGGTACAGCCAACTGTCATTATTCAGCCAAATGGTGCCCTATTGAAGTGGCCATGTGGGTAAAGACAACAGTCATGATGTCTGCCACATCAGCCTTGAGTATGCTGGAAGGTGAAGGAAAATACAAGCACCAAAACCACTTTATGCCTGTGTAGCATGACAGGGACATGAAGCCAATTTTGTTATTAATTATATGCAGGAGAAAATGTTTTATTCAGTTTAGTTATCTGTTCCCATGTATCTTTTATAAGTTTTACATAGCAATAGAAATATATAAAAATCCATAAATAACTAGTTTAAAAAATAAACAACAGAAGTTGTAGATAAGGTAGACAACTTTTAGTTTTATTTGAAGAGTGAATAATTTGATAGGCCGAAGAAAAGAGGTCAGCCATGTGAAACTCTAAAGAGGACATTGTTAAGAGAGGTCAAATTAGTAGGTGTAAAATCCCTTGATTATGTTGAAAAACTTGCAGAAAATGGGAAAACTTGGTGAACTACCATGTGAGTCCTATGTGATGTTTAACAGCGTGGGAAGGATGTAAGATATAAGAATAATTTGACAGTAATATAGACCGTAAGACTTTGCGCAGCAGATTATCTGGTACCTGTAAACAGGAGATTATAAAAAGAGTTACAGCATAGATTTAAGGAAATATGTTCTAGATACAGAAATGATTTGAGTACAAGGTTGCGTGCTCAATAGTTTGGTTCTAAGTCACTGAGCTAATCAGATCTTTCTTTATACAGCTTGTGTAGAGAGCATATAGAGGCAGTTACTAGCTTGTGCTTCTTAGATCTTTGTTAGGTGTGGAGTGGAGCTGAAGTGATCTTCATTTCTTTATTTGATGCACAAACACTCTACAGGTACCTCCAGCCACCAAATCAGTGGGTCAAGGCCGCTCTGGAGTCCAGAGAGCTGCTGTCAGTTTGTCTGAAGAAACTCAGAGGATTGAATAAGGTCTGTCATCTGTTGTAAATATGACATATGTGTTTATATTTTGGGATTATTCTTTCATTCTGCTTCTGAGAGGGAGAAATAAAAAAAAAAGCCAATATATCCCTTAAATCTGATAACTGAGCAAATGGACATGACACTTATATCAATTCTCACTGTAATCCCCATATAGATCAGTGCACTTCTTCTGTTGTCACACTAGCTTCTTTATTCATCAGGAGATAAAGCTTCTCAGCTGCTTAGTTTAATCCAAGTCTACACCACTTGCTTAACCTCATCATTAGAGGTGAACCTGTGACCGCTCTTTAGTGGACTGAAGACGTGATAGTCTCATGACACCAGATCAGGCTGTGAGAGAGATGAAGAAGACACTGGAACCACAGCTGTTGTGTTGCCTTCCCCATTGTGACTGTTGAATTGTTTTGATGCTTTTTTTTTCAGTTATTCATGTACTTCCCGCTGTAAACATTTCTACCCAGTTATAAACTTTTTGTTGAGTCATGTTGTTTCCATTTCCATTCTGAGCCAGTGTCCTACGGTGAACTTCAGAAGGTGTCACTCCCTCTGCTCAGAGAAATATCACCATGCACATTGTTCAACAGTGGTGCAGTCTCTCACTGGAGCGTCCATGTTTATTTGAGCTTGGCTTCAACTAGACTGATGTAGTGAACTGCGTTGTGTATGTTCAAACTACCCATCAGACACTGCAGATGTGTCGCACTGTGTCAGCATGTATCCACTGTAGTTAAAACATGATTTTCAATTTGTCTGCACTTTTTTACTCTCTCTCATAGTAAACTGCCCACTGTGTGTATGCCAGAGAGATGTTTATATTTGGTAGGACTGAAGATTTGAACACAGTGTGATGCAGCATCTCTGCTTAGGATGAGAGAGCTGGGAGTAAAATGTGGTGATGCTAGGCAGTAATGTCATGTTAAGATGATAGGATGAGTTGTAAGTCAGTGTAGAAGTCACTTGATGCGCGTGGAAGGATTTATGAAAGAGTGGGATTGGGGCACATTTAGACTTGTCAGGAGTTCACGGATGATGACCTTAAATGAACTTGATTTATGGCAGTATTTAGTTTTGTCATGTTGTAGCAACAGTGATGTTGTTCTGTCTTTCTTGAGCTGTGAACACAATGTTCTTGCAACCAGTTCTGTGGAGGTAGTGAGGCACAGCTTCGTTATTAATGAAGTGGGTGATGATGGCAAGTTTTGAGGATCTGGAGTGTTTGCCAAAAAAGCAGGGAGATGCAGTGTCTCTTTAACAGACTCCATTGACATGGGGACTGTAGTGATCCCTGCTTCGTTAGCCAGGCATAGCCTGTTGCTAGGAGTACAAGCGGAGAGGTGGAACAGGTTGTTGGTCACTATGGTTTGCTAACTTTCACTGAGTCATTTATGGGCCACTGGCTGCTACATTGGACTGCATCTTCACCCCCTGTAGGATCTGTATAAAAATGAACTTTTATATAAAGATGAGCTTAAGATCTTTTCAGCTGAAGATGTTCAAATACAACTATTGAGTTGGATTGGGAGTGGGTTACAGTTTGAGCTTTCAGAGTGACTCCAAGAATGTGACTCAGAAGACAGCACTTCTGTGAGAACCACATTTTCTGCTGGACATGTTGAGTGGTTGTCTGACTGTGATGTTCCTCTGAGTTCTATTGTGAGCTTGGTATTGGCCGTAGAAGAATAGCTGGCTCAAAATATAGCACATTCTTATATTACTTCCACAGGTCAAGCTGATTGATGCAGGTTTTGTCTGGACTGAACCTCACTCCATGAGGATCAAAGTGAAGTTGACTGTTCAGAAAGAGGTTTGTGTAACATGTAACATTTTCTGACAGCTGTTTGGCCCTGGTAAAGCCTACAGTGATTATTCAGCTCATCAGACAGACAAAATTTGTAATTCTGGGACATAAATAGTCTTGTCAGTCTGCTACCTCTTGTCTTACTAGGACATGGGAGGCCTTCAGGAGAGCTGTTAGAGAGGCAATGTTCCGCAAGGGACACGCATATGACTGACGGACCGACTGGGACATGGCAGGAGTCACCTTCTAGTTCTAGAATTTAAGTCTTGACAGTCTGCCTCCTCCTGTTTTACTTGTCTTACTAGGACATGGGAGGCCTTCAGGAGAGCTGTTAGAGAGGCAATGTTCCGCAAGGGACACGCATATGACTGACGGACCGACTGGGACATGGCAGGAGTCACCTTCTAGTTCTAGAATTTAAGTCTTGACAGTCTGCCTCCTCCTGTTTTACTTGTCCTACCAGGACACGGGAGACACCGCTTAGTCCCAGTGGCTGTCAGACTTCTTGCATGGCCAGTAGAGGGCAGACATGAGAACTGATTGATAGGTATTGTGGCTTAGAATCAAACTAATGGCCATTTCAGACATTCGTAATCCTTAACAGAACTTGACAATTTTGCATTATGTGGAAAGTGTTTGGCAGGAAATACTGACCTTACTAGGACTCTCATATTTTCTTATATCCATTGGAACGTAGACATTTCAAATGATCACATAAAAAACTTCAGTAAGTATAAAGACAGTATGAGATAATGAAAACTGACCATATGGTTGCACATGTAACTGTGTGCTTTGTGTTTTTATAGCATTTTTCTTCTTCCTTTCCGCTTCGTCTTCTTCTTCTTCTTCTGCTGCTTCTTCTTCTCTCTTCTTCTTTTTCTTCTTCTTTCCTCTTCTTCTTCTTCTTCTTTTCTCTTCTTCTTCTTCCTTCTTCTTCTTCTTCTTCTTCCTCCCTCTTCTTCTTCTTCCATCTTCTCCTTCTTCTTCTCTCTTCTTCTTCTTACCTCTTCTTCTTCCCTCCCTATAGTAGAAGTTAAAAAGTAAACATAGGTCCTGTCTCTTTCTGTGAAGAGAACAAAGATTTGTGTGTGTAAGAAGAGAGAGAGAGAGTGTTGTAAGTTCTGTATATTTCTGTCTCAACATCAGTAAAAATGTAACTAGGTAATATAGATGTAGCTAGTTCTCAGATTAAGATGTATGAAAGCTAGTCTTTAAACCTTTGTCATTCAAAGTCTCACAGTATTTTTGCATTCAGTTGTATTATTCATTTCTCTTAATTAATATCGCAGTGCTACACTTACCTGTAATCTGTGGGAGCTGAAACTTAGTGTTGTGATGTTGAAGTGGTCGGCTGACCAGAGGGTTTCAGGTTTGATCCTTCATTAGGGCAGAATTTTTCTTGCTTCATCCAGCAGCAGGACTGACCCAGTCTTAAAAAACAGGGTAGTATCTCTGGAACATAAAGCCAGTGAGAACAAGTGCTGGTCTCCCAACCTCACAATGCTGTGGCCTAGATATGTGAAGGCACCAACAGCTCATACTCCTACTGTATACATATGACTTCCGGTTCGCCATTGGCAATAGGTTGTTTTTGTCCATTTCATGCTCTCTCAAGCAACAATCCAGTTGTTATGATATTTGATGTGGAGCTGGATTTCTGAGCTGCCAGTTGAAAGTGGTTGTGTTCTGTGGTGTTAGTTTGACTGAGTGTGGTGCAGACAGGAAGTCAGGGACATGTCAAATGAGCAACAGTGTTGACATTGGTTTGAAGATGGAGGTTAATTCTTTGTGCCGAGAGACTGAGTTGATTGCTATGGGGCCATTGTAAGCTGTGAACAGCATAAGTGGTTCTTAGTTACGTTTGCCTGGGCATTGGTGAACTACGATGGTCTTTGTACCTCCTGGTTTGGCCTATCCTATTAGCTACGGAGGAGTTTGTGCAAAGACTGACACTGACTGGGTTTGCATTTGGAGTATTGTAGTTCCATAAATGGCACCCTAACTTGGTGGCTTATCATCAAGGAGTGATGTGAAGGATCATCGAGGAACATTCTTTGTGATATTCACTGGCACAGGCGGTGGAGTGATTATAGGGGTATCTAGTTTGTGATGATTTTTAGAGCCTAATACTGAAAAATGACACTGAAAAAAACTGTATACAGAAACCATGAGACTTAATGTAGCAAGAAGCTGAGTATTCCAGTAACAGTCCAGTTACTGTAACTGTAAAAAAAGGGGCCTAGCTCTGTTGCTGATCCTGGTAGCAACCTCATTACACCTGGGCCATATGTGGTAGGCCTTTGACATCAGGATGTCCTTCAGTGGTTTTAGAGAGATTCTTCCAATTTTGTGTTGCTTATGTGGACACAGAACAAATATATCCATACTACAAGAACTTAATATTGAAGAAGGTTGGCTAGTAAAGAAGATTAAACAGAGAAAACTTAAATATTTTGAACACATTAAACGTCACGATAATCTAGAGAAGACCGTCTTGGAAGGGTGCATAATGGGAAAAAGAAAGAGAGGAAGACCAAAGCGAAGATGGCTGCAAGACATCGTTGATGGTCTGCAAATGGATGCATCAGCAGCAGGGCATCTTGCTCACAACCAAGAGGCCTACAGGAGTGCTGTTAGGGAAGCTTATTTCAGCAAGGGACATGCAAATGAATGAATGTGTGGTGTACGTGATCTAACATTTAGCTGGGATTTGCACCAACTGCCCCTGGCTACATGCAAGTCAGCGAGTCATTTGTGATAGGTGCTTTGGAGGAAATTATTGGAAGAAATCACTGTGCTAGTAATTCAAATACCCTATCACTGCATTATAAGCAGCACCGAACTAGAGGGCTTTCAGCTGATCCTTGCCATTCCTTTGTCAGAGTTTGCTGAAACAAGGGAGCTCAGTATTAAACAAAAAATATACTGTTAACTAGATACATAAAAAAATACTTCAGTCACTTTCTTTTATTCTCAGATTATTATCAGTTTTATATATGTATCAGTCAGAATTTAGGGAAAAAACCAAAAGAACATTTAAATGATATTCTAAGTTTGTTTTTTTCTTTTCAAATGATAAAAAAAGTTTAAAAATGATCAGTCTAAATGAGAAGAGTCTGTCTAGTTGACAGTCATTGGGTAATAGTATAATTCATTAGTTTGTGTGTATTTTGTTGTTGTTTAGGTAATGAATGGAGCAGTGCTTCAGCAAGTGTTTGTGGTGGAGTTCACGGTACAGTCTCACATGTGTGATGATTGTCACAGAGTTGAGGCTAAGGATTTCTGGAGGGCGGTGGTACAGATCAGGCAGAAGGTGAGTACCTGCTGTGTGTGTGAGTTCTGACAGAATGTGTGCAGTTCTTGACAGAAATTGTGTAACTGTTGACAGAAAGTAAATAGTTGTTGACAGAAAGTGTAACTATTGTGTGAAGGGCAAATAACTCCAGAGATCATTGTATTCATTGGTTTGTACCTTCTCCATACGGAAGGTTGACTGCAGTGAATCTCCGCTCTGCTGTTTCTTTGTAGTGTGCTCAGCCAAGGTGTCCCTGTCCACCTCTTGATGTTGTCCATCCATCTCTGTCGCTGTCGTTTCAGAGATAGTTGTCCGTAATAACATGTCAATACTTTTAAAGATACAGATATCTTTTAAAAGATCTGAGTTGTAGTTTGTTACACTGCAGGGGTTGACATGTACTGCAGGTAGGCCTCATGACACGAATTATGGTGTCATTATTACGTAATATTACTAATTGAAATGGCTGTTAGTCATAACTTTATATTATATATATATAAATATATATATTTATATTCTTTATATTATTTGGTTCATTTTTTAGCTGTAGACATGAAGGTGACCCTCCGGCCATTCAAACAGGTGTTGGCATCCAGTCCCTTTGTAGCTAAAAGTTGCTGGCCGAACCACTCTTGTCAAAAAGCAATGGTTGTGTCCTTTTTTATTTTCATACTTGTGATTGGAAGGTTGCTGACCTCTGGAAGGTTGGTGACCCCTGAAAGGTTGCTGACCACTGGAAGGTTGCTGACCTGTGGAAAGTTGCTGACCTGTGGAAGGTTGCTGACCCCTGGTTACATTTTCTCTCTCTCTGAACCTTAAGTGCCCAGGGCACATGGGGCTTCCGCAAGGGTTTTCCACAAATGCCTGTCCTTCGCCTTTTTTTCTGCTCTTGCCCAGGTGAGCCCTCTATTGCTCAACATCCTTTCTGTTGTTCTTCTCCATGTCTCTTTTGGTCTACCCTTACTTCTGCTCCCCTGTGGTGTCCATCTTAGTGCTATTTTTGGTAGTGAGTTGTCAGTCATTCGGAGCACATGTCCCAACCATCGACAGCGTCTTTCCTCAATAATTGTTGTCAGTGGTTTCATCTGCATTTCTGCTAATAAGATGTTATTTCTTATGGTGTTTGGCCAAAATATTTTCCTAATTCTTTGTAAACATTTAGTCTGGAAAGAATTCAACTTGTTTTCTATGGTTTTGGTGATTTTCCAGCATTCGCTTCCATAGAGTAGTACACTTAGAACATTACTCTTAAATACCCTGATTTTCATATTTATGCTTAGTTTTTTTTGATTTCCATATAGTCTGCATCATTGCAAAAGCCTGGTTTGCTCTAGTAAGTCTGCTATTGATGTCCTCTGTGCTGTCTCCATTTTCTACTACTCTGCTGCCAAGGTTTACAAATTCATTGACCTCCTCCACTAACTTGCTATCTACTCTGATTACATTTCTGTTGTTCACATTTTGCTTCATTAACTTTGTCTTTCCTACGTTGATCTTTAGTCCTATGTTGTTTGCATTCTGACTTAACTTGTTTATTTTATCTTGCATATCTTTGTGACTGCTTGGTAATAGACAAATGTCGTCCGCAAAGTCAAGGTCCTCCAGCACTGTGTCAAGGGTCCATTGTAATCCTCTGCGTTTGTCTGATGTTGCCTCCTTCATTAACCAGTCTACTACCAAGATAAATAATGTTGGTGATAGTACACATCCCTGTTTCACTCCTGTTTGTACCCTAAAGCTGCTGGAGGTATGTTCTCCACAGATAACTTTGCACTGAAAACCCTCGTATAGGGCTTTGATTACATCAACTATTTTATGGGGGAGGCCATGCCATCTTAGGATTTTCCACAGTGCATCTCTGTTGACACTGTCAAAGGCTTTCTCAAAATCTATGAATAATGCATATGTTGTGCTATGCCACTCATTTGCCTGTTCTAATATTTGTCTAAGTACAAATATGTGGTCTATGCATGATCTTCCTTTCCTAAATCCTGCCTGCTCTTTCCGAAGTTTTTCCTCAAGTGTTGGTACAATTCTGTTGATGATTATTCTGCAAAATACTTTACTGGTGCGTGGCAGTAGGGTAATGCCTGTCCAGTTCCCGCAGTCTCTGAGGTCACCCTTCTTTGGTAGTTTTACTATAAGCCCAGTTTTCCACTCCTCTGGGGCTTTTTCTAGATCCCAAATTTGTTGTAATATCCGGCAAAGTTGTTTTGGTGTTTCTGTTTCTTCTGCTTTCAACATCTCATGAGTCACTTCATCTTCACCTGGTGCCCTGTCTGATTTTAGCTTCTTTATCGCCTCCTTTACTTCATTTATTGTTATTGGTCCTGTATTGATGTTTAGTTCCGTGTTTGCTTTAGGTATGTCTATTGTTTGTGCTGCTTGTGTTCTGTTTAGTAGGGTGTTAAAGTGTTCCCTCCATCTTTCAATTTTTTCTCTTTCTCCACTGACCAGTTGTCCATTTTGTGTTCTTACTGCACTTTCACATCTTGTGTTGAAGTTACCTGTCATCTGCTTTGTGATTTTATATATGGTTTTCATGTCATTTGTATATGCTGCTTTCTCTGCTGTTTCTGCTAAGTTGTCATAATATTGACGTTTATCTTGACGGCATGATTCCTTCACTTCTTTGTCTTTTTGTGCGTAATTACTTAAAACTCGTTCTTTAAGCTGTTGTGATTTGGTGTTCAGTAATTTTTTCTTGATTTCTTTTCTTTGCTCTATCTTTTCCCATGTGGTCTCGCTTATCCATTCCTCTTTTCTCCTTTTCCGATATCCCAGCACCTCTTTTGCTGTTTCCTGTAGTGTTTTATTGAACTCTAATATGGACATTTCTGCTTTGTCTTGTAGGACACTGAAGCGGTTCTTAAGTACTGTTGAGAATTCATTTCTTGTTTGCTGGTCTATCAGTTTTCTTGTATCAAAATGTATCTTTCTATGTTCTCCGATTTTGGCTTTCCTTAATTTTAGTTTTATTTTTGCTACTATTACATTGGATTGCTTTATATGGCTAAGCAGAACTCTTGAAAAAAAAATATAACAATCATCAGTGATCTCCAGACACATCCATAGGTGCTGCGATCTCTTCAGTATCAGCATACATTAACTGATTACAGGCATTCTTTGTTGGTTAACCATCTGTCTAGAACTTTTGATGAATTGTTCATTTTTCACTGCCCCTAATTTCAATGCCAACTTCTTCATTCTTGACAACGACATTGGTTCATAGTTGTCGGTGTAGTTTTTTTGTTCTGCCAGCTTGTACTCTTATAGCACTGATGATGTCTGCTCGTTCCATTGCCTGCCTTTCCACCATGACAGCTGAGTCAGCCACATGATCTGTTCTTTCATTTCCCCTAACATCTGCATGACCTGGTACATACATGGTCAGTCAGCGGATCTGTGACATCTGCAAGGACTCGGTCCATTGTTGCCTTAGAAGAGAGTCAGGATACATTTTCTCTAGCATGTTCGTTACATCATTTCTGATGCATGCCTGCATGTAGTCTTGTGACTTGTGGCAGCTGTGATGTGTGCCTGCATGTAGTCTTGTGACTTGTGGTAGCTGTGATGTGTGCCTGCATGTAGTCTTGTGACTTGTGGCAGCTGTGATGTGTGCCTGTATGTAGTCTTGTGACTTGTGGCAGCTGTGATGTGTGCCTGCATGTAGTCTTGTGACGTGCCAGCTCAGAGCTTTGGTCACACTCAAGGCTGTGAGACTGCTTGTTGCAACAAAAGCTCTGCTGACTTCTTTCTCTGTTCTGCCGTTTGAGTTGACTGTACTGACCCAGGAACACATCTTGTCCTGAACTACTGATCTGTCTGTATAAATAACAGCGCCACCATCTCTGGTGTTTTCACCAGTCAGTGCTGTGACCTCTGCATCTGTTGGTTCAAGTTTAATATGGGCAGACATATTAACTACCTCATATTCCCACATATAAAGTAGAGAATGTGTCTGACAAGCATCTGTTACATCTCCATTAGCATAAACTTGATAGAGAGAATGATCTGGTCCATTGTAGAAACTGATATTTTCTGAATTTTTGTTTATTATAAGCATATATAACAAGTAGGGTTCTATTCATTTTAAACTTAAGCATGATTTATTACTGGACCCAGTCATTGTGAAAGTAACAGACACTTGAACATTTTCTGGTGTCCAGTGTGACCACAAGAAGACGTTCTTTTACCTGGAGCAGCTGATTCTCAAGCACAAAGCTCATCGTAACACAGTTAATATCAAACCTATGGCAGGTAAGAGTTGCATTGTTGTTGTTGTTTATGCCTGGCTATTTCTTTTCTAACAAAAGCAGGTGGAGCATCCCACAGGTGCATTGTCTGAGTGTATCTGTGGCTCTGTGTTTGAGACTTTATGTATATTTGATACTTAGAATAAGGGGAAACCGTGTTGCGTAATGCTTTATTTTTTTTTTTATGCATCCTTAGTTAATGTAATATTTGTAATAGCAGAAAAGGTATTTGAATATTTCTGTTGTGAGAATAATTATGTGGATATATCTGTTGTACGAGTAATTTTGTGGATATTACTATTGTAAGGAACATTGATTGGATATGCTTATTGTAAGAGTAGTTGATTGGATAATCCTGTTGTAAGAATAATTGTCTGAGTGTTTTTGTTGTAAGAATAGTTGTCCAGAAATTTCTGTTGTCAGAATGTCTGTATATTTCTGTTGTGAGAATAGTTGTATGGATATTGTAGAGAAATTTATATGGATATTTGTTTTATGAGCATTATTACAGCTGATCTGTGCTTATGGAAAATTCTTTTACAGAAATGACTTTCTAGTTTTAAGAAGTGTTAAGTCTAAATGAAAAAAAAAATTGGTACATGACTCCAGTTTAAGACAAGGGCAGTGATACCAGAACATGAAGAGAAAAAAAGGCAAGACTTAGTGTATTTTGTTGTTGTTATTTCAGATGGTCTTGACTTTTTCTATACCAAACAAGATGATGCTAAGAAGCTGGTGGAGTTTTTAAATTTGTTTGTGCCATCTCGGTGAGTTCTTGATTGACATAGTTGCTTAATGGGCAGAGTTAGAGCAGGGAAACGAATTCATTTCAGAACAATAGACTGTGTCAGCAGGTCATCATGTTGTGATTAAGAAGTGGGTATTGTAGATAGTACTTAGAAATGGTGTTATATATAGCATGTAATATGAGGAAGCTAAATCTGTGGTAAAAATAACATTCAAGCACAAATGGGCAAAAGAACACCCTAGCTGTGAGAAAAATGACACTACCAACTCAGCAGAGAAGAGCAAGTGTCATTTTTCAGTTCTGCACCAATCACAGGAAACTGAAGTACCAGACATTGGTCACAGCAGACTGATGTACTAGACACTGATCACACCAGACTGATGTACTAGACACTGGTCACAGCAGATTGATGTACCAGACACTGGTCACAGCAGACTGATGTACCAGACACTGGTCACAGCAGACCGATGTACTAGACATTGGTCACAGCATATTGAGGTACTGTACCACCTTTACAGCAATCTCAAGATTGGCCTGACCAACATGTGACGCTGGCAAAATGACAGGAGTAGCTAACATATGAGGTGTAGAGAAAACATGTGGTCAACAGCTACCAGAGTTCAAGAGAAGCTGTATGGGGAGACCAGCTCTAACAACTGACCACTGATTACTTTATGTCAGCTATAGTTTGCCAGCTCTGACGCTAGCATGTTGGCTATGGTTCACCAGCTCGGATACTAGCATGTCAGCTATAGGTTGTTTGCCAAATCAGACAGCATCTCCCATTGTAAATTTTATTAGTATTGATATAGTTTTTCAGTGAAGTATGCTAGAATAATTGCCTCAGGCATAATCCGACATTCATAGTTACCTAGTAAAATGATTTTTTGGTTGATTAATTTATCATCATTAATGCACCACCTTGAACCAACCATGCCACCATTCTGGTACTCTGATGACTGCCTTCCTTTATTTTCACATCATTTAACAAGGGTTCCATTAAGAATGACCTGTTCCTTGTGTTCTCTTGTAGGTACGTGACAGGAAAGGAACTGATATCTCATGATGTTCGCAGTAACAAGTACAACTACAAGTATACATTCTCTGTGGAGATTGTGCCTATTTGTAAAGTAAGTATTTCATATTTGGTGTTGCTAGCTCTGTATAGAGTAGCTGTTGAATAGATTTATTAGAAGCTCAGATTTTAAGAACATATTAAAGGCTTATTTGTGTTATTGGACTCCCGACAGATCCATAACCGACCCAATTCCTTCTTTAGAAGGGTATCAGAGTGGTTCACAAGCTCCGCAGCACTGGATTGTCAGGTGAAAGCAGTGGTGAATGGGGCACAACTTACAACCTTTAGTCCATGAAGCAGCATCAATACTGATTCAGTTCTTACTCTGACTCTGATGACTGCTGGAAGAATATTCAGTTTTCAGGACCAGAGAAACATAACTGGTCAAGACCCTGAACTAATTCCTGCAGTGATATCAGAAAGAGATATTATTTCTGGTTGACTAATGTATTAGGGATTGATATATTTATCAGGGTGATGGAACCCCCATAGAAATGTGCTTCTTAAGTCAGCACTAAGAGTTGCAGGAAGCAGTCCCTGCCCATACAATGCCTGTGTTTTCAAGATCATCACAGCAGTTTCAGCTGCAAAGAAATTGAGTTTGCATCTACAGATAGAATACAGTAGCTGCCAGCATGTTCAGAATTGCTTGTGTGTGGATGTAAACTTAAGTGGAGAAGTGTTTGAACTATAAGAATGTGTTATATTTATGTTATATGAGAAGATTTACATAGTAGTACTCTTTGTGTAAGATGGTTCTGAAGTGGGCAGCTATCATCTTGTTGGGCAGCTCTTCTCATGGCTGTCTCAGCCAGTGTTGGATTTTTCACAGCGCTGACAACGTGCAGTGTTTGTGTTGCAAAGTCCAGTTTCCTTTTGCATTTACATCTTTTAGTTTCAAGTTGGGTCCTCATTTTCTCCAGAACTGATAGTCCTCCCTTGTGCAGAGTTGCCCTCCACATTACTTGGTCTTTCACAGGTTCTTGCCAGACATCTTGGCTGGTGGAAAAGTCTTGCCTTGATGATGTACAGATATTTTTATATCTCAGTTTAGGTGCACCATGTGGCCTCCTTACCACCGTAAGCTTACTATAGAAAATCTGTCTGGGATTGTGGCTGTCAGGGATCCTGCTTACATGTCCCAGCCATCCCAGTCTTCTGCTGCTTGGCGTTCTTGTCGGTGATGGAAGCTCAGCATGCTACAGAACCTCATGAAGATTTGGCACTGTGTAAAGAGTAAAGTTTTGTTTTCTCTCCTCAAACACTGGATTTAAGTGCCTCACCTTCTTGTATTTCCATTTTCCCTTCACTCACAGTCACTGATGTGTGTACTTTTGTTTAGTGTACCTCACTGTGCAGGCAATCCCCATTTTCAGGGCATTGTTTTCAATAACAAGTGTGTTGAGGCACCTGCTTTTATAGTAGCTTTGTTTGAAAAGCATTAGTAGTGGATGCTACACCCACAGTCATCTCACCAGTATTCTGCTGTCTTCCTTCATTCAATTCAAGAAACTGTCTGCAACAGGACATGAGAGAACATTAACCAGTAAGAGGAAGTAGAATGTAGAACTTGGGACATGTAAAATATCACTGTAGGAACACACACACTTAAGTATGGAGTGAGAAGTTTTGAATATATGCAGTCAGTGAACGGTCCTTTGGTTTCAGGATCATATTGTGTGTTTGCCACAAAAAACTGCCCAGCAGATTGGAAGCATCAGCCCCTTGTGTATTGTAACTAGAGTGACCCAAGCAATCCATGTTATTGACCCAAGCACTCTACAAGGTGAGCACTGTCATACTTTCTAACACATGAGTAGTTTTTATCATATAAAACTATAAATATACACAAAACCATAGAAGTAAAGCTGTGATAGCAAGTAATTAGACTATTTATGAGAATATAGGAACTGCTTTATTCATTAACAGAACACACACTGTATTGTTTCAGCTTACTCCTCTTTCATACAAATCATACTCAACAAAGCAAGGGGGGAAAAAAGAAGAGACAAGCTAAATATATAAGTATGGTACATAGCAAGTAAGAATAGAGACACAGCTTCATACAAGTCACAAGTATCCCCATATTTTTCCATTCTTATTTGTTGTAAAGGGGACCCTATCTCCTTCATAGTTTTGGAGTGTGAATAGCAGGATACATGTCTAAAGATGGATATTGGTGCAGAGTGTTTGAGTCATTGATTTGTTCCCTGTGCTAGTTTTTGAGGGAGAAATGGATAGTACTGTAGAAACTATTTTCTTGCTATAATGGCTTCTTACTTCGGCATCACAGAGGTATCTCATGACAACATGAATTCCTTTATACCAGCTGAATAATTAATGAACAACTATACACAACTAAGTATATAACCCTACATGAAGCCACTGCCATAAATTTGTGATAAAAAAATGTAGAAACTAGGGAAAAAGTAGGAATGGCTTTATTAACGAGCATACATAGCAACTGTGTGCTTGTTAATTAATAAAGCTGTTTCTACTTTTTTCCTAGTTAAAACATTTTATACCAGCTGAAGTTTTGGTGAACATCTTCACATTCATTTGTCATGTTTGATTCAGTGGCAGAATTGAATGCAGGCCAGTATTGGAGACAGCCCTTTACATCTCTGGTGTCCCCAAAACAGTTGACAGAATACATGGTCATGGATATGGATATTGTGCCGGAAAGAGACAGACCCCATCGTCATCGTACATCAAACAAGGTCAGTTGTTTTCTTTCATGCTCCACACAGAAAGGCATAAACAAGATGAGTGTTCACTTTTGTATGGTTATATTAAAGAAGTGATGAGTCAGAGATGACCAAGACCCTTTTCCATTTCCCTGTGGTGGTCTTGGAACCTTGACAGAAATGTTGGATTGTTTTCCCATTGGGTTTGTAAAGATTATTGCTTTAATCTGCTGTGAGAAGATAGGAAAACCATAGTGGCCCATTCTCTATCAAGCCTATATGAGCGGCACCGGCTGCAATGCTCATATCTTCTTATGGTCCATTATTTTGCTATGGTTTGACTGTACTCAGTATCAACTATTTGTCTCTTGTTCACTGATACAGTAATATATGAAGGCAAATCTAAAAGTTACCACAGATGTCACCACTGAATTCAGGGGCAAGCCAAAAAAGTCTTTTCATGTATTTTTTTCAGTGCTTATATAAATACCTTGATTTGCTGCTGTTGTGTGACCCACTCTTGCACAGTGACTACCTTTAGTCACATTGACTACCTTTAGCCACAGTGACTACCTTGGTGATGTGGATTGCTAAATGAATTTCCTCGTGTTACAGTAATGCAAAGTGACCTTTTTAAACCGTAACACAAATGATATTCTAATACAAATTGATTGTTCTCTTGGTACTTTAATACTTATGATACTATAATACAAAACAGTCCTCTCATGTGTTACTGTACAAAATGGCCTCATTTTCATGAAAATGCAAAATAACTCCTCATGATATTGTCATACAAAATAATTTTTCTTGTGATACTGTAATGCAGAATAACTTCTTTCATGATACTGTAATACAGAATGACTTCTCCAGTGATATTGTAATGCATAATGGCCTCTCTCATGATAAGGTAATACAGATTAACTTCCCTCATGGTATTGTGATACAAAATGACACTTTCATGAAACTGTCATACAAACTGTCCATCCTCCTTATGTTGCAGTACAAAATGACAACGCTTGTAATGTGAAACAACTGGGCTCACTTTGTATTTCCTTTCTTTATGTTTCCCAGCATGCCTTGGCCGATGTTTATGTTGCCAGGATGAGTGACCTTGGGGTCAACAATCAACAGTTTCATTGTCGCACACATTTAGGGCATATTTTGAAAGTTGGGGACACAGTGCTCGGGTAAGCAGTATCACCGTTTGTTTTTCTTCACTTCACTTACACTATATCTTCCCATCAGCTTTGAGGTCTGCCAAGCTCGGGCAAAAGACCATGCCAGATGGAGTGCAGTATTTCATTGCTCATGGGTTATTTTATGAAGATCGGAACTGAGATACAAGAATATTTGTAAGATGTCCATGACAGATTTTTCCTTTACATCAAAGCATTGGCAGGAGACTTCCACACAGAAAATGGTTGTGTATGGGAACACTTTCTCATGTCAAGGAGAAACTAGGACCAGAATTGAAGATGCATATACAGAGAGCCTGGGTCTTTTTGTACATCAAGCAGATTATGAGCATCATCAGACATGAGTGCAGGGCAGTTTCCACATACAACTCAGATCTTCCTTCTTAAAACTGTCCAGAGTACTATTGTGTTATATGCTGGTGTGCTGTCTGTTTCATATTAGAGTGTACTATTGTGTTATATGCTGGTGTGCTGTCTGTTTCATATTAAAGTAGAGTGTACTATTGTGTTATATCCTGGTGTGCTGTCTGTTTCACATTAAAGTAGAGTGTACTATTGTGTTATATCCTGGTGTGCTGTCTGTTTCATATTAAAGTAGAGTGTACTATTGTGTTATATGCTGGTGTGCTGTCTGTTTCATATTAAAGTAGAGTGTACTATTGTGTTATATCCTGGTGTGCTGTCTGTTTCATATTAAAGTAGAGTGTACTATTGTGTTATATCCTGGTGTGCTGTCTGTTTCATATTAAAGTAGAGTGTACTATTGTGTTATATGCTGGTGTGCTGTCTGTTTCACATTAAAGTAGAGTGTACTATTGTGTTATATCCTGGTGTGCTGTCTGTTTCACATTAAAGTAGAGTGTACTATTGTGTTATATCCTGGTGTGCTGTCTGTTTCATATTAAAGTAGAATGTACTATTGTATTATATGCTGGTGTGCTGTCTGTTTCATATTAAAGTAGAATGTACTATTGTATTATATGCTGGTGTGCTGTCTGTTTCATATTAAAGTAGAGTGTACTATTGTATTATATGCTGGTGTGCTGTCTGTTTCATATTAAAGTAGAATGTACTATTGTATTATATGCTGGTGTGCTGTCTGTTTCATATTAAAGTAGAGTGTACTATTGTATTATATGCTGGTGTGCTGTCTGTTTCATATTAAAGTAGAGTGTACTATTGTATTATATGCTGGTGTGCTGTCTGTTTCATATTAAAGTAGAGTGTACTATTGTATTATATGCTGGTGTGCTGTCTGTTTCATATTAAAGTAGAGTGTCCTGTTGTATTATATGCTGGTGTGCTGGCTGTTTCATATTAAAGTAGAGTGTACTATTGTATTATATGCTGGTGTGCTGTCTGTTTCATATTAAAGTAGAGTGTACTATTGTATTATATGCTGGTGTGCTGTCTGTTTCATATTAAAGTAGAGTGTACTATTGTATTATATGCTGGTGTGCTGTCTGTTTCATATTAAAGTAGAATGTACAGATCTATTTTCTTGTAACCTGACAGAAAAAATAACTAAGATAACCTTTGTTCTTAGTGTATGACAGTTTTGGTGATGATAATCCAGCTTCAGATTTGGTTTCTGTATTTTCTTCTCGTTTTGTCCAGTGACAGGTAACTTTGGCTTCACATACCATTTTTACATAGACCACATTTGGTCCTGGCTCTTTACTTTAGCTTTTATGTTATGTGACTTCTTTCACATTTGTAATAATAAGCCTGTCTTGCTGCCAGTATCTCACTGAAGGTATTTAAATGTTGTTTTATTCTTTGTAGGTTTGACTTTGCCAATGCAAACCTGAACCACCAGCATTTTGAGAAGCTTAAAGTGGATAAAATCCCTGATGTGGTAAGTCAGCAGTTTGTGCAAGATTCACTGAGAGAACTTGGAGAGAGAAAGCCAGGAGGAACAGAGATACATGGAGACAGAATGTACCTGTTGTAGTGAGCCTGAGAGAGAGAGAGAGAGAGAGAGGATGAGAAAGATACTGCACATAATTTGTTGGTAGTTATACTGCTTCATTTTTGTCCAGTGCTTGGTGTTTCTAATCAGATCATTTGCCTCTGATTACCCAGACCACATGCTCAGCCATTTGGTAAATGTGTTCTCCTGGGTTGTCTCTTTCTTCTCAGTTTCCCAGTGGTTGTCAGGTTTTGTTCATGAAGATGTTTATAGTGCACAGAAGTGTTGATTTTATTTAGTGGTGTCAGTGAGTTTAAGAAAATACTAGAAATTACTTTATTAAGAAAAAAGTTTGGCTGTGAAATAAACATTTTTTCCCCTCTCGTTTAATGTAGGATATATTTGTGAAGGTTTCTGTGATAAGTTACTCACATTCTCACTTATAATCATAGCTAATAGATGTACTCCCCCCCCCCCCCCCCCGAAGCAATTGTTTACACTTACAGTCACCAGTTTTCATGTATTCTTGTTCTGTCTACTTGGGGAAGCTATGCCATCTTGTTCTGTCTACTTGGGAAAGCTATGCCATCTTGTTCTGTCTACTTGGGGAAGCTATGCCATCTTGTTCTGTCTACTTGGGGAAGCTATGCCATCTTGTTCTGTCTACTTGGGGAAGCTATGCCATCTTGTTCTGTCTACTTGGGGAAGCTACTGCTGTCTTGTTCTGTCTACTTGGGGAAGCTATGCCATCTTGTTCTGTCTACTTGGGAAAGCTATGCCATCTTGTTCTGTCTACTTGGGGAAGCTATGCCATCTTGTTCTGTCTACTTGGGGAAGCTAATGCCATCTTGTTCTGTCTACTTGGGGAAGCTGTGCCATCTTTTTCTGTCTACTTGGGGAAGCTAATGCCATCTTTTTCTGTCTGGTATGGGAAGCTGTTGCCATCTTTTTCTGTCTACTTGGGGAAGCTATGCCATCTTTTTCTGTCTACTTGGGGAAGCTATGCCATCTTTTTTCTGTCTACTTGGGGAAGCTATGCCATCTTTTTCTGTCTACTTGGGGAAGCTACTGCTGTCTTGTTCTGTCTACTTGGGGAAGCTATGCCATCTTGTTCTGTCTACTTGGGAAAGCTGCTGCCATCTTTTTCTGTCTACTTGGGGAAGCTATGCCATCTTTTTTCTGTCTACTTGGGGAAGCTATGCCATCTTTTTCTGTCTGGTATGGGAAGCTGCTGCCATCTTTTTCTGTCTACTTGGGGAAGCTATGCCATCTTTTTCTGTCTACTTGGGGAAGCTACTGCTGTCTTGTTCTGTCTATTTGGGGAAGCTATGCCATCTTTTTTCTGTCTACTTGGGGAAGCTATGCCATCTTGTTCTGTCTACTTGGGGAAGCTATGCCATCTTGTTCTGTCTACTTGGGGAAGCTATGCCATCTTGTTCTGTCTACTTGGGGAAGCTATGCCATCTTGTTCTGTCTACTTGGGGAAGCTATGCCATCTTGTTCTGTCTACTTGGGGAAGCTATGCCATCTTGTTCTGTCTACTTGGGAAAGCTATGCCATCTTTTTTCTGTCTGCTTGGGGAAGCTATGCCGTCTTGTTCTGTCTACTTGGGAAAGCTATGCCATCTTTTTTCTGTCTGCTTGGGGAAGCTATGCCATCTTGTTCTGTCTACTTGGGAAAGCTATGCCATCTTTTTTCTGTCTGCTTGGGGAAGCTATGCCATCTTGTTCTGTCTACTTGGGAAAGCTATGCCATCTTTTTTCTGTCTGCTTGGGGAAGCTATGCCGTCTTGTTCTGTCTACTTGGGAAAGCTATGCCATCTTTTTTCTGTCTGCTTGGGGAAGCTATGCCATCTTGTTCTGTCTACTTGGGAAAGCTATGCCATCTTTTTTCTGTCTGCTTGGGGAAGCTATGCCATCTTGTTCTGTCTACTTGGGAAAGCTATGCCATCTTTTTTCTGTCTGCTTGGGGAAGCTATGCCATCTTGTTCTGTCTACTTGGGAAAGCTATGCCATCTTTTTTCTGTCTGCTTGGGGAAGCTATGCCATCTTGTTCTGTCTACTTGGGAAAGCTATGCCATCTTTTTTCTGTCTGCTTGGGGAAGCTATGCCATCTTGTTCTGTCTACTTGGGAAAGCTATGCCATCTTTTTTCTGTCTGCTTGGGGAAGCTATGCCGTCTTGTTCTGTCTACTTGGGAAAGCTATGCCATCTTTTTTCTGTCTACTTGGGAAAGCTATGCCATCTTTTTTCTGTCTGCTTGGGGAAGCTATGCCGTCTTTTTCTGTGCAACCAGTCATGATATTGAGCAGAGGCATTGTGTCAGATGGAGAATAGATTATAGTGGCTTGTTTTGATGATTTGGAGGCAAGAAGGGAGCTTCTTGACAGGCTCCACTTCCATGTGTTCCTAGATGAACCAACTGTTTATTAGCCATATAAACTGGTAGAGCACATCAACCCATTACAAGCAGCAGCAACATGAAAGGGGTGGCCAGCTGAGATTTATTATACTGCTCCAGTAACCATATCACTCAAGTTCATCATTTAGTAAATATTCTGGTAGTTACTCGCTGATACCAGTTTTCATCTCATAATATCATCATCGTTTGTTTACATCTGATTAGTTAATGTCATCAATAGATATTTTAATCTTCACTATTATTATTTATTCCGAGTACTTAAATGTTACATCGAGCCAATTCTATTTTATGGGTGTGAAGCATGGTCTATGAATAAGAGAGCACAGCGAGAAATGGAGGCCATGGAAATGTGGTTCTTAAGAAGGATGTTGAAGGTACCAGTGACAGCCAAGAAAACCAGCGATGTCTTAAGAGAGGCTGGAGTTAAAAAGCAAATTATAGCAAAGACAAGCGAGATTTGTAGGACATTTTCTGAGAAGAGGAAAATTGGAACACATTTTGGCAACTGTAAAAATTGAAGGAAGAAGAGAAAGAGGAAGACAGAGAGAGAAGTTACTGGATGGGCTGTCAGTGTGGCTAGGAAGAAAGTCGCCGGCGGATCTCATAATCAAGTCTAAGGACAGGGAATTGTGGAGAGAAATGATCGCCTATGCCATGCAGCGTGGCACTTAGAATTATTATTAACTGTTATAGATATTATCTGCACACACTATCATTCTTGCCACAAGACTGACTTACATTATGCTTCAGCATGTTATGTGAAAGTAGGAGTATATACAGCCTTGTCTGTTAAGCCTGAATAACAAAACAGCCATTGCCCAAAACACCTTGTGACACATTACAGAATGGCAACAAGTTCTCTCCATTTGTTATGGTCAGTAGCCAGCCACTGTTATGTTTGGTGCTTGCTCTTTGTCTCAGCTTGTTCAAGTCTTAGCTAGGTTGCCTTTGTTTGACCTCTTCCTCTTTTTAGAAGATGTCTGTCTCATTGTTATCTTCACAGCAGTGTTGAGATCTAACATAAGTGTTAAGATCTAGTAAACAATGATGAGTTTATTTCTCAAACCTTTATAGTGAAATTATGAGAAGTTTTTATGTAGAAGAGAAGAGAGTAGATTGTCCAGCATAAAATGATACAAAGACATAGGCTACAATCACTGAATGAAGCAGGCTGTCATTTCTGTCAACTTGTTCATTATCTGCATGTCTCCATGTTTGTAAGGCGTTCTTGATGCTAGTATTCCGATATGTTCTGTTACAGATGCTTGTGAAGAAGGTGTATGATCGGTCAAAGAGATTGCAGAAAAGAAAATGGAAGCTGGAAAGATTTGAAGGAGCTGATGGACTTGATTCTGAGAGTGTGACAAAGTAAGTAGGCAATCTGTGAGCATTTATTTGGGTAAAGTATGGTATGGTTGTAGTTGTTTGGGTAAAGTATGGTATGGTTGTAGTTGTTTGGGTAAAGTATGGTATGGTTGTAGTTGTTTGGGTAAAGTATGGTATAGTTGTTTGGGTAAAGTATGGTATAGTTGTTTGGGTAAAGTATGGTATAGTTGTTTGGGTAAAGTATGGTATGGTTGTAGTTGGTAAAGTATGGTATAGTTGTTTGGGTAAAGTATGGTATGGTTGTAGTTGGTAAAGTATGGTATAGTTGTTTGGGTAAAGTATGGTATGGTTGTAGTTGTTTGGGTAAAGTATGGTATAGTTGTTTGGATAAAGTATGGTATGACTGTAGTAGTTTGGGTAAAGTATGGTATAGTAGTAGTTGTTTGGGTAAAGTATGGTATGATTGTAGTAGTTTGGGTAAAGTATGGTATAGTAGTAGTTGTTTGGGTAAAGTATGATATGGTTGTAGTAGTGAAAATCAGCAAGAATGTTTGCAAGATTGAGTGAGAACGTCTAGGACAGGGGTGGTTGGATTTGCACAAGGTAAGAATATATATTGTTGAAAGAGGCTGAACTAGTGGGCATAAGGTCCCTTTACAAGATTGAAACACTTGCTAAAAACAGAAAAAGTTGCTGAACTACAGTGTGAGCCCTATGTGACAGCACATGAAGGATGTAAGAAGAGCCACATATAAGGATATATTTAGACTTGACCATGAACAAATATTATATTTATCTTTTACTTATTAATCTGCATTTTGCTGCAGAAATTGTATGTAAATAGAAGATATACATGAATGTAGTGATATGTATTCATTGTTAGCACTGCCATGTATGTTTACAGGTTATCTAGCAGAGTTCCTCACTGTAATTTTTGCTGGTTAAACCCTGAGTCAGTTAGCATTAAAATCTGTACTTAAATTCTCTAATAACTCAACATGAACATGAAACTTTTGTTTTCATTCACTGGCCTCTCAGGTTTATACCCATAATAAATGATAAAACTTTCATATTGGTCATGTAAAAGGAAGCTCAGCTAACATACATCTGCAAGCCACACGTTAAAGAGCTGCTTGTGGCTTGCAAGCTACACTTTGACCACCCCTAGCCTAGAAGCAGATAAAAATGGTCCGTCAAAGTTCTAACAATTCTTTGAATAAAAAATCTATACAAGGAAACTTAAAAATGAAGGATTAAAATACTAGTCGTGGAAAGTGAACTTGTTACTCTAGTTCAGTGTTTCCCAAAGTGGGTGATAATACCCCCTGTGGGGTTGGAAAGGATGAGGGGTGGGGGGGGGGTGAAAGAAAAAGGGTCAGTTTGGGGGCATTTGAAGAAAGGGGCGGGAGGAGGGCACTGAGGTAAAATGAAGCAGCTGGAGGAAGGGGGGGGGGGGTGGGTTGAGACCTTCCTTCTTAGCACTTTCCAACTTGATATTGAGAAACTTGTCTTCCTACATGAAACTCTTCTATCACATTAAGAGCTGAGAAAATAATGCAGTAGATAAATTATAAATGGCTGAAGAATTCCTTCACATTGTTAAATAAACTGGGTTGCTAGCTTCAGTTTTTAGTTGTGTTGTCCTGGTTTAATAGGTCATTTGTTACATCCTACGAGTAATACGTAAGAGGAGGGGGCATTGAGGATTTGGCCTGGGGGGGGAACAGCCAGATCAAGCCTGGGAAACACTGCTCTAGTTGATCTTCTGATCTGCAGGGAAGCATGTAGATGAAAACTCTCATTACGCTGACCAGTTTGTTTATAGTGGATCCTGAGACAGAGATTCTTTATTGACAAATCTTGCATGCAGGCTGTTGTTCAGGTTACGCTAGGACAGAGAACCCAGCCTGTATGTACAGACTTATCCTAATACATGCTTGTTATCCACCTTGATGTGGAATAAGACATAGCTGGGCACTCAGCTATAACAGGAGCTATCAGAGGTCTGTGGAATATACATATTGATGTTGAGGAGGGTAGGGAGTAGTTGTGAGTTGTATAGCCGGTAGAGAATTGCCTTTTCATGTGAAGTTTGTGTGGACTGGAGATCTGCTACCAACACTTTCCTGCAGCAAAAATGGGTACCTGCCATAGTTATGGTGGAGAAAACTGTCTCAGAAATTAAGAATGTTTGCTACCTGCAGGGTGATACACACCAGAGTAAACTGTACACATGGTTGTCAGTCATGTAAGAAAAAAAATGTGATATTCTTATAAAACCCAGTCTTTAGGACCATTGGCTCCTGTCAGAACACACATTGGAAGATTGCAAAGAAAAAGATAATGAAAGAAAAAATGTACAAGGTAGAGCCAGATAATAGTTGTTGGTATATCTGAAGGCATTATGTCATGTATCCACAGGGTAGGGTCAGTCGGTCAGTCATTTGCATGTCCCTTGCAGAACTTTGCCTCCCTAACAGCTCTCCTGTAGGCCTCTTGATTGTAAACAAGATGCCCTGATGCTGATACGTCCATTCACAGGTCATCAAAGATGTCTTGCAGCCATCTTCGCCTTGGTCTTCCTCTCCTTCTTTTTCTATTATGTACCCTTCCAAGACTCTCTTCTCTAAATTCTCGTGACGTTTAATATATCCAGAATATTTAAGTTTTCTCTATTTAATATTCTTTACTAGCCAATCTTCTTCAGTATTAAGTTCTTGTAGTCAGGGTAGGGTACATGTAACATTATTTGACGTTTGTACTTTTTTTTTTGTTTCACAGAGACTTCAATGATTTCTTAGACGACCTCGAGGAAGACCAAGCTATCAGAGAACATGTCAACATCTACAAAGGTACCAGCTCTTATGTGGCTTTGGTTGTTGTGTTATTTTGTTTTTTTTCTTGTTCTTCTTTACATCAGATAGTGTACTGGAAGGGTGCTTACAGGTATACTTCTTTGTCCTTGTTTAGATTTCTACATAGAGAGAAGCCCACAAAAGATGTACCACTTTGCTTGGTGACATCAGTTTCGTGTTACAATCCTGTCTCTGTTTTTTTTTTTTTTCAGATCCCACAAAAATCTCGGTGGAGATCGAGGACACAGATGATGAAGATGTTCCCAGGATTAGCCTCCAAGAGATGTTAGAGGACCTCCGCATTTCAGAGGATGCCACAGGAGGAGAAGGGGCACCAATGATGGAATAGCAACTGGGACAGCCAGTACTCTGTGCACCTTTACTTTGCTGACATTTGGAACTAGCATGTTTTCTTTTAAAAAATGACTCTATGTTCTGTTATATTTATGTCATTGGTGAATGATGGTGAAAGTCGGATGTGATGAGCATTCATTGCTTGTCATTACCAGATATGATGTGTCAGCGATAAACATGTACACAGTGTTTGATAATAAAGAGTTTATGTCTGGAACATAAGCTGGCTGTTTCTGAGAACTCTGCTGCCATGTGCACATAGATTCATCTCTTAGAACTCTGCTGCCATGTGCACATAGATTCATCTCTTAGAACTCTGCCGCCATGTGCACATAGATTCATCTCTTAGAACTCTGCTGCCATGTGCACATAGATTCATCTCTTAGAACTCTGCTGCCATGTGCACATAGATTCATCTCTTAGAACTCTGCCGCCATGTGCACATAGATTCATCTCTTAGAACTCTGCCGCCATGTGCACATAGATTCATCTCTTAGAACTCTGCTGCCATGTGCACATAGATTCATCTCTTGGAGATTGATATTTATGATTTCAGTTGGGGTCTGATTCTACAAGCCACACACAAACTTTACATATAAACTGTGATCATACCATGACTGAATGATGCAGTCTGTCTGTGAATGTGTGTTCCTACTCTACATTTTACTGCCACTTGCTGGCAACTGTCTAGCTGATATTTTGTGCCAGAAAAATTGCTTTTACAACTGCTGTAAGGTTCTGTGTTCAACAAAAACAACCAATATTTTGACCTGTAGAAATAAAAGCACATGCATCTTATGTAGCCCTGCCCAGTCCAGGAATGAAAATTATCAAGAGGCAAACCACAGGACACAGCACATTATACAGAGGCAAGAGGAAAAACCAAATATCTAGGATATGCCTGAGCATAGGGAAAATACAGAAGTGCATGGGTAATGCTAAACTGCTTTTTATTTCATTATTATTTCTTCGTGCTTGTTGTGAAAGTGTCCCACAGTCCTCTTTCTAACCTGCACTTCATATTGTGGATTGTCATCATTTCATCTTTAGGTCACCTGCTGTCTTGCCAAGTGCTCAAGATGCATCCTTCCTCCAGTGTCCATTTTAGTTTAGAAATGTAATATTCTTTCATTATCATCTGGGGATGCTGCTCTTGTTAGTTTCATATGACAGAATTTGATGTGGTTTTTGTTTGTATACATATTAGAGCATGGTTCTCAAACTATTTCAGGTTACCACCCTCTTACCCTGCCTGGCAACTTCATACGTATACACACACACACACAGAGACACGTAGCTTCTCATGTCCCAGGTCACTTCCTTCCTCCCCTGCTGAGACTGATCTTCATGTTACAAGTGTTATCTTTGTTCTGTCAGCTTAGATAGCTTGTGTGTGGCTTTGATGATTGTTTTTTCTTCCTTCCCTGCAGTCTGCTTTTTCTAGTTTTGAATACTTCATCTTGATGTGGACTGTCTCTGTCTTTCTTTCTGTTCTCAGTGTGTTTGTTATTTACCTTGTGAAAATAAAATATTTTCTGCATTTTCTTAGTCTTTGTTTATTCTTTTAGTTTTAGTTTTGGGCTGTATGAGAACAATGTTGTCTTTCCCTGGAATGTAGACAACTAAAGCCAGGAGAGGTTTGGTAGCAGCAGATCTTGAGCGGCGACTACATGTTCTCCTGCGTCATAGGTTGGTCCTTTCTGTGATGGAGTACCTGCCAATCTGATATTCAGTCTCATGCAGATGGGGGGAGGCGGAAGAAGAGGTAAAATCTCTTTCTCCGTGCCATTAAGGTATATTGGGAATACTGTGTTAGGCCTTATTTTCAAGGCCGTCGGCACATGAAAGTATCACACCTGGCCACATTTACCTCTCAAATCTCTGGTACCCATTTTTGGAGGCTGGGCGAACCCCAGGGGCTTTTTTGGTGTATACCAGAAAAAGTTCCCACCGCTGGGACATGAACCCAGTACCACCAGATTAGTAAACCGAGCACCAAACCACTCAGTTAAGCAGGCTGTAGATAAGAAAGCTCGAGAAAGTGAGATAGTGTGTATTATTTTTGGCAGCATACACACTGTCATGCCATGTAGATTTCTACTAGAATTTCCCAGTGATTGCGCTTGGATTTTTTGAAACTGGTACATCTGTATTTCACCTTGCATGAAGTATTTTCTGAAATAGCATTTTTTTTTTTTCTTTCAGTACAATATGCAGTACTTCATGCCTTTGTCTTAATGTAAAGGTAAACACTTTACCAACATGAGCAGAAAGTAAATGCTCCCATGAACTTGTTCTTCTTATCTTATTAGCAGTGAGATTTACTACTTACAGAATGCTGACATGCTGAAGCAGTCTGAACTGGCTGCTTCTCTTCCATGAAGCTTGAGCATCATCATCATGCTGCTGCTGCTGCTGGTCTGATTATTGTCCATCTAATTTTGCTGGTTGCTTTTTACTAGGTTTTTGATAATATAAACTGGTTACGGTAACTGACAACCTCCAGAAGTTTATATTACGCTAGTGGGTGCATGTCTTTTCATGTTACGCTAGTGGGTGCGTGTCTGTTCATGTTATGCTAGTGGGTGCGTGTCTGTTCATATTATGCTAGTGGGTGCGTGTCTGTTCATATTATGCTAGTGGGTGCGTGTCTGTTCATATTATGCTAGTGGGTGCGTGTCTGTTCATATTACGCTGGTGGGTGCGTGTCTGTTCATATTACGCTAGTGGGTGCGTGTCTGTTCATATTACGCTAGTGGGTGCGTGTCTGTTCATATTATGCTGGTGGGTGCGTGTCTGTTCATATTATGCTAGTGGGTGCGTGTCTGTTCATATTATGCTGGTGGGTGCGTGTCTGTTCATATTATGCTAGTGGGTGCGTGTCTGTTCATATTATGCTAGTGGGTGCGTGTCTGTTCATATTACGCTAGTGGGTGCGTGTCTGTTCATATTATGCTAGTGGGTGCGTGTCTGTTCATGTTATGCTAGTGGGTGCGTGTCTGTTCTGTTCACATTACGCTAGTGGGTGCATGTCTGTTCATGTTATGCTAGTGGGTGCGTGTCTGTTCTGTTCACATTACGCTAGTGGGTGCGTGTCTGTTCATGTTATGCTAGTGGGTGCGTGTCTGTTCTGTTCACATTACGCTAGTGGGTGCGTGTCTGTTCATGTTATGCTAGTGGGTGCGTGTCTGTTCATGTTATGCTAGTGGGTGCGTGTCTGTTCATGTTATGCTAGTGGGTGCGTGTCTGTTCATGTTATGCTAGTGGGTGCGTGTCTGTTCTGTTCACATTACGCTAGTGGGTGCGTATTTACATGCTACAAACTGAACATATAGATGGAACAAACATCATATTTAAATTCTACAAACTGAACATATAGATGGAACAAACATACACCATATTTACATGCTACAAACCTAACATATAGATGAAACAAATATACATCATATTTACAAGCTACAAACTTAACATATAGATGAAACAAATATACATCATATTTACAAGCTACAAACTTAACATATAGATGGAACAAACATACATCATATTTACAAGCTACAAACTTAACATATAGATGGAACAAACATACATCATATTTACAAGCTACAAACTTAACATATAGATGGAACAAACATACACCATATTTACATGCTACAAACTTAACATATAGATGGAACAAACATACATATTTACATGCTACAAACTGAACATATAGATGGAACAAACATACATATTTACATGCTACAAATTTAACATATAGATGGAACAAACATACATATTTACATGCTACAAACTTAACATATAGATGGAACAAACATACACCAATATTTACATGCTACAAACTTAACATATAGATGGAACAAACATACACCATATTTACATGCTACAAACTTAACATATAGATGGAACATACTTTTCACAATAACAGATTAGTTATAGGTGTATTGTTCAGTTGTACACACAAAAAAAAAAACAGAAAGAAAGAGTGAAGAAAATGGAGAGAAACAAGAATAACAGATGAGACCTGTAAATGAAGAACATAAACATTCCAGTATTTTGGCAAACATCTTTTCCACAGGTTCACATACAAAAACAACACAAAATTTTAAAAAATCCAGAAAAACAGATGAAAAATTAAACACTGTGGCTTCTTCTGGTATCTTCCATTTGAATGAATGTAGGAATGCAAGTTTATTTCATGTTGTTGCATAAATCAGAGTGTAGAGTCTATGGACATGAGATAGGTTCATTATTTATTTATGTAATCATTTAATTGTGTCTTCATGATTATTATGCTCATTAATAAATGCTGAATGACTGTGACTGGCTGAAAGCTGTCTGATGAAGGGCAGGATGGGCCTGCATGCCCAATTCTTAACCCTTTCAAAATAAAGTATGTTCGTTCGTTCGTTCCTTGCAAGAGAAATTGACACAAAATGCACCCAAATAGACTTAGGTAAGCACAGAGTGGAAGCAGATGATTCCCGAGGGAAGGATGATAAAGTGGACCACATGGTGAACAACACGGCATTATGGCCCCAGGGAAGGATGATAAAGAGAACTACATGGCGAATAACATGACATTATGGCCCCAGGGAAGGATGATAAAGAGGACTACATGGTGAACAACTTGGCATTATGCCCCAGGGAAGGATGATAAAGAGGACCACATGGTGAACAACACTGCATTATGGCCCCAGGGAAGGATTATAGAGGACCACATGATGAACAACACTGCATTATGGCCCCAGGCAAGGATGATAAAGAGGACCACATGGTGAACAACACTGCATTATGGTCCCATGGAAGGATGATAAAGAGGACCATATGATTAACAACATGACATTATGGCCCCATGGAAGGATGATAAAGAGGACCACATGGTGAACAATTTGGCATTATAACCACAGGGAAGGATGATAAAGAGGACCACATGGCATTATGGTCCCATGGAAGGATGATAAAGAGGACCACATGATGAACAACATGACATTATGGCCCCAGGGAAGGATGATAAAGAGGACCACATGGTGAACAACATGACATTATGGCCCCAGGGAAGGATGATAAAAAGGACCACATGGTGAACAACATGGCATTGTGGCCCCAGGGAAGAATGATAAATAGGACCACATGGTGAACAACACTGCATCATGGCCTCAGGGAAGGATGATAAAGAGGACCACATGGTGAACAACATGGCATTATGGCCACATGGAATGATGATAAAGAGGACCACATGATGAACACCATGACATTATGGCCCCATGGAAGGATGATAAAGGGGACCACATGGTGAACAACATGACATTATGGCCCAAGGGAAGGATGATAAAGAGGACCACATGGTGAACAACCTGACATAATGGCCACAGGGAAGGATGATAAAGAGGACCGCATGGTGAACAACCTGACATAATGGCCCCAGGGAAGGATGATAAATAGGACCACATGGTGAACAACACTGCATTATGGCCCCAGGGAAGGATGATAAAGAGGACCACATGGTGAACAACATGACATAATGGCCACAGGGAAGGATGATAAAGAGAACCACATGGTGAACAACATGGCATTATAGCCCCAGGGAAGGATGATAAAGAGGACCACATGGTGAACAACATGACATTATGGCCCCAGGGAAGGATGATAAAGAGGACCACATAGTGAACAACACTGCATTATAGCCCCAGGGAAGGATGATATAGAGGACCACATGGTGAACAACACTGCATTATAGCCCCAAGCAAGGATGATAAAGAGGACTACATGGTGAACAACACTGCATTATGGCCCCATGGAAGGATGATAAAGAGGACCACATGGTGAACAACACTGCATTATGGCCCCATGGAAGGATGATAAAGAGGACCACATGGTGAACAACTTGGTATTATGGCCCCATGGAAGGATGATAAAGAGGATCACATGGTGAACAACTTGGCATTATGGCCCCAGGGAAGGATGATAAAGAGGACCACATGGTGAACAATCTGACATAATGGCCACAGGGAAGGATGATAAAGAGGACCACATGGTGAACAACTTGGCATTATGGCCCCATGGAAGGATGATAAAGAGGATCACATGGTGAACAACTTGGCATTATGGCCCCATGGAAGGATGATAAAGAGGACCACATGGTGAACAACATGGCATTATGGCCCCATGGAAGGATGATAAAGAGGACCACATGGTGAACAACATGGCATTATGCCCCCAGGGAAGGATGATAAAGAGTACCACATGGTGAACAACTTGGCATTATGGCCCCATGGAAGGATGATAAAGAGGACCACATGGTGAACAACTTGGCATTATGGCCCCATGGAAGGATGATAAAGAGGATCACATGGTGAACAACTTGGCATTATGGCCCCATGGAAGGATGATAAAGAGGACCACATGGTGAACAACATGGCATTATGGCCCCATGGAAGGATGATAAAGAGGACCACATGATGAACAACTTGGCATTATGGCCCCATGGAAGGATGATAAAGAGGACCATATTATGAACAACTTGGCATTATGGCCCCATGGAAGGATGATAAAGAGGACCACATGGTGAACGCCATGGCATTATGGCCCCAGCTTACTCCTGCCAGATATCTATGGCACCATTCCTTTAGTGAATACTTTCTGCCATTCTTGTTTCTGCCCACTTTCCTCACTCTTTCTATCTTTTTGCAAAACTGAACCATACATTGTGGTCTACCTTTATTACTAGAGCCAGTTTTACTGCAGTCATTTCTCTTATCTCTCACATAACAAGAGACAACTTGGTTAAGAGAGGCCAAGTTAACAGGCATAAAATCCTTTGATGAGGTTGAAAGACTCGCCGAAGACAGGAAAAATTGGCGAACTACTTTGCGAGCCCTATGTGACGTCTAACGGCACGGGAAGGATATAAGATATAAGATATAAGATACATGAACCCGTTCTTCATTGTCAGACAGTATTTTGCTGGCCTGTGTCTCATAAATCAGATAGCACCAGGTAGTTATATGTTATCATTTACTAGGATATACAAGCACTGAAAGTGTCATGTAAATCTTTTCTTTGCTAATCTAGTGTCGTCCTTTGTTGAATACTTATGGGTATACTGAGAAGAAGATTGTAGAATTTTTGGTTGTGCATTGTATCTGAGGATTATGATGCATTCTACCTTGTTCTCTCTCTCTCTCTCTCTTCCTCTCTCTTCATTGTAAAAGATGAGTTCTGTGCTTTGAAACAATCCCTGAATAAAAGGAAATATTTTAAACATAAAAATGTGCTCTTTATGTTTTCATGCTTGCAGTTTTTGTTTAGTCCCATTCTTACATCCTTCCCGTGCCGCTAAATGTCACGTCCGGCCCACGTGCTAGTTCGCCAAGATTTCCTGTCTTCGGCCAGTTTTTCAATCTCATCAAGGGATGTTATGCTCACTGAACAGGCCTCTCTTAACAATGTCCTCTTTAGAGTTTCACGTGGTCAACCACGTTTTCTTCGGCCTGTTGTGCTCCACTTGATAGCTTGTTTTAGTATTCTCTGATTGTTTCCTCTCATCACGTGGCCTACATTAGTCCATCTTCTTTTTCTGATCACCCATGAGACGGATTGTTGTTTGCTCATCTGTCTTATCTCTGCGTTGTTCTTGAATTCGTTCCACTTGATGCAGAGTATTTTCCTTAGGCATTTGTTTTCAGAAGAGTCTAATTTCTTGTCTATTTCTTTAGTTGTTTTCCAGCTTTCACATGCATACATGAGGGTGGATATTACATTTAAATTGACTCTATCTTAACTTAGTTTTTGTACTTATAACTTTTGAATGCTGAAAAGTTATATATTGTTCTCAAGATTCTTGAAGGTCAGTGCTGCTTTTGCAGTTTGAATTCTGACTTCCTTTTTGGTGTCACCATCCTGGTCTGTGTACCTGCCGAGATATGCAAATTGTTTTACTTCTTCAACAGCTGTTCCTTTTACGTATATTTTTCCGTCGTGGTTAATGAGAAGTTTCATTATTATTTTTTTTATCCTTGTTAATTTCAAGTCCTATTTTACTAGCCATTGAAGACAGGCTTTCTGTTTTTACTTGCATCGATTTCATATTGTCGCTGATAAGAGTTATGTCATCTGCAAAATCAAGATCTTCCATTTGGGTCTCATGTACACAATCAATGCCCGTTTTACCTGTGCAGCATTTTTTCATTATGAAGTCTATGGCAAGTCCAGAAAGCAAGGGAGATAATATACATCCTTGTTTAACCTACTAAGAATTTCCTATTGTGGGCTCAATTTTGATAGAAGATAGCTTCGTGGATCCGCTTCGACAAGTACAGATTGCCACTATATGTCACTCCCGATCCGACTCCGTTGTTTTAGAAATCTTCACCGCAGATGTAAGATACAGTTGTTAGCCATTTAATACGTAGAGACTATGAAAGAATCAACCCAAACACACACAGACCGTGAACCAGCCAATGCAAACACACACACACACACACACACACACAATATCTACCAACCAATTCAAATTCAGAGACTATCAATGAACCAGCCCAAGTAATGACAATAAACAAATTACGGCGTCATCAATCAACAGAAGGGTGATCGACTAACAAATCTAAATATACACAACTACAACTAATTAACATTCGTGGTCTTCTCCACTATCGAATGGTCAGTCAGCCAGCCAGCCAAATATATTGCAAATTGTGTATTGAAGTGCAGAAGTTGCTAACAACATGAGAGTTGCATTTAGTGACATCAGAATGCACATATGAAAACAGTGGATAGCTTTTCAGCAAATATTATTCTGTCAGTCTCGTCTCCACGATGTAGCACATTTCTGGCGTGGAGGATATGTATACATCCTTTCTGGGAGATTACAAACGGATTTCAAAATATTGATTTTATTGGGTAGAAGGGTGTTCACCACTAATCTATAATTTGGCCAGAAACCAAGCAAATATTGTCAGCCACATTATAGTGGATATGTAGCTTTAGACTGACATTATTTACACAGCTTTACGTGGAAAAAGAGATTTAATCGACTTCAATTGATTAGAATCTAAAAGTCACTTCCTAGTTGTAGATATTATGGCCCAGATTGGTGACGTTTTTGAGATAAGTATGTGTATCAACATGATAATAGATTAATTTTTACATGAATATCCGTTTTAGTTTACGAAATGAGAGAAGAATGAACAAAGAAAAGAAGACGGACAACAGCACCTAGTAATTGTATGGTCGGATCTCAGAATTACTAAGTTCTTGTGAATATATAGGACTTCATACATACTTGATATGTGTAAAAGTGTTTGGACATGAGATAGGGAAAGAAACATGGGGCTGAGAACTGAACTGATTGTTGCCATGTTGGAAGCGGAGAAAGGTTGAGTTTTCATAAATATTGTAGTTAACAAAACTATAATAACAAATACTGTAGTTAACAAAACTATAATAATAAATACTGTAGTTAACAAAACTATAAGAATAAATATTGTAGTTAACAAAACTATAAGAATAAATATTGTAGTTAACAAAATTATAATAACAAATACTTTAGTTAAGAAATCTATAATAACAAATATTGTAGTCAAGAAAACTATAAATACAAATATTGTAGTTAACAAAACTATAAGAGCAAATATTGTAGTTCAACAAAACTACAAGAACAAATTTTGTAGTTAACAAATCTATAAGAACAACTGTTGTAGATAACAAAACTATAAGAACAACTATTGTAGTAACAAAACCATAAGAACAACTAATATAGTTAACCAATATTTAAGCTATTTCTATTGCTAAACAGGGTGTCTGAGTGGCTAAGTGGTTAGTGCACTGGTCTCTCGTGGCGAATGTCGGGGGTTCGAATCCGACCGGAGACACCCCAGTCACCCAGCTATAGAAACGGGTACCCAACTTCTTCTGGAAGTGGGGAAGGAAAGGCGGCCAGGCGTGATACTGACCATATCACCCTCTAGTGTGCTGACAGGTCAAGGAAAATATGGGCACTAACACCATATCTCTATGTGCCTCTAAGGCATGATAGGATTACCTTTACCTTTACTTTTACCTTATTACTAAACTGCAACTTCTATCATGCAACAATCACGACCTTTGTTTATGCATCATATGATGCCTGGTTATATTGTTTGTCTCTGTGGTAACAACAATATTTCCCCCTCAATGTATTATTCAGGGCGATCAAGGGCTACGCTAAATGCACGGCTGACAACTGTCTCTGTGTGTCCTCGTACATGAATCTGACAGTGGAGCAGGCGAACACGTACCAAGACTGTCAAACAGTGAACACACCATTCGTCACGTCACCGGCTTTTTCGTATGTGACGAGGAAGACAACACGTACTCCCTGCGTCACAGACACGCCTTACGTCACCAGGAAACCAGTAACTATTCCTTATGACACAAAGGACACAGACAAGCCACGAGAAAACCAGCAGGTAACTCAGGCATAAACAGCAAACCATTATTTTCCGTCTCTATAAATGTTAACTGCAAGAAGTCGCTAACTAGAAGTTTCTTAGGGTCTTGTCGGGACGGCCAAGCATGGAAGCTTGACAGTTTTCTAATTGCTTTTTGCTTTAATCCCTTTCTTTCTTTCTTTCTTTCTTTCTTCTTCTTTCTTTCTTTCCCTTTCTTTCTTTGCTTACTTTTCTTTCTTTCTTTTTTCTTTCTTCTTATTTCTTTTCTGTATGTTCTTACTTTCGTTCTTCTTCTTCTTCATCGTAATAATTTAATTTCTGTACTCATTTGATACTTTTTCCCTCATGTAATTTGTATAAAGGAATGTAGATATAGACGAGTGTGTGGGAATAATGAAAATAGAGCGATAAAAGGCAGAATGTAAGACGGGCCTTTGTGTCTAATTCTGCACCCTTTAAAGATCATTCATTCATTCATTCATTCATTCTTCTCTTCCGTGAACTGTAAACTGGTTTTATTTGTACCTGATGCGGTGAAAAAGATGAAGTACAACATGGTATCATACCTAGGAGTGGGTTAGGTACAACATGGTATCATACCTAGGAGTGGGTTAGGTACAACATGGTATCATACCTAGGAGTGGGTTAGGTACAGCATGGTATCATACCTAGGAGTGGGTTAGGTACAGCATGGTATCATCCTAGGAGTGGGTTAGGTACAGCATGGTATCATCCTAGGAGTGGGTTAGGTAAAGCATGGTATCATACCTAGGAGTGGGTTAGGTAAAGCATGGTATCATACCTAGGAGTGGGTTAGGTACAGCATGGTATCATACCTAGGAGTGGGTTAGGTAAAGCATGGTATCATACCTAGGAGTGGGTTAGGTAAAGCATGGTATCATACCTAGGAGTGGGTTAGGTAAAGCATGGTATCATACCTAGGAGTGGGTTAGGTAAAGCATGGTATCATACCTAGGAGTGGGTTAGGTACAGCATGGTATCATCCTAGGAGTGGGTTAGGTACAGCATGGTATCATCCTAGGAGTGGGTTAGGTACAGCATGGTATCAGCCTAGGAGTGGGTTAGGTACAGCATGGTATCATCCTAGGAGTGGGTTAGGTACAGCATGGTATCATCCTAGGAGTGGGTTAGGTACAGCATGGTATCATCCTAGGAGTGGGTTAGGTAAAGCATGGTATCAGCCTAGGAGTGAGTTAGGTACAGCATGGTATCGGTCTAGGAGTGGGTTAGGTACAGCATGGTATCGGCCTAGGAGTGGGTTAGGTACAGCATGGTATTGGTCTAGGAGTGGGTTAGGTACAGCATGGTATCAGCCTAGGAGTGGGTTAGGTACAGCATGGTATCGGCCTAGGAGTGGGTTAGGTACAGCATGGTATCATCCTAGGAGTGGGTTAGGTACAGCATGGTATCATCCTAGGAGTGGGTTAGGTACAGCATGGTATCAGCCTAGGAGTGGGTTAGGTACAGCATGGTATCATCCTAGGAGTGGGTTAGGTACAGCATGGTATCATCCTAGGAGTGGGTTAGGTACAGCATGGTATCATCCTAGGAGTGGGTTAGGTAAAGCATGGTATCAGCCTAGGAGTGAGTTAGGTACAGCATGGTATCGGTCTAGGAGTGGGTTAGGTACAGCATGGTATCGGCCTAGGAGTGGGTTAGGTACAGCATGGTATTGGTCTAGGAGTGGGTTAGGTACAGCATGGTATCAGCCTAGGAGTGGGTTAGGTACAGCATGGTATCGGCCTAGGAGTGGGTTAGGTACAGCATGGTATCATCCTAGGAGTGGGTTAGGTACAGCATGGTATCAGCCTAGTAGTGGGTTAGGTACAGCATGGTATCAGCCTAGGAGTGGGTTAGGTACAGCATGGTATCAGCCTAGGAGAGGGTTAGGTACAGCATGATTCATCCCAGGAGAGGGTTAGGTACAGCATGATTCTTCCTAGGAGAGGGTTAGGTACAGTATGGTTCGTCCTAGGAGAGGGTTAGGTATATCATCGTATCAGCCTAGGAGTGGGTTTGGTACAGCATGGTTCGTCCTAGGCGAGAGTTAGGTATAGCATCGTATCAGCCTAGAAGTGGGTTAGGTGCAGCATGGTTCGTCCTAGGAGAGGGTTAGGTATAGCATTATATCAGGCTAGGAGTGGGTTAGGTAAAGCATAATTCGTACTAGGAGAAGGTTAGGTATAGCATCGTATCAGCCTAGGAGAGAGTTAGGTACAGCATTATATCAGGCTAGGAGTGGGTTAGGTATAGCATGGTTCGTCTTAGAAGAAGGTTAGGTACAGCATCGTATCAGCCTACGAGAGGGTTAGATACAGTATGATTCATCCCAGAGAGGGTTAGGTACAGCATCGTATCAGCCTAGGATTGGGTTAGGTAGAGCATGATTCGTCCTAGGAGAAGGTTAGGTACAGCATGATTCGTCCTAGGAGAAGGTTAGGTACAGCATGTTTCATCCTAGTAGAGGGTTACGTACAGCATGATTCGTCCTAGGAGAGGGTTAGATACAGTATGATTCATCCCAGAGAGGGTTAGGTATAGCATCGTATCAGCCTAGGAGTGGGTTAGGTAGAGCATGATTCGTCCTAGGAGAGGGTTAGGTACTGCATGGTTCTTCGTAGGAGAGGTTTAGGTACAGCATGGTTCGTCCTAGGAGAGTGTTAGGTATAGCATCGTATCAGACTAGGAGTGGGTTAGGTACAGTATGATTCGTCCTAGGAGAGGGTTAGGTACAACGTGATTCTTACTAGGATAGGGTTAGGTATAGCATGGTTCGTCCTAGGAGAGTGCTAGGCGCAACATGGTTCGGCCTAGGAGAGGGTTAGGTACATCATGGTTCGTCCTAGGAGAGTGTTAGGTACAACAAGGTTCTTTCTAGGAGAGGGTTAGGTACAGCATGGTTCATCCTAAGAGAGGGTTAGGTACAGCATGATTCGTCCTAGGAGTGGGTTAGGTACAGCACGGTTCGTCCTAGGCGAGGGTTAGGTGTAGAATCGTATCAGCCTAGGAGAGGGTTAGGTACAACATGATTCATCCTAGGAGAGGGTTAGGTACAGCATGATTCGTCTTAGGAGAAGATTAGGTACATTATGATTCATCCTAGGAGAGGGTTAGGTGCAGCATGATTCTTACTAGGAGAGGGTTAGGTACAGCATGATTCATCCTAGGAGAAAGTTAGGTACAGCATTATTCGTCCTAGGAGAGGGTTACATACAGTATGATTCATCCTAGGAGAGGGTTAGCTACAGCATGATTCATCATAGGAGACGGTTAGGTACAGGATAGGTCGTCCTAGGAGAGGGTTAGGTACAGCATGGTTCTTCTAGGAGAGGGTTAGGTACAGCATGGTTCGTCCTAAGAGAGGGTTAGGTACAGCATGATTCGTCATAGGAGAGGGTTAGGTACAGCATGATGCGTCCTAGGAGAGGGTTAGGTACATCATGATTCTTCGTAGGAGAGTTTTACGTACAGCATGGTTCGTCCTAGGAGAGGGTTAGGTATGGCATTGTATCAGCCTAGGAGAGGGTTAGGTACAGCATCTTATCAGCCTTGGAGAGGGTTAGGTACAGCATGGTTCGTCCTAGGAGATTGTTAGGTACAGTATGATTCTTTCTAGGAGAGGGTTAGGTACAACATGATTCTTACTAGGAGAGGGTTCGGTACAGCATGGTTCGTCCTAGGAGAGGGTTAGGTACAGCATGGTTCGTCCTAGGAGTGTGTTAGGTACAACATGTTTCTTCCTAAGAGAGTGTTAGGTACAGCATGTATAGTCCTAGAAGAGGGTTAGGTACAGCATGGTTCTTCCTAGGAGTGGTTTAGGTATAGCATGGTTCGTCCTAGGATTGGATTGTGTATAGCATTGTATCGTTCTCGGAGTGGGTAGGTATAGCATTGTATCGTCTTAGAAGTGGGTTAGGAATAGCATTGTATAGTCCTAGGAGTGGGTTAGATTTAGCACTGTATCTTGCTAGGAGTGGGTTAGGTATAGCATTGTATCGTCCTAGGAGTGGGTTATATATATAGCATTGTATCGTCCTAGGATAGGGTTAGATATAGCATTGTATCGTCCTAGGAGTGGGTTATGTACAGCATCGTATCAGTCTAGGAGTTGATGAGTTATAGCATGGTTCGACCTAGGAATGGGTTAGGTAAAGCATCATATCAACCTAGGAGTTTGTTAAGTACAGCATGGTTCGTTGAAGGAGTGGGTTAAGTATAGCATCGTATCTGCCTAGGAGAGGGTTAGGTATAGCATGGTTCGTCCTAGGAGTTGGTTGGTATAGCATTGTATCGTCCTAAAAGTGGATTAGGTATAGCATCCTATCATCTTAGGAGAGGGTTAGGTACAGCATGTATTGTCCTAGGAGTGGGTTATGTATAGCATTGTATCGTCATAAGAGTGGGATATGTGCAGCATTGTTCTTCCTAGGAGTGGGTTAGGTATAGCATTGTATCGTCCTAGGAGTGGGTTAGGTACAGCATCGTATCAGTCTAGGAGTGGGTTAAGTACAGCATGGTTCGTCCCATGACTGGGGTAGGTATAGCATTGTTCGTTCATGAAGTGGGTTAGGTATAGCATGATTCGTCCTAGGAGTGGGTTAGGTATAGCATTCTTCTTCATGGGAGTGGGTTAGGTATAGCGTTTTTCTTCCTAGGAGTGGGTTAGGTACAACATTGTTTTTCCTAGGAGTGGGTTAGGTACAGCATTGTTCTTCCTAGGAGTGGGTTAGATATAGCATTGTTCTTCCTAGGAGTGGGTTAGGTACAGCGCTGTTCTTCCTAGGAGTGGGTTAGGTGTAGCATGGCTCGTCATAGGAGTGGATTAGGTACAGCATTGTTCTTCCTTGGAGTGGGTTAGGTATAGCATGGTTCGTCCTAGGAGAGGGTTAGGTATAGCATGGTTCGTCCTAGGAGTGAGTTAGGTATAGCATGGTTCGTCCTAGGAGTGAGTTAGGTATAGCATGGTTCGTCCTAGGAGTGAGCTAGGCATAGTATGGTTCGTCCTACGAGTGAGTTAGATATAACATGGTTCTTCCTAGTCGAGAGTTAGGTACAGGTTGGTATCAGCCTAGGAGTGGTTTAGGTACAAGATGATATCATCCTAGGAGTGGGTTAGGTACAGAATGGTATCATCCTAGGAGTGGGTTTGGTACAGGATGGTATCATCCTAGGAGTGGGTTAGGTACAGGATGGTATCATCCTAGGAGTGGGGTAGGTACAGGATGGTATCAGCCTAGGAGTGGGTTAGGTACAACGTGATATCGGCCTGGTAGTGGGTTGTGATGGCTTCTGTTTTCGCACTCTCTGTGTGAAACTAAAAGGTGATGAATGTGCATATCTTCTTTGGCAGACTCTAGACCTTTTTGCTATGGGTACCAAGAAAGAGATGGGGCAGGATCGCGGCCAGCAATAGTTCGTCAACCTTGACATAAGGACCCATGTCAAATCGGACGTCTTCATCCTATTTACTTCCCATAACTAACATAAAAAGACTGCTTCTTAACGGCTCCACTACCTAACCATCTTATTGATCACCATATGTATAATTTCATATTATTTCTATGATTAAAATAGAAACATTTCTGTGGATCATGGAGGGTTTTTGAATTCGTTGATTCAGATGAAAGAAATCATGTTGTCGATTCAAGTATGAACAATGCTATACTCAGTCTAAAAAAACAGTCAGTCAGTTATTTGCATGTCCCTTGCGGAACTTTGCCTCCCTAACAGCTCTCCTGTAGGCCTCTTGGTTGTAAGCAAGATGCCCTGCTGCTGATGCATCCATTTGCAGATTATCAACGATGTCTTGCAGCCATCTTTGCATTGGTCTTCCTCTCTTTTTATTTTTCCCATTATGTACCCTTCCAAGACGGTCTTCTCGCAAACAGCAACATGGAAGGTCAGATAGAAACAAACAGATGAATAACAAATATCTGAAATAATTCTACAACCGCCAAAACGTCTTTCCCCATTTAAATTACCATAAGCAGCATTTTTACCCTTTTCTCAAATCATTATAACAACCACAATCCCATTGTTGGTAGTACAGTATAAGTAGATAGATCTATTATTAGGCAATAATAATATCATTATTTTCTTGCTGTGTTTCTTTCAGGTGGATGTGGCTTATTGCAGCTATCGATTCTGCTTGCTTTGCTCACAGCATCGTTACAGTTTCTTCTATGTTTTCTTGGAGACTAGATAAACCACCTCTGAAACATTGGCCAGTGTGTGATAAATATGGAGATTAGAAATTAAGTATTTTTCTGTTATAGTCTACTGTATACGAATGTAATGGCATGTTTGGTTGAAGTGTCTTAAGGTAGAAGCCAGTTTGCAAGAAAATAACTCATAATCAAGAATGATAATCAGAAAATCAAACAAAAAGAAAAAAAAAGATTGATTGTTCAGTCGAAATTGAAAATTAATGGTAGCAAAATCTTCCAATTATTTATTTGTATATTGACAGTTATTAGCATGATTGTGTGTTTTAAATTCGTTGTAAACCATTTTTACTTAGTTGTTGACTGTTTAATTAGTGTTCATCTCTTGGTTGTTGACTGTTTAATTAGTGTTCATCTCTTGGTTGTTTACTGTTTAATTAGTGTTCATCTTTTGGTTGTTTACTGTTTAATTAGTGTTCATCTCTTGGTTGTTGACTGTTTAATTAATGCTCATCTCTTAATTGTTTACTGTTTAATTACCGCTCATCTCTTAATTGTTTACTGTTTAATTAGTGTTAATCTCTTAGTTGTTTACTGTTTAATTACTGCTCATCTCTTAGTTGTTTACTGTTTAATTACTGCACATCTCTTGACTGTTTGCGTGTCTAGGAAGCTTTTCAAACTTACACAAGAGAACAGTAGAAAAACAAAGAAAAGTTGTCTCTGCCATTGATATTAGTTGAACGTGGGTCCGTTATACGTTTGTCTTATATCGCTCCAATGTTACGTGAACCAGAGTGTCTATCAACATGCTTTCTGTGGTGGTGGAGCCACTTACAAAACTGGCTCAATAGGTTTACTAATGGCGATGTAGCTGGCTTATTTAGAAGAACTTTCATTGTCCTGCTGAGATCAATGGTACCATGGTGGAGGGAGTTCTGAAAAGGCACAAGAAACAAGTAAAATTATAACACAGATCACAAAGTGATAATCCAGAAATGTTTGGCTTTTTTCAAGAAGAGGCGGGCTAGAGCACCTAATGCAAGAAGGAAGGTCGAAGGTAAACGAGATAGAGGTAGACAAAGAGAAAAGATGTTTGATGGTATGACATCCTGGCAGGGTATATGCTCTGTGACAAGCCCTGTTGATATGCACAAGAGATGGGGGTTATGGAAGGACATGATACTCTACACCTGTCGGCAGTGACCTTGACGTAAATACTGTATAGCAAATCATTCATAGTACAGAGAATAAGGAACACAATTTGTAGATTATGGGAGCGAATGTAAGAACTTTATTTTCCAAAGTTAGATAATTTAGCACAGTTGGCCCGGTCTGACATTTCTGCCTTTCTTCATTCAACTTTCATCTTAATGCGACGGTTCTCAAGATACCAGGCACAGCCTTCAAGAGATACTGCATTTATAAACAAATGGAAAAGAACACAGTCACGAAACTTAATATTTCAGGAACACCATCGACCCATGCCAAAGACCTCTATCTCTGTCCTCAAAGACTCAGATGTACCGAAAATGTATCATGTTTTCTCGAATCTGAGTTTACTGTCCAAAGATCTAGAGACCAATTTAATTCGTCTTCCCTCCGTTAACGTTTTTTGTATTCATTATTATTTTTGAAAATTATTTATAATTTATGAATGTCAGCAGTTTATAACACACATGTGTACATTTACACACATAACATAACTATATATGTTACAATAAATATCAATTACATATCATTCATTCATTCCTTTGCATGTCCCTTGCGGAACTTTGCCTCCCAAACAGCACTCCTGTAGGCCTCTCGGTTGTGAGCAAGATGGCCTACTGCTGCTGCATCCATTTCCAGATCATCAACGATGTCTTGCAGCCATCTTCGTTTCGGTCTTCCTCTTTTTCTTTTTCCCATTATGTATCCTTCCAATACGGTCTTCTCTAAATTATACAAGTGCGTATTTACACACGCATAACTATATATGTTACAATGAAACTGAAATACATATGATAATTATATATGTTATAATGAACCTCAAATACATATAATAAATATTTTATGAACCTCAAACCAAGTGCGGGTTTATACACATATATAGTTTATGTTACAGTTAACCTCAAACCATTTGTAGGTTAATACACATATCCTAATTATATATGCTATATTGAACCTCAAACCATGTGCAGGTTTATGTACATATCATAATTATGTTATAATGAACCCCAAACCATGTGCAGGGTTACGCACTTATATGTTACAATGAAACTGATATACATATGATAACTATATATACTATGATAAACATCAAACATCATATCATATATGTTTATGTTAGAGAGAGAGATAGAGAGAAAGAGAGAGATAGAGAGAGTGTCTGTTTACTAAATTTTAAACTGTACCTATAAATGCTTGTTTAGCGCTGAAGCGTTAGATAATTTTACGGTACAAAAATTTTCCTGGATTTACCAGTGACACAATGGACTGAATTATGATTGGCAGGTTCTTAAGATAAAGAACACACCAGTGCGACGTAACACTTGAGAGAGAGAGAGAGAGAGAGAGAGAGAGAGAGAGAGATATATATATATATATATATATATATATATATATATAACTCATGCTGGTAATGCTCTTGGGATATGAATAAAAATATGGTAGACTGATATCACCTTTTCACTATCATCAGCGCCACCATCATCACTGATATCACCTTTTCACTATCATCAGCGCCACTATCATCACTGATATCACCATAAGTGTCACCAGCAGTCTCATATACAAAAGACTGAAAAACTCAGTCCAGAAAAAATATGAATTATATTGTGAAATAATTCTAATATTGGTGTACATATGGTCTTCCATAACATACCGTCATCTTGGTTAACCATACCATTCGCAGCTGACAGCGAGAACCTGACATCTCTTTTCCTATGTCATGTTGTAGCTATTATCCTTTCATTCTCAGCCTGACAATGCGTCATGGCTGCATCTTGCTTGATAAGTAATTTTATCTTCAATTCCCTTATCTGTTTATAAGCACAAGGACAACTAATTCAATATTCGCCATACACATTATAAGTCTTTGCAGTTTTAACTTTTATCTGTTATTTGTCTGCGGTCTAAGATGTCAGGCAAAGATGCATGACTTTTACTAAATAATGATCGCTCTGTGTACTTTCCCTTGATTCATTCATGGTTAACTAAAAATTTGTGACACAAAACATGGAAGTTATTTCTTTTTATGTTTCTTGGTTTTTTCTTTTGTAGTTTGTTACAGATATTGAATAGTTGAAACTAGACTTGGTTTGTACTAAGAAACCATGAGTGTTCGGTATTTATAACTTGAAAATACATTTGGATTGGAGAAGATACAATTATTTCTATTCTTGTGTATTATAGCTTTCCTTCGACTATAACACACCTCAATTATTTTGTATGTCTTAAGTGCTTTCACCTATACTGTTATATGACTCCGTATGCACTGCTACATCGTTATGTGTATACTGTTATATAACGTCACGTAATATGACTCCATGTATACTGTGAAATGATTTCATGTATATTGTTACATGACTCCGTGTATACTGCTGTGTGGCGGTCTGTATGTTGTTACATGACTCCTAACAAACTGTTATATGACTCTGTGTACACTTTTACTTGAAAACCTATAATCTATCACAATACATTTTGTATTTTATCGTACGAGTACATATTTTACAAGACGCAAAAGGTCAAGTAAAGTGAAAGCATTATTTAGTATACGTTGTCCGCTACTTTCTAATTCTAGGTGACGTGCCGTGTGGCGTAGGCGATCAATCCTATCTATAATTTCCTGTCTTTAGACTTGGTTATGAGATCCGCCGGTGACCTTCTTCCTATCTACACTGATCAAGTAATCTCTCTCTCTCTTTCTCTCTCTCTCTGTGTTTCCTATGTCTCTTTTTTCTTCAGTTTTTCAGTTGCCACAGTGTGTTCTAATTGTCCTCTTCCCAAGAAATGTCCTATAAATATTATAGGAGATTTCCGCTACTTTATGTGGCTGTTTTTGAGATGGAAAGATGAAAGATTGGGAGTAAGGAAAATGGACAAGACAGAGCGGCGGAGAAAGAGAGAGAGTGAGAGAACTTGTGGAGAAAGAAACAGTGAAGAAAAATGGAAGGAGACGGAAAGAGAGAGAGAGAGAGAGAGAGAGAGAGAGAGAGAGAGAGAGAGAGAGAGAGAGAGAGAGAGAGAGAGATATATATATATATATATATTATATATATATATATAACTCATGCTGGTAATGCTCTTGGGATATGAATAAAAATATGGTAGACTGATATCACCTTTTCACTATCATCAGCGCCACCATCATCACTGATATCACCTTTTCACTATCATCAGCGCCACTATCATCACTGATATCACCATAAGTGTCACCAGCAGTCTCATATACAAAAGACTGAAAAACTCAGTCCAGAAAAAATATGAATTATATTGTGAAATAATTCTAATATTGGTGTACATATGGTCTTCCATAACATACCGTCATCTTGGTTAACCATACCATTCGCAGCTGACAGCGAGAACCTGACATCTCTTTTCCTATGTCATGTTGTAGCTATTATCCTTTCATTCTCAGCCTGACAATGCGTCATGGCTGCATCTTGCTTGATAAGTAATTTTATCTTCAATTCCCTTATCTGTTTATAAGCACAAGGACAACTAATTCAATATTCGCCATACACATTATAAGTCTTTGCAGTTTTAACTTTTATCTGTTATTTGTCTGCGGTCTAAGATGTCAGGCAAAGATGCATGACTTTTACTAAATAATGATCGCTCTGTGTACTTTCCCTTGATTCATTCATGGTTAACTAAAAATTTGTGACACAAAACATGGAAGTTATTTCTTTTTATGTTTCTTGGTTTTTTCTTTTGTAGTTTGTTACAGATATTGAATAGTTGAAACTAGACTTGGTTTGTACTAAGAAACCATGAGTGTTCGGTATTTATAACTTGAAAATACATTTGGATTGGAGAAGATACAATTATTTCTATTCTTGTGTATTATAGCTTTCCTTCGACTATAACACACCTCAATTATTTTGTATGTCTTAAGTGCTTTCACCTATACTGTTATATGACTCCGTATGCACTGCTACATCGTTATGTGTATACTGTTATATAACGTCACGTAATATGACTCCATGTATACTGTGAAATGATTTCATGTATATTGTTACATGACTCCGTGTATACTGCTGTGTGGCGGTCTGTATGTTGTTACATGACTCCTAACAAACTGTTATATGACTCTGTGTACACTTTTACTTGAAAACCTATAATCTATCACAATACATTTTGTATTTTATCGTACGAGTACATATTTTACAAGACGCAAAAGGTCAAGTAAAGTGAAAGCATTATTTAGTATACGTTGTCCGCTACTTTCTAATTCTAGGTGACGTGCCGTGTGGCGTAGGCGATCAATCCTATCTATAATTTCCTGTCTTTAGACTTGGTTATGAGATCCGCCGGTGACCTTCTTCCTATCTACACTGATCAAGTAATCTCTCTCTCTCTTTCTCTCTCTCTCTGTGTTTCCTATGTCTCTTTTTTCAGATGGAAAGATGAAAGATTGGGAGTAAGGAAAATGGACAAGACAGAGCGGCGGAGAAAGAGAGAGAGTGAGAGAACTTGTGGAGAAAGAAACAGTGAAGAAAAATGGAAGGAGACGGAAAGAGAGAGAGAGAGAGAGAGAGAGAGAGAGAGAGAGAGAGAGAGAGAGAGAGAGAGAGAGAGAGAGAGAGAGAGGAGAGATTGTCTGATTTATTGATCGACTGAGTCAACTTTATTTATTTATATTGAAGAATTGGGTACGCAGGGGAATTGGAAATTCTGTCTTTAATCACAAAACCTTCTCTCAGAGAGAATGTTATGCTCACTGAATAGGCCTCTCTTAACAATGTCCTCTTTAGAGTTTCTCGTGGTCGACCACCTTTTCTTCGGCCTGTTGTGCTCCACTTGATATCTTGTTTTAGTATTCTCTGATTGTTTCTTCTCATCACGTGGACTACTCATGTCCATCTTCTTTTTCTGATCACCCATGAGACGGATTGTTGTTTGCTCATCTGTCTTATCTCTGTGTTGTTCTTGAATTCGTTCCACTTGATGCAGAGTATTTTCTTTAGGCATTTGTTTTCAGAAGAGTCTAATTTCTTGTCTATTTCTTTAGTTGTTTTCCAGCTTTCACATGCATACATGAGGGTGGATATTACATTTGAATTGACTCATCTTAACTTAGTTTTTGTACTTATAACTTTTGAATGCCAAAAAGTTATATATTGTTCTTAAGATTCTTGAAGGTCAACGCTGCCTTTGCAGTTTGAATTCTAACTTCTCTTTTGGTGTCACCATCCTGGTCTATGTACCTGCCGAGATATGCAAATTGTTTTACTTCTTCAACAGCTGTTCCTTTTACGTATATTTTTCCGTCGTGGTTAATGAGAAGTTTCATTATTTTTTTTTTATCCTTGTTAATTTCAAGTCCTATTTTACTAGCCATTGAAGACAGGTTATCCGTCTTTTCCTTGCATTGATTTCATATTGTCGCTGATAAGAGTTATGTCATCTGCAAAATCAGAATCTTTCATTTGGGTCTCATGTACACAATCAATGCCCGTTTTACCTGTGCAGCATTTTTTCATTATGAAGTCTATGGCAATTCCAGAAAGCAAGGGAGATAATATACATTCTTGTTTCACCTACTAAGAATTTCCTATTGTGGGCTCATTTTGATAGAAGATAGCTTCGTGGATCCGCTTCGACAAGTACAGAGTGCCACTATAGGTCACTCCCAATCCGACTCCGTTGTTTTAGAAATCTTCACCGCAGGTGTAAGGTACAGTTGTTAGCCATTTAATACATAGAGACTGAAAGAATCAACCCAAACACACACAGATCGTGAACTAGCCAATGGAAACAAACGCACGCACACACACACACACACAATATCTACCAACCAATTTAAATTCAGAGACTATCAATGAACCAGCCCAAGTAATGACAATAAACAAATTACGGCGTCATCAATCAACAGAAGGGTGATTGACTAACAAATCTAAATATACACAACTACAACTAATTAACATTCGTGGTCTTCTCCACTATCGAATGGTCAGTCAGCCAGCCAGCCAAATATATTGCAAATTGTGTATTGAAGTTCAGAAGTTGCTAACAACATGAGAGTTGCATTTAGTGACATCAGAATGCACATATGAAAACAGTGGATAGCTTTTCAGCAAATATTATTCTGTCAGTCTCGTCTCCACGATGTAGCACATTTCTGGCGTGGAGGATATGTATACATCCTTTCTGGGAGATTACAAACGGATTTCAAAATATTGATTTTATTGGGTAGAAACCTGTTCACCACTAATCTATAATTTGGCCAGAAACCAAGCAAATATTGTCAGCCACATTATGGTGGGTATGTAGCTTTAGACTGACATTATTTACACAGCTTTACGTGGAAAAAGACATTTAATCGACTTAAATTGATTAGAATCTAAAAGTCACTTCCTAGTTGTAGATATTATGGCCTAGATTGGTGACGTTTTTGAGATAAGTATGTGTATCAACATGATAATAGATTAATTTTTACATGAAACATCCGTTTTAGTTTACGAAATGAGAGAAGAATGAACAAAGAAAAGAAAACGGACAACAGCACCTAGTAATTGTATGGTAGGATCTCAGAATTACTAAGTTCTTGTGAATATATAGAACTTCATACATACTTGATATGTGTAAAAGTGTTTGGACATGAGATAGGGAAAGAAACTTGGGTCTGAGAACTGAACTGGTTGTTGCCATGTTGGAAGCCGAGAAAGGTTTTCTAAGAGCAGTGTGGAGCAGAAGTCCATCCTGGCAGCTGTGTAACTCCTCATTACAGATTAGTGCCAACTCTTTGGCTTCAGACTTGCGAGTATCGTAAAAAAGAAGTCCATCCTGACAGCTATGAGACCCGAAGGCTTCTCGAAAGAGAGAAGTGAATACCTTCTGAAGGGTTCTCAACTCTGTTGTTTTTAGAGATCTTGACCTTACTTCGTATGTACCGCTGTCAATATCATTATGTATCAAAATGTTGCCAGAGGAACACCGGTATTATATTCATTCATTCATTCAGACATTCATCTTTCCTAGCCACTGCAGCTCATTGTTGCAGACAAGACTTGTCTCCATTCTTTGTTCTTAATCTTCTCCTGCCAGTTATCTACATTCTTTATTCTTAATATTCTCCTGCCAGTTGTCTCCCTTCTTCTCTGTTCTTAATCTTCTCCTGCCGGTTGTCTCCCTTCTTCTCTGTTCTTAATCTTCTCCTGCCGGTTGTCTCCCTTCTTCTCTGTTCTTAATCTTCTCCTGCCAGTTGTCTCCCTTCTTCTCTTTTCTTAATCTTCTCCTGCCGGTTGTCTCCCTTCTTCTCTTTTCTTAATCTTCTCCTGCCAGTTGTCTCCCTTCTCTGTTCTTAATCTTCTCCTGCCAGTTGTCTCCCTTCTTCTCTTTTCTTAATCTTCTCCTGCCAGTTGTCTCCCTTCTCTGTTCTTAATCTTCTCCTGCCAGTTGTCTCCCTTCTTCTCCGTTCTTAATCTTCTCCTGCCGGTTGTCCACTCTGAGGGGTTCGTAAGTCTTCTTCCAGGTTGTCACGCCCCCGTTGTCTCAGTCTGTCTCATGGTCTGTCTCTGTTTATCACTTCTGTATAAGCCTCTTTTGTCTGTCTAACCTCGTCCATCCTCTCCAAGTGTCCGAGCCATTTCAATCTGTTGTTTTTTTTTAAAAATAACGGTAGTTACAAGTAGAGACTGGAATAGGGCACGCAGTTCTTTGTTATTTCTAATTTCCCATTCTTGTGATATGGGATCTCTAACTGGTCCAGAAATTCTTCTCAAGATTTTGTTTTCAAAGATCTGTAGCTGTGCTTCATCTTGTTTTGTAATGCCCCATGTTTTGTATGCTGTGAATAAAGGCTAAGCAAAGTTCAACGCATCTGTTGTGTGTGTGCGTGTGTGTGTGTGTGGGTGTGTGGGTGTACTTGTGTGTGTGAACGAACGGACATTATTTTCAAAGCGTTAAGAATTGGGCACGCAGGCCCGTCTAACATTCTGCCCTTCATCATACAGCTTTCACTTAGTCACAGTCATTCAGCATTTGTAATAAGCACAATAATCATGAAGATACAATTAAATGATTACATAAATAATAAACCATCTCTTGTCCATACACTCTACACTCTGATTTATGCAACTACATGAAATAAACTTACATTCTCACATTCATTCAAAACTAACAAATTTATATGAAAAAGCAGTATATAAAAATACAACAATCAGTCCATACTTCAAACTAATTTAGACTTTGACAATGTATTTAGTTAGTTAGTTGGTTGGGTGGTTGATTGATTGGTTGGTTGGTTAGATGATCCTCTTGGGCCAAAGGCGGCGCTTAGGACGGAGGACAAGGCTCTCCATGTCCGGCGGTTCCTTGCTACTTGCTTTAGATCTTCGTTGACAGTGTATAATCGTACATTTTTCATATGCGCAAGTACATACAGATAAATATATTCACACACATATGCAAGTAAAGTGAATGCAATGTGTGTGTGTGAGAGATAGAGATAGAGAGAGACTGGATAGCTCAATGTACCACTGGATGCAACAGCAAATGCAGTTAAATACAAATAAAATCATGTAACAGAATATTTTAAAATTTATACTTACGCTCCCAGCAACACCATCACGTGGCCTATTAGATAGTTTGACAGTTTGTCACATTCTGTTTTAAAACTTTGCCAAGAAAGGACTTGACGACCGCATGATAACGCTTTAATGTGTAACACTTTAACAGGTCAAATATTTGTTTCCTTTGTCCTCTGACACAAAATTCTTATCTTATATCCTTCCCGTGCCGTTAAACGTCACATAGGGCTCGCAAAGTAGTTCGCCAATTTTTCCTGTCTTCGGCGAGTCTTTCAACCTCATCAAAGGATTTTATGCCTGTTAACTTGGCCTCTCTTAATAATGTCCTCTTCAGAGTTTCACGCGGTCTGCCCCTTTTTCTTCGGCCTGTTGTGACACAAAATTACGTGACTAAAAAAGGGAGATAAGTGACAGGTTACATCTGCGTGATATTAGTCGTGGTATAAAATATACTTGGCCTTGCAACACCTGTCCAAATTCCTGTCCCAAAACACCAAAATAACAATCTACAAAACTGTAACAAATCAACCGTCATGTATGGATCAAAAACGTGGAGTACAACAAAGAAAGATGAACAATAATTGCAGATCTATGAGAACAAGATCCTAAGAAGAATCTTTGGGTCGATAAAGGATACCAACAGTGGAGAATGGAGAGCTAGAAAGAACACCGAACTGAACATCTTATTTAAATCCCAACGAATTATAAACGTCTTGAAACGGAACAGACTACGCTGGCTGGGGCATGTATAAAGAATGGAAGAGAACAGACAAACGAAAATGATGTATGCACAAGAGATGAGGGAAACAAGGCCAAGACAGATATGGAAAGACAACATAGAGGAGGATATAAAAGAAATCGGTGTCACCAACTGGAAAGAAAAGATTAGGAATAGAGAGAAATGGATGCGAACTTTATCTGCAGCAATGAGCCCTAATGGCTTGGAAAGCTGAAGAAAAAGAAGAAGAAGAAGATAAGTTGTAGTGACATTCACCTTTTCTGTACTGTACCTTCGGATCTCTGAGATTGTCTTCAAGCTTTTCAATGGCATTTAATCACAAGGAGGCAGAGCAGAACTCAGAAGTTTCCTGAATTTTCTGTTCTCTCTCTCTCTCTCTCTCTCTCTCTCTCTCTGAGTGAAAGTTGTATGATGAAGGGCAGAATGGTAGACGGGCCTGCGTGCCCAATTCATAACATTGAAAATAAAGTATGTTTGTTCGTTCACTTTATCTCTCTTTCACTCTCTTTATCTCTCTCTTTCACTCTCTTTATCTCTCTCTCTCTTTCACTCTCTTTATATCTCTTTCACTCTCTTTATCTCTCTCTCTCTTTCACTCTCTTTATCTCTCTCTCTTTCACTCTCTTTATCTCTCTCTCTCTCTTTATCTCTCAGTGCGCCTCTCTCTCCGCATCTCTACCTTGTCTCTCAAGATACCTTTCTGCTTTGTCCTCTCTGCGCCTCTCTCTCCGCATCTCTACCTTGTCTCTCTAGATACCTTTCTGCCTTGTCCTCTCTGCGCCTCTCTCTGCCTCTTTCTATTTGTCACTCTCTACTTATCTTTATCCCTGTATCCATTTCCTTGCTTCTCTTTGTATCTCCCTCTCTGTATGCCTCTCTGTTTCTTTCTGACTCTCTCTATCCATCTGACTCTTTTTCTTTACCACTCTATATCTTTCCCTCTCTATCTCTCTGTCTCTCTTTTTCTGTCTTTCTCTGTCTCTCTACCTATCTCTCTTTATCTCTCCTTATCTGTTTCTCTTTAATTCTCTGCTCTCTCTCTCTCTTTCTCTGTCTCTATTTAACTCAGTTCCTCGACCTGTCTCTATCTCTGTCTCTATAGATATACAATCTCTGTCTCTCTTTGTCTCTCTCTGTCTCTTTATGTCTCTATCTTTGTGTCTGTTGCTATCTTGCTCTGGTTATTTATGTCTGCCTGTCTGTCTGTCTATCTCTCTATTTTTGGGTGTTTATCTCTCTTTCAGTGTCAATTTCTCTCATTGGCTGTCTCTTACAGTGTGAATGTAACAGTGTCATGTAATTTGTATACTTGTATTAAATCGAGTGTGTGGAAAGAATGAAAGATGAGCGATGAAGGGCAGAATGTAAGACGGGCCTGCATGCTCATTTATTCACCTTTTGAAAATAAAAATAAAAATATTTCATTTACTCCTCTATCTCTCTCAGCTTCACTCTATCTCTGTCTGTCTCTCTATATCTCTCTGGGTCTCTTTCTGTGTGTCTCCCCATTTCTCTGAAACCTTTTCAATGACCTCTAAATTTAAGACTTAATGTACGTAAATATACATAAAAAACAGCAACATACAAATATACCCATAAAAACTTAAAATTTCAAAATAAACAGCCATTCAACGGAACAAACAAAACAGGAAAGGACGTTGCTAAATTGCGAAAGTAAAACATTCAAGTAATGTCTCCAATCTCATAAAGAGATTGTACACCAACAACCCACAATCTTTGGGAGTCAAAATCCACAGAAGCTCACACTTCTAAGGGCACGAAGAGTTTAAGGGCCTACAGGCTTGTCAGCTGAAGGTGATTGGCAAGTTCCTTCCTTGATGATATAAGGCGTACATCAGAGACTTTTCTGTTTTCTGTCTGTAAACCGAACATTCATATTCATTCACACTTCTCAAATTTGGCTCATGTATGTTGTTTTGTGCTTTAATGTTCCTGTTTTCTCGCTTTTGTATCAACTTTTTTTTTTCAAGAACAAACTGTTAATTACTGACAAAATTAGTTTCTCTTGTAAGTAACAGTCACTGGTGTTTCTTAAATTCTCCATCTGTCCGGAATAAATCTTTTACTCCAGATTTCAAGGTTAAAAAACAGTTCACGAAACATTTGCCAAATGATAGGCAAGAGTTAAGGTCTTGAAATAAGCGCGGGCTAACGGAAATGAAAACGGTGGTAAGGGGACTTTTTAAAATATAAAACTGTGTATGAAGGGCCAACTTTTTAGCGTGTATTACAAACAAATAAACCTCTCCTACTACGACCCTCTTATCTGTTTGCTCTAGTCTTGCATACTGCGACAATTGGTGGGAATTTTTACCAACCTTTGATCTATGTTATCTATAGACTAGTCAGAGTAAGAATGCTTTACCCTTTTAAAAACATTCAGGTCTGTTTCCATAACATTACTTCCTGGTTTACTACGTGGAATCAGTGAATGAAAAGAAGAGGAATGGCAGATATCGAAATATATAAAAAGAACTAACGATATCTAATTCATTATTTGGAGCCTACATGTGAGCAGATTCCATCTATTTCATATACAAACTTGAGTCTAGTTATCAGCTGAAGGGAAGCAGTTCATTCAAGAAGAACAGATTACGCCTTCAAGTAAAGGTAATACTCACCTTTTATTGTTCAAATATAAACCATAAAGTTATTCATAGATCTAGAATCTAGAACAAATTTAGAAATAAAAAAAAACTATGCTAAAAGAAACACAATATCTTTAGATTTATAAGGAAACTTTTAAGGACAAGATTTTCAAACTTCCTTTGAAGCTTTTAGCTGAAAACATCTCCAGATCGTTGTCAGTTTAGAAAGAAACGAATCTCAAGAAAGACAGCAAGACATGTCTGACTTCTGCCATGTTCCTCTCCTCCCTTAGCAGGGAGTATGAGGAGGAAGTGGCGATCTGAGTGGTTTCTCATAATAAAAATGTCATGACTGGTCAAATAGCATCTCTTTGTGGGGAATGAGCGCTTTCGCCAAAGGAAACTAAAAGATTGTAACAGTTAACAGAACTTATTTAATAACCAAAGATTCTGCTTTCAGCAACTACCTGACATTTAACACTGCACAGATTCCCAAGGCGGAATTTTTGGACGGAGCCAGGAAGCGGTCTTCTGATCTCTGATAAAGCATTGACACTGAAAGCTAGTGTAGTTTAAATTACCTAGTATTACCTCATGTGGGTTGATCAGAATTTAAACATATAATTTGACTGACCAGATTCTAAGACCGGAGTAATGAATTGTAGCTGGTGGCAGCATACCGAGGGGCAAAAAATAAACAAAACTTGCAGAACTGAACAGGAGCTGAGAAAAACCTCTATCAGGCAGATCAGTCAAGACATCTTAGTTTACAGATCAGTCAAGACATCTCAGTTTACAGATCAGTCAAGACATCTCAGTTTACAGATCAGTCAAGACATCTCAGTTTACAGATCAGTCAAGACATCTCAGTTCACAGATCAGTCAAGACATCTTAGTTCACACATCAGTCAAGACATCTCAGTTTACACATCAGTCAAGACATCTTAGTTCACACATCAGTCAAGACATCTCAGTTTACAGATCAGTCACGACATCCAGTTTACAGATCAGTCAAGACATCTTAGTTCACAGATCAGTCACGACATCCAGTTTACAGATCAGTCAAGACATCTTAGTTCACACATCAGTCAAGACATCTCAGTTTACAGATCAGTCAAGACATCTCAGTTTACACATCAGTCAAGACATCTTAGTTCACACATCAGTCAAGACATCTCAGTTTACACATCAGTCAAGACATCTCAGTTTACACATCAGTCAAGACATCTCAGTTCACAGATCAGTCAAGACATCTCAGTTTACAGATCAGTCAAGACATCCAGTTTACAGATCAGTCAAGACATCTTAGTTCACACATCAGTCAAGACATCTCAGTTTACACATCAGTCAAGACATCTCAGTTTACAGATCAGTCAAGACATCCCAGTTTACAGATCAATATGTGACTGCTGAGTTTTTATGTGAAGTCAGCGGATGAATGTCATAGATTAATAATGTCTTGTGAAAATAAGTTTGAATATAATTGATGATTTATAAGGAAAATCTTGACGTCTCACAAGTCTCTGTTGTTGCCTATTGCTGTGTGACAGGATGAGTGAAATTCAAACAGTTGATATATACATACAGTAGCCAGCACTGAAATAAGAGCAGTGAACAATAAAGGTTCATGGACAATAATTTCAAATAAAAAAAATCTGCCACATGATGATTGTTAATGTTGTTGGGAAAGAAAATAAGACATGAAAGGAATATTGCAGACGTATAGCAACGTGACACTCTATCGTCGTCTTTGCCATCACAGACAGCCACATTTTCACATCAGGTATAAGAATGCATAAAAGAGAGAGAGAGAGAGAGAGAGAGAGAGAGAGAGAGAGAGAGAGAGGAGAGAGAGAGAGAGATGAAAATCTGTTTTGACATCATTCTCGGATGTACGTCTCTGTCTTGGGTCTTAGGGGGTGAAAACTCCTGTCTGACGAGGCAATCAGCAACCCATATCTGAGATGCTAGCGTCAGGGTTAGCGACCCACAGCTGACCAACACTCTGTCCCACCTCTCTGTTGATACCCCCAGTAACAGGCCTAGCCTGGCTAACGGGGCAGGGATCGCCATAGTCCCCATGGTGGTGGAGTCTGCTAAAGAAGCATTTCAGACCCCTCCTTTTTAGCTGTATTCCGGGGTTGACAAAATAGCTGCCATAACCCGCTCCCCACACACCTACACGATCCTGTGCCCCAACATCTTCACAGCATCGGCTGCAAGGAGCACCAGCTCACAGTTACAGGGAGTAGGTACAAGTAGTACAAGTCTTGGATCTTAAGGTTGTCTTATTATAAGACTGAGCATTCATATTCCAAACACTTATCTTAACGAAGGAATTGATTAGAAACATACAAAAGACCTTAAAACAAAAATATATACAAAAATAAAACTTACAAGACATAATACAGAAACTGTTCTCAAATTAAAACTTACTTTCTATGATTATATTACAAAGTGTTTTCCTATAAATGTAACGATGAGTTGAAAACTGGGATAAAGCTGCTTCTAGTGGGATAGTTTAGTCAGATGTTTATCCCAAAGCAGAATGTCCTAGCTTGGATGTTCGCAGATGCCAAGAGAAACAGTACATTTATTTTGAAATGAATTCCGTACATTATTATATGGGAGCGAAGACAATAAGCAGGTCCGTACAAAGATCATTGGAAGCAGCAGAAATATGGTTTTTTAGAAGAATGTTGCGAATTCCCTGGACAGTAAACTAATGGAGAATATAGGAGAAGAACTGGAGAGACAAAAAAATCTTGTTAAAAAAAAAAAACAAAACAAAAACGAGAGCGACAATGTACTTTCATAGGACACGCAGATGGGGAATTGAAAATATTATAACAACAGGAAAAATAGAGGGAAGAAGATCAAGAGGAAGACCAAGAGAAATGATGTTGGACAGTCTGACAAGATGGTGTGAGAGGAGATCACCATCTGAACTGATGGTCTACTTGAAGGATCGGGTACTCTGGAGAGGCATAATAGTAAACGACAGTCGGCACGGCACCTGAAGATGATGATGATGATGATGATACTTCTACCCATTCGATCCAAAACTGCTTCAAATTTCTGACAAAGATTCGTGACAAAAGTTTCCAAATCTAATTTTGTCAAAGAACTGAAAATATCCGTGACATTTACTAAAAAAAAAAAGTCTCAGTGAGAAACACCGATCTTGTCATTACCTCATGTATGAGATTTTTCATAAATAACAATGATGAGGCAATGATGTTTAAAAATGAACTAATTGAAGAGAAATAACAACATAAATTTATCGGTGAACCAATCACAGTGAAATAAGACCATAAATTCATCGGTGAACCAACTAAAGGAAAATAGCACATAAATTCATCGGTGAACTATTTATAGCGAAATATCTACATAAATTCATCGGACTTATCATGTGTTAGTGTTCTTGTTCACTGTGTGATCTGAGAGATGTGATCTTATGCTCAGATGATGATGATGATGATGATGAGTGAATATAATAACTGACTCTCATAAAAGTTCAGACGGAGACGGGACGAGGCTTTCATGAAATTCTAGGCTACTAAATAAGCTCAACTCTGGGAGAAGACTGATTCTTTTTCAACTTCCGGCTCCCGGCTGTTGTACCACAGTCAGTATCCGGGAAGCAGTTCGAGAGAGAGAGAGAGAGAGAGAGAGAGAGAGAGAGAGAGAGAGATTGATTGATTGATCTTTATTTCAAAAGGGTTAAGAATTGGGCACGCAGGCCCGTCTGACATTCTGCCCTTTATCAGACATCTTTCACTCTATTCCAGACATTCTACAAATATGCTGTTCATATAACAAACATAACTAACACTGAAGCTGAGAAACATAAAATAAAACATTTACGTTTCGCTCTTAAACATTCACTCATTACAGAAGTAACTACATACATTATAAATGACTATCTACTAAACAAAATTTTCGGGACTATTCAGAAAATAATTAATTGTATTCGGTGTCTGTAAGAGCAGCTTAAGATAACTTTTAAGTTTTATAATTCATGGAGGCATGTAGTCGACATCAAATAGATATTGGGAAAGCGTGTAGTTGTAGGAAGGAGTATAATTTATATTTTTTATATAGGATGGGAGGGTATTCCAAAGATGAGCAGCAGAATAACTAAAGCTTTTCTTGTAAAGATCAAGTCTAGGTTTTGGAAGACATATGTTGTTCAAGCGTTGGCTGCACTTTGGGCTAAATTTAAACATGTTCCATATATAAGGCGGGGCATGCCGTGAAAGTAGTGAGAGAGAGAGAGAGAGAAAGAGATAAAGCCATAATGTCTTAGCGAACACTTCATGATCTGTGTGCATTCTATTATACAAGAGCCATACCGAAAGTCGTGAGCAAAATTGTTTTAAAAAATCAGAATTTATAGATAGAAAAAACATAAATGTATCACCTTAAACTGCATCCGTTTCTTCACTTTTCAACATAATCTCAATTTCTCTGCAAACCCATCGCGGTAGAATTCCGTTCCAGCTGACCGAAGGCACAGATGCTCTGCTTTCTGGACGTTCTCTCCAAGCGGGCACAGACTTTTCCATAGTCTAGGGTTTCAGTCATTTCTTGCACTGCGTTGTGTCCCATTCCAAGATTTACAGCGATTTCAGATACTGTGACAGGTCTGTCTTCTTTAATGATGTCGTCAACCCTTTCCACGTTGCGTTCAGTGGAGGCAGTTCGAGGGCGACCGCTGCTAGGCATATCTTGGATGCTCCTGTTTCCATCTTTGAAATGTTTCACCCACCTCCTAACACTGCTAGCACCCATAGACACATCTCCATAAGCAGGTTGAAGTCTTTGGTGAATTTCAGCAGCGGGGATTTCCTCTTTGACAAGGAACTCAATAACAGTAGGTTAACGAAAAGAAATTTTAGCACCCGCCATTTTGTTTATGCTCTGCGTGGTCACGTGACACATGATGGTGACGTCATGTAACCTCTACATGAAGTGCAAAGGATGCAGGTTAAGGTGACACATTTATATTTTTTCTATCTATAAATTCTAGTTTTTAAAAAATTTTGCTCACGACTTTCGTATGACTCTAGTACAAATATATGTAACGCATATGTTCATCTAACTGGAAATTAATTATCAGCAACATTGTCACCGTAAGTTTTGAAACTTTTCAGATCTGCAGAATAGTCAGATATGGATTCATTCATAAAATCTATTGGTAAGTAGGCAAGTGACTGATAAACTAAGTCTAACTAACAAGATGAGATGATTGACTGATACACTAATTAACATAAAAATGAATGACTGACTAATTAACACAATGAATGACTGACTGACACACAAATTAACAGAATGAATGACCGACTGACACATTGACGAACATGGTTTTTAAATGGCACACTAAGTGACTCTCTCTCTCTCTCTCTCTCTCTCTCTCTCGCTCTCTCTGTTAAACTTAAGTGCCCAAATCACATGGGGATTTCGCTATGGTTTTCCACAAACGCCCGTATTTTGCCTTTTTTTCAGCTCTTGCTCAGGTGAGTTCTCTATTGCTCATCATCTTCTCTGTTGTTTTTCTCCATGTCTCATTTGGTCTACCCTTACTGAGTGACTAGTACACTAATTAACGAGACTACTAAACGACTAACTAACGGCTACACGAGTGAAGTTTTAATAAGAAGGTATGTTAGCGTAGAACACTGTGATGAATACTACGATCAAAACTCCAAGTCGGCCTGTATCTCTCCTATTGATTTACCCTTATTGATTCATTGGACCAGGTCAATGGCCTTGCATCGAAACTGTTCCTTAGGTTGTCCAACTATAAACAAACTACTCACTCTCTACTGGTTAGAGGAATTTCTAAACCATCATAAAACTCTCCTGTATTTTCTATTTCGTCGGTTTATGTTAACTTAGTAAACTTTTGTTTGTTTACTTAGAAGCAAGTATTTTTTTTAACTTTGTAAAATGTTGTTTGTTTACTTAGTAGCGAGTGTTTATGAACGTCGTAACGAGAGTTTGTTTAGTTAGTGACGTTGTGTTTGTTTAGTTAGTAACGAAGTGTTTGTTTTCTGGTAACGAGGTGTTTGTTTTACACTTTGTAACCAAGTTTTTGTTTACTTAGTAACGCAGTGTGTGTTTGTTTAGTTAATAAGAACGTGTTTATTTACATAGTAACAAAGTGTTTGTTTAGTTAGTTAAGAAGTGTTTGTTTAGTTAGTAAGAAAGTGTTTGTTTAGTTAGTAAACAATTGATTGTTTAGTTAGTTTTAAGAAGTGTTTGTTTAGTTAGTAACGAAGTGTTTGTTTAGTTAGTAACGAAGTGTTTGCTTAGTTAGTAACGAAGTGTTTGCTTAGTTAGCAACGAAGTGTTTGTTTGCTTAGCAACGAAGTGTTTGTCTTTTAGTAATGACGTGTTTGTTTAGTTAGTGAGATAACTGTCTGTTTGATGGTTTTCCTGTGGTTAACGGGTGCATATTCTCTTTGGGGTTAAAAGTTAGATATTCTCGATTTTTAAAAATAGTTTTCGTGACTAGTCCATAGTTTACAATTTGCAGTCTCGATGAGATGCCTAAAGGTGATGGCCGGTTACGGGTACAGGACCGACCTCAGCTAACTTAGATTATTACACAGCAGGGACTCGAATGTGGAGACTGGGCACGGGGAGCAGTTGAACTTTGGGTTCAGGATCTCATCCAGCATCACTGTGGGTCTTCCGACACGGTAATATATACAGATGACCCAGTGACTCAGACCAGCAGAAGTGGTTGGGGTTTTGTTGTCTACCAAAATAGAAGGGTAGTGGCACAGGGTTCAGGAGATTTTGAAGTCTGCACATCCAGCGTGGGAATGGGAACCAAGGCTGTGTCGGTGGCAATGAAATGGTTATTTGCTCATGATGTGGTTAATGGCGTCATTGTGACGTATTCACAGAGTATGCTCCGTGAGATTGAGAAGATATTGCTTCGAAAAGAATAGGTTCGTCTGTGAAGTCAGTTACTGTGACAAGCCTAACGTGGCTTTGCTGTCCAGGGCATGTGGGAGTACACAGTAATGATGTGGCAGACAGACTTGCTGGACAGGGAAAAATAAACGGCAGACTTGCTGGACAAGGGGGGGGGGAAGCTTTGCTAAAGCTATATTAGACAGAAACGTGGTTTATTAGAAAAATGTTGCCAATCCCCTGGACAGCAAAAATAACTAATGAAGAATGTATGAGAAGAGCTGGAGAGACAAAACAATCTTGTCAAAAAGATAAGAGAGAGACAACTGTCTTTCATAGGACATGCAATGAGAAGAAAATATTATAACAACAGGAAAAATAGAAGGAAGAAGATCAAGAGGAAGACCAAGAGAAATGATACTGGACAGTCTGACGGGATGGTGTGAGAGGAGATCACCAACTGAGTTAATGGCCTGTATGAAGGATCGGGTACTCTGGAGAAGTATAGTAGCCACCGCCAGTCGGCACTGCACCTGATGATGATGATGATGTATTGGACAGACTGCGGGAGAATGAAGAGCGGGAATGGAAGAACAATGTAGCTGCGAAGAGACTGCTGGAGCTAGGACAAATTAAAGGTGCTGGCAGGAAATCTGAACTATGTGGCAGAAATCACATCGTAAACAACCAACACTTGATGGGAACTATTAGCAAACATACTCTTGGATGAGGATGCGGCATGAGGTGGGGCATATATGGGAGTGTCTAGAATGCAGTGAAGCCAGAGTCTGAATTTTGAACCTTTCTGAATCACAATTTGCACAATCTTTTCTTACTTATTTATTTGCACAATTTGTGTTTTCTTTTACAGGTTTCTTGCTGGTCGCTCTTATTGGTATGTAATAATCTTTTGTGCACAAAATGATGAAATGCATGCAGGAGATTATTGTTAGAAAACTATCAAAACAATTAAATCACAGAAAATGTGTAATGGCAATTGTCGTGTGATAGTGTTGTTTCTTTCTTTACATGATTTTCCTTCTTGAAGACTTACATATTTATGTAACCTTTGCATATCCTGTATCAAATATTTATTAGACAAGCCAAGTCTGACATGCTAATATTTTGTCAAAGTTTCTTATTTTATTTATTTATTTATTTTTTGCAAATCCTTTTCATCTTTATTGGTTGCTTACAGAAGGTAACAATTTTTGCCTCAGTTTGATACACTGGCACAATAACCAGTTCGTGGTTGAACATTTTGTCTAATGCCTAGCAATGGTTCCACTAATTTGAACATATTTAATGTATGTGAATGTAAACATAGCTGCACGCTGGTGCTAATTTAGACATGTTGTTTTGCTGAATGTTTGGATAAAAAATATAATTTTTTTTCAGTTCGTGAATAATTCTTTTGTTCGATATGTATGTATTACTTTTGATTTAAACTAACTGAGGAAGTTTACTGTAGAGTAAAAGTTGAGCGATGGACGACAGAATATCCGAAAGGGATGAGGACCAATTTCTCACTCTTCTAAATTAAATTTCCCTTTTTCCTTCGTTCACTTTACGCAGGAAGTTACTTTGCATTAAACTCAAACGTCGAATAAAGGCGCTCTGAATGTTGAAAAATAGAAATAAAGACAACAGCTTGGCAGTTATAAATAATCTGAATTTTGATGGATATTTTCACCTTCTTTCTTTTTAAATTAGTAGAAAAGCGAGCTCGTGTTTCTTGTAGATTTGTTTTACTTATTTTTTCTGATTTGATATGAAAAGAAAAATGGTAATGTCATTCGAATTACATTTAGAACTTTCCTGAACATATTTTGTATAATTTTTTTGCATCGTTTATTATTATTATTATTAAACTACTAATTGCTTCTTTTTTCACTTTGAAAATAATTATGAAGTTGGTGGATATTGCCCTTTGCTGAAGGTCAGAGGAAAGTTCTCAGAGAAGTATGTCTCATGAATAGATTGTCTAGACTGTACAGATTGTAAACGAATAGATTGCATAGATTGTACAGATTGTAAACGAATAAATTGTATAGATTATACAGATTGTAGACGAATAGATTGTATCAATACCTGCTGAGATATGATGGATGTTGCACATGATATGAGTAAAATATCTGGACCATGCTGCAGTAATATCCTGCCGACTGTCAGAATTAGTTTAAGAAGTTTGTTGAAATTCTTACTTCTGGAAATCTAACAGAGATATTACATAGTGTACAAGATATTACATAGTGTATATGATATTACATAGTGTACAATATATTACACAGTGTACAAGATATTACACAGTGTATATGATATTACACAGTGTACACGATATTACACAGTGTATATGATATTACATCGTGTACAAGATATTACATAGTGTACAAGATATCACAGTGTACAAGACATTACAGAGCGTACAGGATATAACATAATGTAAAATTTGTTCAGGCTATTATTTTTACGAGATGTTACATTCATTTATATGTGTCTGTTTACATGCAATCGTTAATTTTTAGCATTTCTTTCCATCTTTTCAAGGACTTACCACTGCTCAGACAAAAAAAGGCTTCAAAACTCCAGGTGAGTGTAGTCACTATGAGCTGTAGAACAGCATGTCTGAGCGTTAGTTCACCATACAGAGCAGCGCTGACAGCATTTAGTCGTGCTTTAAAAAACCATAAGTTCCTTGATATGTCTAAACATAAATGTGCCTTTCATACTCTGTGCCACTTAGCCAGCATGACCAGATACTTTATCTGTCTTCTTCTTTATTTATTGTTCAGTCTTTTTTTTTTTAAATTCAGTGGCTAAATTCCAGGCACAAATATATAGGCACAGCCTTCAACAGAAGCAACACAGTAAGAGAAAGGAAATTAAAAGCAGGATGCCGATAGGGAATAAAATATACTTCGCCTTGCAACACCTGTTAAAATCCAAAACTCTATCCCAAAACACCAAAATAACAATCTACAGAACTATAATAAGACCAGCCATCATGTATGGATCAGAAACGTGGAGTACAGCAAATAAAGATGAAAAAAAATTGCAGATCTTTGAGAACAAGATCCTAAGAAGAAACTTAGGGCCCGTAAAGGATACCAACAGTGGAGAATGGAGGGCTAGAAAGAACACTGAACCGAACAGCTTATTTAAATCTCAGCGAACTATAAACGTCTTGAAACTGAACTGACTTCGCTGGTTGGGGCATGTGGAAAGAATATAAGAGATCAGACAAACGAAAATGATGTATGCACAAGAGATGAGAGATACAAGACCAAGGGGTAGACCAAGACAGAGATGGAAAGACAATATAGAAGAGGATGTAAAAGAAATTGGTGTCACCAACAAGAGAGAGAAGATTAGGAATAGAAAGGAATAGAGGCAACTTTATCTACAGCAGTGAGCCTTACTGGCCCGAAAAGCTAAAGAAGAGAAAGCAGAAGAAGAAGAACTTCCGAGCTAAACTTGATCTGCTAGAGGACGCTAACGCGTTACGTTTTTTTTTCCATCATGGCACATAGCGAGGTTACCAGGACGTGGAAGTATGGTGTGCAGTGCGCACAGTTGTGTCCCATGTGCTTTGCTTACATAGACCACTCTGAACATGTTCTGGACAGTTTCTGTCGAACTGATAAACTGGACTGGATGTAATTAACAGGGCAAATACTTGCAAAAAAAAGTAGTTAAAAATACTGACCTCCCCCCCCCCCCCCCCCCCAGCAAACAACCAACATTTTAACAATCGTGAACTTATCCAGGTGCCCACCCTCCTGACAGATTAACATACAACAAACATACAGGCGTCTTCTTTACTGGCGCTGTATAAGTTATCGTATATTTTTTTCTGTAGCCCGAGCAGAAAATCCACCAGAAACTTCTTATTTTGTTTATTATCTTTGGCGTCATCGCTGTTTAAAAAATGCCGATAACAATTTCCCTCAAACTGTTCTCGTAAAACAAAAACATGCAGGAAAGTAGAAATGGTAAACACCACAGGAAGACATGCTCTTTACAGTATGTCTTATGGTGAATGCACAGTGTGTGAATAACAACAAGTGTTTGCCAGCTAATCACAGAATCATATTAAAGATGACCGATTCTTCATGTGGCACCCTGGCCGAAAATCGAAGCGCCGTTACTCGGTGGTCCGTAAGTCTGTGAATGATTGTATTCTCTTACTCGGTCGTCCGTAAGTTTGTGAATGATTGTATTCTCTTACTCGGTCGGCCGTAAGTCTGTGAATGATTGTATTCTCATCACCACAAATATGTCAATGGAGGGAAAGTACCTGGAAATCAAGAACACACAACGTAGTGACCTACGACCTCCTCTCCCAAGTCTGGATTAATATCAGTTACTTCTTAGAAGTTTCTCTGCTGGGAGCCGAACTCTTGCTCTTTGTGCAGCTGAGCACAACTGCGGAAATCTTCGCTCACGCTAGGCTGAGGCGTGTACAGGTGCTCACCATGTTTCCTCTGGGAAGAAATCCTGATTCCTGTTTTACGGACACTCAAAGTTTAAACAGGGTAGTGGAGCTATGGGGTGTGTGGTGCTAGTCACTGTTGAAGTAGTGCTTGTGGTAGTGATTGTAATATTGATGTTAGTGAATGTGATGCTTGTTGTCGCATTTATGATAGTGGGAGGTAGTTTTTGTAATAGTTCAAGTAATCACGTCTTTGACTGTGGGGTTTGTGAGTGTGGTGATTATTTTAATGATGTTGCTGTGTATGGTGATTATATTAGTGGTGTTTATGAGTGTGATGATTATTTTAGTGGTGTTTATGAGTGTGGGGATTATTTTAGTAGTGTTTGTGATTGTGATAGTTTTGGTAGTGTATTTGAAGGCAGTGAATGTGAATGTAGTTGTTTTTGTCCTAGTGTCTGTGATATAAGGAAATGACGCAGGTTAGTTGTTTAGATACATACCTCTTATAGAGGCTGACTTTGTTTGCAGGCTATTTATCTGCGAGGCGAGGCACACAAGCCGTACAAGGTACACACAACTGTCTGTGTGTTAAGAACGCTTTCTCCAACTCTTTAGACCAGTTACAATACGAATCTGTTTCCGTCCTTTGTTCGTTGTTGTCGTGGCTGCCTTCTTATCAGACTATTCTGGATACATTTGTCTGTAATACGTCTCTGATATGGAAACCGTTTTCTACTTTCCCCCAGCTGAAATTCTAACAGAAATGAGAAGTATGGCTGCAGGGATCGAGACAGAATGTGTGTATGAAGCACAAAACGGGAAATGTGAATATTACAAAGACCTTGTAGACAGCGATACGACCGTGGCATCTGCTTGTTCGTAAGTATTGATGTAAAATATGCTGTAACTCCGCATACAGAGGATTTTATTTATATCGCCCCAGGCTATTGATAGAGGATTTTATTTATATCGCCCCAGGCTATTGAGATAGATAACGAGTTACCGTTCATGGATCTCAGGTGGAGGTGCCTTCAAGGAAGGCTTGTTCATTTACGCCATCGCATAACTACATCATATGCAAGACATAAACAAAGCCCCTATAAAAACGTAGAATCCATCTTCGTTGTCTTTGCAGAATAAAGACCATCGTGGCAGGATAAAGTAACCAACCCGTGCTAAGATTGAAATCTGTCATGGCGAAACAAAGCAGTAGAAGTCTCAGATGGCTGGGACATGTTTGTAACAGTACAGCCAGCGAAGGGAAATAACTCATAAAAGTTTGATGTTCTGAGAAGGGTATATTATCTACCCTAGAGAAGTCCCCTTTGAGATCGGGTTGGGTGAAAAAAGAATGCAGGAAATCATGCTAGACTGAACGTGAGTTTGAATAAAACTAGGTAGCTTGTTAGAAGAGCAGTAGGTGTAAGGAGATGATGTAAAGAGGAGAATACCTGAAGGGGACGGACAGAACAAGGGGAGACCAAGGACTGACAGACCACGGGGAGATCAAAGATAACAGACCACAAGGAGATCAAGGACAAGCAGAACACGGTGAGATCAAGTAACACAGATAGAGAGACCAGGGGGATACCATGGACAGACAGACCATCGGGAGACCAAGGACAGACAGACCACTGGGGGACCGAGGACAGACAGATCACGGGAAGGTCAAGAACCACGGACCATGAGGAGACCACGACAGACCACGGCGAGACCAAGACTGACCACCCACAGGAAGACCAAGGACCAGAGACAAACCTGAAGATGAAAAGACACGACTAAAACTGCGGAAACTGATAATGACAAGAAGTTTTGACCCCAAGTAGACGGAGACTTAGAAGGTCATGGCGGTAGATGGAGACTTAGAAAGTCGGGGCGGTAGATGGAGACTTAGAAGGTCAGGACGGTAGATGGAGACTTAAGAAGATCAGAGCGGTAGATGGAGACTTAAGAAGATCAGAGCGGTAGATGGAGACTTAAGAAGATCAGAGCGGTACATGGAGACTTAAGAAGGTGATGGCGGTAGATGGAGACTTAAGAAAATCAGAGCGGTAGATGGAGACTTAAGAAGGTCAGGGCAGTAGATGGAGACTTAAGAAGGTCAGGGCAGTAGATGGAGACTTAAGAAGGTCAGGGCGGTAGATGGAGATTTAAAAAGTCAGGGCGGTAGATGGAGACTTAAGAAGGCCAGGGCGGTGATTTAACTGGACCAGGTTTGTCACTAACGCCCATGAATAATTTGAAGTGTGTAGCGATCAACAGGACTTTCCACGGCTGAAACTGGAACGCTTTTTCATGAGATTCATGGAAAGATATAACTCCAGTAGAACAGCATACCTGGTATGACTCTCTCTTTACAGTTCATTCATTCATTTGCTTGTCCTTTGAGAATCTTTGCCTTCCTAACAGCTCTCCTGTAGGCCTCTCGGTTGTGAGCAAGATGCCCTGCTGCTGATGCTTCCATTTGCAGATCATCAACGATCTTGTTGGCATCTTCGCCTTGGTCTTCCTCTCTTTCTTTTTCCCATTATGTATCCGTTAAAGACAGTTTTCTCTAGATTATCATGACGTTTAATGTGTCCAAATATTTAAGTTCCCTTGACAGTATATCATGAATTATGGAATAATTGTGCTCACACATAAATTAGCCAAGGACATTGTTTTGTATCTTATTTCTGAGGTCTTGTTTCATCGTACTTGACTCATCGATCATCATGTGCGATCAAGTGTCTTCATTCAATAAACTTCCTATTTTAATGTTGAAGGCCAGAGCTTGACAGTGCTGTACGATGTCAGTGTGAAGTTCTGTATGTAACACAAAGAACCTGGGAGAACCTTCTGAAGTAATGAACAATCAGTTTCCGAAGAACCTCAAGGGGTAGGACACTAGGGACATGGAGACATAAAGGGATAACTAAGGGAGGTAGGAAAGACATGGTTTGAGGTATCCCGACTTGCTTAAGACAGGACTGGTTGGAGGACTGGTTGGAGGACTGGTTGGAGGACTGGTTGGAGAACTTTTGTTGATGCTTTATAGTTGGATGGCAGTCAGAGGACTGAGTAAATGAGTTTCAGAAGAACTGTCGCTAGCTCCAGAAAAGAGCAAATCGTTGGCGGTGACTGAGACATTGCTGGTGGAGGTCATATCCTCGTCCTCTCTCTGCCGGTCGAATATTCTCATCTATTCTGTTACACTGGCACCGTTCGTCTTTTTCTTCTGCAATGTAACAAGAATGGATGGCGGCCATATTCTCAAGCAGATTTTGTATGGCGAACTTATGGCGGGAATAAAGGCCACGTGGTAGACCTAAACTGAGATAAAAAAATATTAATATGTCATCAATGTCAGAACTTTCTATCAGCCACAAGGCACGGGAAGAACCTGTCAAAGTCCGAGTCACGTGGAGAACGGCTCTCCTTAAATGTGCAACATCACTTGAGTAGGAAGTTAGAACCAAACTTAGAAGACGCAAGCCCACGGAAACATAACCTTGCAACACAAACCCTGCGCGCTGTGGGTGCCTCGCACATCAAAGAGTCAGACATGAGAGGACCTGCTCAGAATGATGATGTTTACCAAAGCCCAAAATCGTTGATATCTGTCAAGCCTCAAAGCCCACAACCGATGATATCTGTCAAGCCACAAAATTGACAACCGTTGATATTTGCTTGCCTCAAAACCCACAAACGTTGATATCTGCCAAAGCCTCAAAATCTACAACCGTTGATATTTGTTTGCCTCAAAACCCACAACCGTTGATATCTGCCAAGCCTCAAAACCCACAACCGTTGATATTTGTTTGCCTCAAAACCCACAACCGTTGATATCTGCCAAGCCTCAAAACCCACAACCGTTGATATCTGCCAAGCCTCAAAACCCACAACCGTTGATATCTGTCTGATTCAAAACCCACAACCGTTGATATCTGCCAAGCCTCAAAACCCACAACCGTTGATATCTGCCAAGCCTCAAAACCCACAACCGTTGATGTCTGTCTGCTTCAAAACCGTCACTTTGGATGGAAAGTGCCTGTGCGTATGATGATGACAATGAGATGAAACTGCTTATGATGGAGGTGATGATTGTTTTGTTAGATAATATGCTCTTCTGACAAACAGTACTTGCTCTTTTCTTCTCATCGAGGGACTTGGATCTTTACATCTCCTGTCAAGACAGCAACTGCGTCAACAAGACATCAGCTCTAACACAAATACTGACCGACGCCATGGTCATCCCTTACTGTGGGGAGATGGCCTCGTTTCCTAGGACACCGGACACTCAGGCTTTCTTGAATGACGTGGCCGACATAAAGAAGATGTGCACCCTCAAAGACGATCACGTGTGCGATTATGAGGAGAGCCTTCTGCTTAGTGCTGGCAGCTTTAGGAAAGTTTGTTTGTAAGTAGATCAGAGGCTGACAGGCAGACATACAGGCAGACAGACAGACAGACAGACGGACGGACGGACGGACAGACATACACACATACAGGCAGACAGACAGACAGCTAGACAGACAGGCAGGCAGACAGATAGACAGACAGGCAGACAGACAGGCAGACAGATAGATGACAGACAGGAAGACAGGCAGGTAGACAAAAAGACAGACAAATAAGTAGATCGGCAGACAGATAGACAGACAGGAAGACGGGCAAACAAGTAGACAGAAAGGCAGACAGAAAGACAGACAGATAAGGCAGACAGGCAGACAGACAGGCAGACAGTTAGACAGGCAGACAGATAGATAGATAGATAGATAGATAGATAGATAGATACACAGACAGACAAGTAGATAGATAGATAGATAGATAGATAGATAGATAGATAGATAGATAGATAGATAGATGACAGCGGGTTAACTGATGTATCTCTTTCATGTGGTAAAATGTCCCCATTCTGTTGTCAGATATGGTAAATTCTACATAAACTGTTTGAAGCTGAAGTGCGAATCACAGTCCTATGTTCTGTCAAAGAAGATAAAGGAGGCGTTAGACAAACCAGACTGTGGTAGGTTTGTTTGTTTTTTTTTTTTTCATCTACATATTTCATTTGTCAGTCGATCTAGAATCTCTTTTTCATAGTTATTTCCTGCATCAGAAATTCACACTTGTTATCATAATAGTCGAATACTGATCTTATTGTTGCCACCTTCATCATCATCTGGTGACGTGTCTTGTCTCCTTCCTCACGTATTTTTCTCTGGTGAGGGCTGGGTGATTTGCTTCACATAATGGGTTATTACACCCTCAAGGTCATCTGGTGTCTTAAAAAACGTTTTGTGTTGTCCTTTCTATTTCTTTTCATAGATGTTACCTTTCTTATCATGTATTTTTGTGTTTCTTTTTTTGCTTTTCCATTTTGGGTTTGTCAGCGATTGACAGATTTTCTAAAGTATATTTCCTGTCCGGAGATTTTTGATGGCCATTTCCTTTCACTTCATCGAAAACATGGCTGCTGTCTCAAGGTACACAAAGATATCTTTAGTCTAACATGAAAGCTTGTTGGATCGTTACATGTCTTAATACTTTCAAAGTATAGCTAGCCAAACTGATAAAAGCTGACATCTTGATTTGACCATTCGTTCATTTCTGGTTCATTTTCTAGCACTGCTATGACATTTAAACAATTATTTTGCACAGAAAGTTGTTTTTATTACAAAGATAAAGGCACTTTCACACAGTATTAATCATCCTGTTCCCTGTACTCTACAATTATTTAGAAATATAGTAAAATATGTTCTGAAATGTTAAAGGAATATTCGCTAATAAAGGAGTGCAATGTCAAGAAAACTCTGTGGTCTACTCAGTTTTGGCTGTCTGTAATTTGTTCTTCGGCTTTTTAAACCTGTCATGTAACAAAAGAAAAACCTGGCTAGCGTACGCGCACAGATCTAGAAAATTATATGGTAGGTTTATCTCTACGATAGTAAACGTTTTTAATGATTGCCATCATTTTCATTATACGAGTTATAATTATAAAATGTTTATTTCACTTTGTTGCTTTATTACCGTTACCACTGTCTTTACTGATCACTTTTCATAATTGACAGAAATCTTGAAATTGATATGGTACATCTCAGATATATTTACTCCATATGTTTAAAATGTTGAAATTCATATAACGACGATATTCTTTCATTTCATGTTCTATGATACTTTTCATCTTATGATGTATGATATTCTCTCATCTTATGTTCTATGATATTCTTTCATTTCATGTTCTATGATACTTTTCATTTTATGCTGTATGATATTCTCTTATCTTATGTTCTATGATATTCTTTCATTTCATGTTCTATGATACTTTTCATCTTATGCTGTATGATATTCTCTCATCTTATACTCTATGATATTCTCTCATCTTATGTTCTATGATATTCTATCATTTTATGTTCTATGATATTCTTTCATTTCATGTTCTATGATACTTTTCATCTTATGCTGTATGATATTCTCTCATCTTATGTTCTATGATATTCTTTCATTTCATGTTCTATGATACTTTTCATCTTATGCTGTATGATATTCTCTCATCTTATACTCTATGATATTCTCTCATCTTATGTTCTATGATATTCTATCATTTTATGTTCTATGATATTCTTTCATTTCATGTTCTATGATACTTTTCATCTTATGCTGTATGATATTCTCTCATCTTATGTTCTATGATATTCTTTCATTTTCCGTGATAATCTTTTGTTTCATATTCCAGGACTAACCTTTGCCCCAAGTATCAATGGATATCAGGATGAAGGTGAGGTGCACTTAACGTCTGTACAAGCACGTAAATGTGAATGTATCATTTATAAGGGTGTAGATTATATACATGTAAAATTGGACGTGTAATTGAGTAGGACAGATTACATGTATGTAATTGTCAATATGTATTGAATAGGATGTAGATGACAGACACATATATAGACGCATGTAACACATATATACACTATCCTTCATGCAGGCCATCAGCTCAGTTGGTGATTTCCTCTCACACCATCCCGCCAGACTGTCCAATATCATTTCTCTCGGTCTTCCCCTGGCTCTTCTTCCCTCTAGTTTTCCTGTTGTTGCAATATTTTCAGTGCCCGCTTTTCTCATTGCATGTCCTATGAAAGTAAATTGTCTCTGTTGTATTTTTTAAAATAAGATTTGTTTTGTCTCTCCAGCTCTTCTCTTATAGTCTTCATTAGCATTCTTTGCTGCCCAGAGAATTCGCAACATTCTTTTGATAAACCACATTTCTGCTTCTTCCAGTGATCTATGTGCAGACCTGCCTATTGTCCGTGATTCACTTATTTATAGTAATTTAGTCTCAGTATAGTGCTTTAGGAATCCTTTTCTAACATTCATTGATAAGGATGTGTTCCATAGTGTGGTTCTATTTCTCTGAAACACAAAGTTTAAAAACTGAATAAAATATGATATTTAAACTGCAAAATATACGTATATCCATTGATGAAATAATATACGATTATCAATTGACGAAATAATATTCGTATATCCATTGAAGAAATAACATACATTTATCCATTGATGATATCATATACATTTATCTATTATCGGAATAATCTGCGTATATCATTGACCAGATAAACAAGTTCATTCGCGCTAGGAAAACATAACTCCCTACGACCAGCACGTACATTTCCCGACTTTAACTATGAACACTTAATACCTTATACAGGTTCCACCAAAAATTCTACACACTTAATATCTTATACAGGTTCCACCAAAAATTCTACACACTTAATATCTTATACAGGTTCCACCAAAAATTCTACACACTTAATACCTTATACAGGTTCCACCAAAAATTCTACACACTTAATATCTTATACAGGTTCCACCCAAAACTCTACACACTTAATATCTTATAGAGATTCGACCCAAAACTCTACACACTTAATATCTTATAGAGATTCGAACCAAAACTCTACACACTTAATATTTTATACAGGTTCCAGTAAAAACTCTACACACTTAATATTTTATGCAGGTTCCAGCAAAACTCTACACACTTAATATCTTATAGAGGGTCCAGCTAAAACTCTACACAATTAATATCTTATACAGGTTCCAGCTAAAACTCTACACACTTAATATCTTATAGAGGGTCCAGCTAAAACTCTACACAATTAATATCTTATACAGGTTCCACCCAAAACTCTACACACTTAATATCTTATACAAGTTCCAGCTAAAGCTCTACACACTTAATATCTTATATAGGGTCCAGCTAAAACTCTGCACACTTAATATCTTATACAGGTTCCACTCAAAACTCTACAAACATAATGTCTTATACAGGTTCCAGCTAAAACTCTACACACTTAATATCTTATACAGGTTCCACTCAAAACTCTACAAACGTAATGTCTTATACAGGTTCCAGCTAAAACTCTACACACTTAATATCTTATACAGGTTCCACGAAAAACTCTACATACCTAATATTTTATAGAGGGTAAACCTAAAACTCTACACACTTAATTTTTTATAGAGGTTCCAGGTAAAAGAATACACACGTAATATTTTATAGAGGTTCTGGCTAAAATTCTACACTCTTAATATCTTAAAGAAGGTCCAGCTAAAACTGTACATACTTAATATCTTATAGCGGGTCCAGCTAAAAATCTATCTACACACTTAATATCTTATAGAGGATCCAACCAAATCTATATGCACTTAATATCTTATAGAGGGTCCAACGAAAACTCTATACACTTGATATCTTATAGAAGATCAAAACAAAACTCTATACACTTAATATCTTATAGATGGTCCAGCTAATACTCTACACACACTATTTTACACAGGCTCTAGCTAAACCCCTAAACACTTAATCTTATAGATGTTTCAGCTAAACCCCTAAACACTTAATCTTATAGATGTTTCAGCTAAACCCCTAAACACTTAATCTTATAGATGTTTCAGCTAAACCCCTAAACACTTAATCTTATAGATGTTTCAGCTAAACCCCTACACACGTAATATCTTATAGAGGGTCCAGCTAAAAATCTACACACGTAATATCTTATAGAGGGTCCAGCTAAAAATCTACACACTTAATATCTTATAGAGGGTCCAGCTAAAAATCTACACACGTAATATCTTATAGAGGGTCCAACCAAACCCTATACACTTGATATCGTATAGAAGATCACACCAAAACTCTATACACTTAATATCTTATAGAGTTCATAAATATTATGGACATAAAAAAGTACAAATATATCCTTACCACAAGTACTTAATAATGGAGAAGATTGTCTAGTAAAGAGGATTAAACAGAGAAAACTGAAATATGTGGAAACTTTAAACGCCGTGAGAATTTATAGAAGACCGTCTTCAAAGGATATTATCTTATATCTTATATCCTTCCCGTGCCGTTAAACGTCACATAGGGCTCGCAAAGTAGTTCGCCAATTTTTTCCTGTCTTCGTCGAGTCTTTCAACCTCATCAAAGGATTTTATGCCTGTTAATTTGGCCTCTCTTAATAATGTCCGCTTCAGAGTTTCACGCGGTCTGCATCTTTTTCTTCGGCCTGTTGTGTTTCACTTGATAGCTTGTTTTGGGATTCTCTGATCATTTCTTCTCATCAAGTGACCAACATATGTCCATCTCCTTTTCCTGATCACCCATGAGACTGGTTGTTGTTCCGTCATCTATCTTATCTCTGCGTTGTTCTTGAATTCGTTCCACTTGATGCCAAGTATTTTCCTTAGGCATTTGTTTTAAAAAGAATCTAATTTCTTTTCTATTTCTTTAGTTGTTTTCCAGCTTTCGCATGCATAAATGAGGGTGGATATTACATTTGAATTGAATAGTTTTAATTTGGTTTTTGTGCTTATAACTTTTGAATGCCATATGTTCTCAAGATTCTTGAAGATTGATGCTGCTTTTGCAATTCTGATCCTAACTTCCTTTCCAGTGTCACCATCCTGGTCTATGTAGCTGCCAAGGTATGGAAATTGATTGACTTCTTCAATATCTGTCCCTTCTATGTGTATTTTTCCATTTTGATTGAGGGGAGTTTTCATTATTTTTGTTTTGTCCTTGTTAATTTCAAGTCCTATTTTGCTAGCCAGTGAAGACAGGCTATCTGTTTTTTCTTGCATGAAATTCACATTATTACTGATGAGAGTTATGTCATCAGCAAAATCAAGATCTTCTAGTTGGGTCCCATTTACCCAGTCAATACCTGTGTTACCTGTGCAGCATTTTTTCATTATGAAGTCTATTGTAATCCCAAAAAGTAAAGGAGACAGTATACATCCTTGTTTCACACCTGTTTCAATCTGGAACCATTCACTCATCTCTTCTTCTGTCTTGACTGCACAAACATATCCATCAAAGGATACATGACGGGAAAAAGAAAGAGAGGAAGATTAAGAGAAAGATGGCTCCAAGACATCGTTGATAATCTGCAAATGGATGCATCAGCAGCAGGCCATCTTGCTTACAACCGAGAGGCCTACAGGAGACCTGTTAGGGAAGTAAAGTTCCCCAAGGGATATGCAAATGACGGACTGATATTAAAACTTGTGTTAAATAACCTGCACATCATCTTTATTTTCCTAACACGTTTATGTTATATTTTGTTTCATTTCTCACATTCTGCTTCCTGTAACAGGCCAGATCGTTAAAGACATGAAGGAGTTGGCTAGAGATCTGGACAACTTTTGCATGTATTCTCTGGTATCATCTTGTTCCTATGAGAACAGGACTGTGTGGTCATCCTATACAAGACAAAGCACGTGCTTGTAAGTTACTTACCAAACTGTGTTCATCGTTTCTGCTGAAGATGCAACAAGAAAAATAAACGTATAGATTCACACAGAAACAGATAAAATATATAACAGAAAATATAAAAACATATGTTCAGTCAAAAATAGCATAAGATATAACAAGAAATATAAATATACATATTCAATCACAAAAGGCATAGGCTATAACATACATTTTAAACGTATAGATTCACACATAAACAGACATAAGTTATAACAAAAAAAAATAAACATATAGCTTCCACTAAAAACAGGTATAAAGTATAAGAAATGTAAACGTATAGATTCGTTGATAAATAGAATTAATTATATATATATAGATTCACACAGAAACAGTTAGATATAAGATATAGCAAGAAATGTTATAGATTCACAAAGAAACAGACACACAGGCATAAGATTTAACTAGAAATATAAGTGTATACAATAACACACAGTCGTACAAAATAATAAAAAATATGAACGATATATCTTCACACAGAGATACACATAAAATATAATTAGATATATAAACGTATAGAGTCACACAGAAACAGACAAAGAGACATAAGACTCTAGATATTTTCTGTATTACAGATAGCAGTATGTTTGTGTTTGCTGTCTCAAAGTCTTCTTTTGACTTAGTTCAAACGTTTGTACTTTCATCGACTTCGGTTGAATATTTACTTCCATTTTTTATTACAGATTTATTATTGCTGTTTCTCTTGGCAAGCTACCGCACTGGTGTGGTGGATAGTGCACTCGTTTGTCAGTCAGAAGATTCGGGTTCAAATTAGCACCCGGGCGGTATTTTTTCCTACCTGGGGTCAACCTGGCTTCCAAGAATATGGGTACCTGGGGCTTCCCTAGGAAAACAAAGGCGGGGATTACTGGTGCGGGTATCCTCACATCAAAGGCTATATTAGTCTAGAAACGTGAAGGCACTAACACTTCACAACTCGCTACAGTGTGCATATGATACTGGACGTAGATCTCGTCACACGGCCAGAATGGTTTTGTTGTATGTGGCTGCCGATTGTTTCATATTTCATGGCACTTTCAGTTTCTCACAAACTATTTTTTTTTCTTTAAACTCAAGTGTTTTAGCATAAAAATAGTTGCTTGTGGATTCCTCTTCTGATGATCTGATGACTTAGGGGAGCTGTGTAGTTGTTCAGCAGTGGATGACAGAGTTTTATGTCACATCGTGACTTCATTTTGTACAAAATAACATTTTTAACCTTCTTAAAATGAACATGTATGTATGTATGTATGTATGTATGTATGTATGTATGTATGAATGTATGTATGCATATATGAAAGTATGTATGAATGTATGTATGTATGTATGTATATATGAATGTATGTATGTATGTATGTATGTATGAATGTATGTATGTATGTATGTATGTATGTATGTATGTATGTATGTATGTATATATGAAAGTATGTATGTATGAATGTATGTATGTATGTATGTATGTATGAATTTATGTATGTATGCATGTATGTATGTATGTATGTATTTATTTATGTATGTATGTATATATGTATGTATGACGTGTCCTTTCCAAAGCATTGTCCATCTCATAACCTCCCTGAATGCTGTACGGTCTTGAGCAAGTTGACCAGAGTCTCGCAGCGACATATTCAGACTTTCTGTGATGTCCTGAGTCCACCTTCGGCGAGCTCGTCCCTTTTCTCTTCTGCCAGGCACTGCCTTCTACTATCAGTCTCTCCAAGCTGTTGTGTCTCATGATGTGGCCGAAGTATCTCAGCGTTCTAATATTGCTGGTGTTTATAAGACTGTTTTCTGCGACATCTGGTCTCATGAGTAACTATTTGATTTTCTGTCTGTCCATGATATTCATGTGCCCTCTTATGACATTTCATTCAAATTTCATTCTCTTTTCTAGTGATTTATTAAGTGTCCATGTTTTATCAATGTGCATAAGTAGGCGTCTACATAAACCAGATGGTGACAGCAGTTAGAATTAGAGTTCCAAAAGCAGCGTTGACCTTTAAGAATCTTGATAATATATGGCATTCAAAAGTTATAAATACAAAATCCAAGTTAAGATTATTCAATTCAAATGCAACATCCATCCTCATTTATACACGTGAAAGCTGGAAAACAACTAAAGAAATGAACAACACATTAGACTCTTTTGAAAACAAATGCCTAAGGAAAATACTCGGTATAAAAAGGAACGAATTCAAGAACAACGCAGAGATCAGACAGATGAGCAAACAATAATCTGTCTCATGGGTGATCACAAAAAGAAGATGGACATATCTCGGTCACGTGATGAGAAGAAAAGTCAGAGAATCCCAAAACAAGCTATCAAATGGAGCGCAACAGGCCGAAGAAAAAGAGGTCGACCACGTGAAACTCTAAAGAGGACATTACTAAGAGAGGTCAGTTCAATAGGCATAACTTCCCTTGATGAGGTTGAAAAGCTCACCGAAAACAGGAAAATTTGGCGAACTACCATACAGGCCCTATGTGACGTTTAGCGGCATGGGAAGGATGTAAGATGTTTTATCATCCGTACGTTGCTACTGGGAATATGTAATATCTGTATGAGATTATATAATGGCATGATGACATGATGACACGATGACACGGTGACACGATGACATAATGACACGATGGCATGAAGTAACTTTTTATTTTTTATTCAAAATGTATCTTCAGGGCCGTCAAAAACTTCGGTGAATGCGTAAACCAAAACTGTTTTTACGTTTCGTCGTTCCTGAAGCTTGCACTAGAGCAGGCAAGCACCTACCAGGACTGCCAGCCATCTCCGTTTCCAGACAGGAAGGCCATTGAGCACATGAAGAAGCTATGCTCCTACTTTAAGTATGGCACAGACTGCGACTATGAGTTAGATTTAGCGCTTTCATCTACAGAATTTCAGGAGTCTTGTTCGTAAGTAGCGTAGCAATAATTAAAATGCTACTTCAGTAATTATTACTACATCTGTAGTACTGACAACTACAGAGCCCAGAAGTAATGAAATATTAGATAGCTTGTTTTTTTGTGTGAAATAAAAAACATGCAGATTTGTCACTTCCCACCATTTTATCAACAATATTGTACCAGGTTTGAATATGACATTTTTAGATTTTCTTTAACTTAAATTGACGTGTCAGTGTGTCACTATGTAACATATCTCTAAGGACAGCAAGAGGTAAGGGATATGATCCTGAAAATATTTCACATTTGCGCTGTAGCCGAGTTATATCCCCTTAGATATATTTTTTTGAGTAAAAAGATCTGCGTAAATAAGTTAGGATAAGTATTAGTAAAGTTAGGATGAGTATCAGTAAAGTTAGGATGAGTATCAGTAAAGTTAGGATGAGTATCATTAAAGTAAGGATGAGTATCAGTAAAGTTAGAATGAGAATTAGTAAAGTTAAGATGAGTATCAGTAAAGTTAGGATAAGGATTAGTAAAGTTAGGATGAGAATTAGTGAAGTTAAGATGAGTATCAGTAAAGTTAGGATGAATATCAGTAAAGTTAGGATGAGTATCAGTAGAGTTAGGATGAGTATCAGTAAAGTAAGGATGAGGATCAGTAAAGTAAGGATGATGATCAGTAAAGAAAGGATGAGCATCAGTAAAGTTAAGATGAGTATCAGTAGAGTTAGAATGAATATCAGTAAAGTAAGGATGAGGATCAGTAAAGTAAGGATGAGTATCAGTAAAGTTAGGATGAGTATTAGAGAAGTTAAGATGAGTATCAGTAAAGTTAGGATGAGTAGTAGTAAAGTAAAGATGAGTATCCGTAAAGTTAGAATGAGTGTTAATGAAGTTAAGATGAGTATCATTAATTTTAGTTTGAGTATTAGTGAAGTTAAGATGAGTATATGTAAAGTTAGGATGAGTATTAGTAAAGTTAAGATGAGTATCAATAAGGTTAATATGAGTATCAGTAAAGTTAGAATAAGTAATATTAAAGTTATGATGAGTATTAATAAAGTTAGGATGAGTATTAGTAAAGTTAGGATGAGTATCAGTAAAATAAGGATTAGTATTAGAAAATAAATGAAGTTACTACATCCAAAGTTTTAATGTTTATTGTCCTATTTGATGAATCTGCATATATATTTTTTTCTTTTCAGTGTTCTAGAAGACAAGACTTCATATTATCTGCATCCTTTATTTACTAATGCACGTTACAATTCGTCTTATCTATTTACATTTACCACGTACAATGAGTTGGCTGAGTGGCTGGGCGCTCGGCCTATTATTAATCCAGTGGTATCGGGTTCAAGTCACAACGGTGGGGCTTTTCTCTGGTACCCCCACACCAAAATGGCCGCACTGTCCACCCGTCCTTTAAAAATGGGTACAAGAGAATTCTGTGAAGGTAAATGCGGCCAGGTGTGATACTGGCGACATCACACTTTCACGTGCCGAACGTCTTGGACATACGGGACTATCACCGTATCCCTAATATGTCTTAATGGCGCGGAAACGGGGATTTCCCTTACCTTTACATTCAATGTAATAAGGAAAAAAGAAACCAGTTCTTCATAAAATATGTTTCTTATATTTTTTGTTCTTCTGTATGTTTAAATATGTCTACACTCAGTACACAATGAACCCTGTTCCTTGCCTCTAGTAGTTGAAAGCTTATGGAGCGTGGCTACCCAAAAGTTCATGCATCTAGTGGTACAATGTCTAACCATGTTGTCGTTATGACTTCTGACCGTCTTTCCCCATTAACTATAAAAAGAGCCAGGACACGCCTTTTCACAACCCAGCTCGACTTCGGCTCCTCAAGTTTTGGATTCGAACCTCTAACATACACCAAGCTACAGCCCTGGGTTAGTCTGGCCACTGCCCTGACACTAGATCTCTAACAGGGTTACCAACTCGGGGACTACGACCGGCCGGTATGAGCCGAGGGTTTCCCTGTTTAGACCTAAAGCTGGTGCAGGCAGTGCTAGAACTTCGTGTTTTATTCCAATGAAATTTTCTGATTGTATTTTTTAAACGCTTACTTCCATTCTACAACGAAACTACTAGATAAATGTCACTGTGATCTGTGATTTGTGAACTTCCAAGCTGTAGTTTACTAAATTTTATATTTGTTTAAACAGGAGTTGGTAGTATAATGTGGAAATATTTCGAAAAGAATATTGCTTAATAATAAATATAGGAATTGGTGCAGTCTTTACTGAGTTGGAATGTATACTATCAACAGACGTGGGAACTAGATGAAAGACACTAAGATCAACAGACGTGGGAACATGATGAAAGACACTAAGATCAACAGACATGGGAACACGATGAAAGACACAAAGATCTACAGACGTAGGAACATGATGAAAGACACAAAGATCTACAGACGTAGGAACATGATGAAACACATCTTATTTTTCTTTTACCAGATGTTAAAATTCATTTAGAAAACACATTCTTTTTCCGACCGGCGACTGACAGAGTTATGACAATTCTTACCCGCGACTGACAGAGTTATGACAATTCTTACCCGCGACTGACAGAGTTATGACAATTCTTACCCGCGACTGACAGAGTTATGACAATTCTTACCCGCGACTGACAGAGTTATGACAATTCTTACCCGCGACTGACAGAGTTATGACAATTCTTACCCATGGCTGACCGAGTTATGACAATTCTTACCCGCGACTGACAGAGTTATGACAATTCTTACCCATGACTGACCGAGTTATGACAATTCTTACCCGCGACTGACAGAGTTATGACAATTCTTACCCATGGCTGACCGAGTTATGACAATTCTTACCCGCGACTGACAGAGTTATGACAATTCTTACCCATGGCTGACAGAGTTATGACAATTCTTACCCGCGATTGACCGAGTTATGACAATTCTTACCCATGGCTGACAGAGTTATGACAATTCTTACCCGCGACTGACCGAGTTATGACAATTCTTACCCGCGACTGACCGAGTTATGATAATTCGTACTTATGAACTTACAGCCGAGGTCCTACAGGTATATTCTATTAAAGAAATAACATAACACAGGCTACAGTAAACATACACTAAGACAGTTTCTTTCCGGCACCTACTCCTTGATCACCTTGTGTTCTTGTTGGCGTGAAACGTTTTCAGTGATATTTCATTCTTCATTGAAATATACAGCACCACGATCCTTAAATTCAATTAGGGTGCATATACAGTATGTGTATGCATATCTTTGCTTGGCATTGAAAAGTTATTGAAGTATTCTATTATCTACCTAGTTTGCTGCTATGATTCATATTTTCCTATTAATCTGCACATAGTTATAGAGTTAATTATTGCTCTGTTAGTATTTTAGAGTGATGCAGAACTTGACTACTCGTCTTGTAACATTTATAGCAGGGAATGTACTTAGTGTCTGATCTCCCTTTATAAGGATTGATATAAGGCCTCATAGACTTACGGCCTAATGGCCGGCCTCAGATGCGGGGCTGTGTATGTGGCACGAGCTATTTAACAAACACTTGGGGCACTGCGGCCGTTTACATTTGACATGTAAAGTTGAAATGACTAAAAGTGATCGTAGATTAGACATCGTTTGGTTAACTTTGATTGTAAGGTAACTGAATATTACTGTACTTTTGACACAGGACCTTGAAAAGCTATGCGCTTTGTTTGGAAAGAGAATGTAGATATGTTAACAGCGATCTTAAATCTGAAATATGGAAAGCGAAAACAAATAAATCCTGCGGTGAGTAAGTGATATATGTGACAAGATCTCTGATCAAATACACAAACTGTTGTTCTTTGTTGTTGCTGATTTTACGATTTCTGCTGTTATTGTTATTCTGTTGCTGTTTTACTTTATGTTGCTGTTATTTTATATTGTTATATTTCTTATTCGGTTTTTTTCTTCAATTCCTGTTGGGTTTTCTGTTGCTGAAACACACGCTGTTTTGTTTGTTTTTTCTTTGATGAGACTGTTCTTTGCTGCTGTTGCTGTGTCAGCTTTTCTGCTGTTGTTGTGTTTACTTTCTTGCCGCTGTTGTGGTTGTTGCTGTTTATTTGCTGTTGTTCACGGCGCTGAAGTTTGACATTGTTCCTGCACCTGTGATCAGTCAGCTACTGGCAGCTGCTAGAAAGGTAAGGATCACATCAAAGAAGCAAGCAACACCTACCGTGGCTTAGTTGTTTTGTTTAAAGATGATGTTCCCCAACTTTTACAAGCTTCTCTGCAGGCACCACTACTCCCAACCTCGTTCACCAAGCTATAGTATCATAATTACCTGTTACCTTAAATATTGCGTGAGAGCAGTAAATGATCTTTGACAGTTTTTAAAATCTCTTAGCTAAGATAAGAGTATGATGGATACATCGGATAAAATGTATCATTGTCACACTTATTCAGTATTCAGTATTAGGTTGTCGGTATCACCGCGAGCAAGATATTTCCATAATGGCTCCACCACCTGCGCCAGTGAATGTCGCACTGAATTTTCATCGGTGGTCCTTCACATCAGTCATCGATGATAAGCCACCCAGCGAGGACGCTATTTTAGGAACTACAACAGTTCACATGCGAAACTAGTCAGCGTCGCTCTCGGTACGAACTCCGTAGCTAAGGCGCCAAGCCGAACCAGGACATACAAAGGCCCTCACAATTCACCACTGACCGTGTAGACATAACGAAGAATCATCAATGCTGTCTGCGCGAAGTTCACAGCTCACAGTGGTGCCACAGCACTAAACTCAGTAGCTCGGCACACAGTGGTGCCACAGCACTAAACTCAGTAGCTCGGCACACAGAACCGAGCTCCATCTTGACAGCAATGAGGACGCTGATGCTCATTTGACACGTTTATGTGTTTCTGCTGGCATGGCACTCGGTCAAACAGCGAAGAGGACAAATCAGGACACAACAGGATACAACAGGACACAAGCCTTTCCAACAGGCAGCGTAGAAATCCAGCTCCACATCAAATATCAGAACAATCGTGTCACACTTTGTTATCAAACAAATCACAACAATTATTCTCTTTACCACCTGTCATAACATGCTACAATACCATCCATGTATACATTATATACACAGTCAGAGCTGCTGTAAGTGATTATACATAACATTATTGCTATTATTTGGCCTATGTTTCAGATGGATGTGCCCTCCAGGTTTCGATATTATTTCTCTTGCTAGCGCTCACACTGAACTCTGTGACTCAACTTTGGAGATAAGACATTTAATATTTAAAAACCGTGTATTTGGGATGATGTTTGGAGATTACCACTTCTTTCAAGAGTAGCTAACACTGCATGTATGTACTTGTGGACAAAATAAATATTCCCTGGTAATTAGTGCTATTTTTAACTGACACTAAAGGTAAAAGACAAACTTAAATGGAAATACGGATTAAGCCAGATTTTGGAAGTAGACATTCATGGAGTATACATTTGTAAATCTAGTGGCAAAGGTTTATAAAGAAATATTTAGTGTAATATCGAAACAAAGCATAATAATATTTCTTCCTCTTCTTTTTCCTTAGTTTCCCAGCCATTAAGGCTCATTTGCTTCAGATAAAATCCGCCTCCATTCCTCTCTATTCCTAATCTTCTCTCTCCGTTCTTCAGTATGTAACACAAATTTCATGTATATCGTCTTCTATGTTATCTCTCTATCTCTGTCTTGGTCTACCCCTTGGTCTTGTTTCCCTCATCTCTTGTGCATACATCTTTTTCGTTTTTCTGTTCTCTTACATTCTTTCTACATAACAAAACCAGCGTAATCTGCTCAGTCTCAAGACGTTTATAATTCGCTACGTCAAATATAATTTGTATAACATAACGAAACGGAAGGCTCTTAGGAAAATCATTCAGACATTAAAAGGTACCATGTCTTGCAAATAACAGAGAGTATGAAAGCTGTTGGTATATGCTTTTAATTGAATTGAACTGAATTGAATCGAATTTGTTTTATATGTTTTTTGTGTTCGTTATTTTGTTTTTTACTATTTTATGGTTTGCCATTTTATGTTTGTTTGCATGTTTGACAACATTTCTGCGAACTTGTGTAATTGTTTTCTAGCAGAGGCAACATGTTTACTACGGGTACTATAAATGTTTGACCAAAGATCTACTTTCCATCCACAAACTGATTGTGGAACTAGACTGCTGCAGAAGAATCGAAGGCTCTAAATAGTGGTGGAGCTACAGAGTAAACTAATTTCTTAGGCCCTGCTGTGGAAATCAAATCAAATCACCGTAGGTTCGGCAAGTTGTCCACAGTCCTTTATCAAAAGATTCTCAACGGCCGAATCGGCAGCCCATGATCTGTTCACTGTAACATGGTGAAACAATTATGATCACTTGATTGTTTACTGTGTGTTTAAGTAAATGTTTATTTTCTTTTTTTTATCAAAACGTCCAATCTTTTCTGATCTGATTTTCCAATCTGGGGATTGAAAAAAATATATGAATATAATAATGGTATCAACAGATATATCTGAACTTTTTTTGAGTACTTTTTAGCGTAAAAATGAAATGTATCTTATTAATGTATGTTATTTTTATGTATCTTCTCCATGTGCCTTATCTTCATGTATCTTATTCTTGTATCTTATCCATGTGTCTTACCTTAATATATCTTATTCAAGTATAGTATTTTACCTTCGTGTATCTTATTTACCGTGTCTTTTCTTCGTATATCTTTTTTTAAAATACTCTTCTTTCTCACTACCTCATAAATCGCTCCCAATGAGCTAGCTCTCCACAGACTTCCACTAAACTAGCTCACCACAGACTTCCAATAAACTAGCTCACCACAGACTTCCAATAAACTAGCTCAACACAGACTTCCACTAAACTATCTCACCACAGACTTCCACTGAACAAGCTCACCACAGACTTCCACTGAACAAGCTCACCACAGACTTAAACTGAACTAGCTCACCACAAACTTCCACTGAACAAGCTCACCACAGACTTCCACTGAACTAGCTCACCACAGACTTCCATTGAATTAGCTCACCAGGGACTTCCACTGAACTAGCTCACCACAGACTTAGACTGAACAAGCTCACCACAGACTTCCACTGAACTAGCTCACCACAGACTTCCACTGAACTAGCTCACCACAGACTCCCACTAAACTAGCTCACCACAGACTTCCACTGAACTAGCTCACCACAGACTCCCACTAAACTAGCTAACCACAGACTTTCACTAAACAAGCTCACTACAGACTTCCACTAAACTAGCTCACCACAGACTCCCACTAAACTAGCTCACTACCGACTTCCGTTAAACTAGCTCACCACAGACTTTCACTAAACAAGCTCACTACAGACTTCCACTAAACTAACTCACCACAGACTTCCACTAAACTAACTCACCACAGACTCCCACTAAACTAGCTCACCACAGACTCCCACTAAACTAGCAAACAACAGACTTTCACTAAACAAGCTCACTACAGACTTCCACTAAACTAGCTCACCACAGACTTCCACTGAACTAGCTCACCTCAGACATGTCAAGTAGACAAAACATCATCATGCGCATGTTGGCGAATCTCAAACGATGTCAGGCGAATTTCATGAACACTGCATCTTTTCAGATTACAAGTTACTTTTTATTTATTTATCTTTTAGTAGTAAAAAAGTTCTGTCCCTACAAATGGATGGACAATATCTGTTCACCAGAACCAGACTGTAAGTGTTTTAAGACAGCTCACACGGACAATTAATTTTACTTTGTATACAGAGTTATAGAAGAACTCTCCGAGGTCAAAGCAAGTACTTCACTGTCAGTGAAATGTGTGTATCAAAGACGTGGAAATATAGGCATTTAGTCTTCCATACAAATAACAAGATGGCCGTGACCATACTTTTCAGTTTTCCCAGCAGGCAAGAGCACTTCCTGTGCTCGGGTTAGTCAAAAAAGTTGAACCTAAGTTTAGGGATTTATTTTAGCTGACTCATAAAACAGCAAAAGATAGAAAACTTTAGTTAAAACAAGAAACATGAAAAGTTCCTGCAGAGGAAATGAAGGTTAAACTATCATACTGAAAAAGCATGTTTGAATGTATAATACTGAGTCGGCAGAGCTAAAAAATGTGTTTACTCATTTTTGTATGGATGCGAAACTGTGGACATTAAAGTGAAAATAGATAATGCTGCAATCGTTTGTTGGCGAATTATTTACCCTTCCTGTGTGTGTGTGTGTGTTTATGTGTGAAAGAGAGAGAGAAAGAGCGAGAGAGAGAGAGAGAGATTGCGTACAGAAAAAATGAAGTTAACCACAGGGAACAGTGGAGAAAGGAGGCTTCTGTGTTTTATTTTTCTTATCAGTATTTTATTTCTCTTGTCAGTGTTTTATTTCTCTTATCAATGTTTTATTTCTCTTATCAGTGCATAGGCGTTTATTGCCCTACATGATGAAGCTGTATTCTTAATTAACAAATTGCTGCAGTTGCATGTACCCATCTGACGGGCTCCACTTAGGTGGCTAGAAACAGCTATCAAATTATAATGACCTTGATGATGATGATGATGATGATGATGGAGTCTTGCCTGGTACTCTCCTTGGTGTCTACATACTATACGACTGCGGGGGAATTTTACCCAGGCTCGCACTTCCTCTCAGTGGCACAACAGCCGCACAGAAACCAGCTTAAAAGTTATCATGATTTGTTAATGCTACACAGGATGATGATGAGACGATGTGACAATGTGACTGTGGCACGAACCATTCCAAGGACACACATTTCAGGAAGTAAACCTCAGGGCAGCCACTTAGAACAAGTTCCCGGTGTCTACTAATGTCCTAAGACTTCAACGCCAACGAGATCTTCTGCTATATTCTATTCTAATGAGCTATTACAAACTAGTTATACATTTCATAGACTAACTACAACTTCCTAACCGAAATACACATTTCTACTCTCTCTAGATCCTGTCTTATTAGCAGAAATGCAGATGAAACCACTGACAACAATTATTGAGGAAAGACGCTGGCGATGGTTGGGACATGTGCTCCGAATGACTGACAACTCACTACCAAAAATAGCACTAAGATGGACACCACAGGGAAACAGAAGTAAGGGTAGACCAAAAGAGACATGGAGAAGAACAACAGAAAGGATGTTGAGCAATAGAGGGCTCACCTGGGCAAGAGCAAAAAAAAAAAAAACGACAAAGGACAGGCATTTGTGGAAAATACTTGCGGAAGCCCCATGTGCCCTGGGCACTTAAGGTTCACACACACACACACACACACACACACACACACACACACACACACACACACACACACACACACACACACACACACACACACACACACACACACACACACACACAACACACACACACCACACACACACACACACACACACACACACACACACACCACACACACACACACACACACACACACACACACAACACACCACACACACACACACACACACACACACACACACACACACACACACACACACACACACACACACACACACACACACACACACACACACACACACACACACACAGAGAGAGAGAGAGAGAGAGAGAGAGATATCCTGTCTTAACTGTCAGTTTTCTTCCATCTTGTCGTCTGCCAGTCCTTGTCGTTTGCTCTCTTTCCTTTCTTTTTTTCTGTCTGTTTAGGTGCCTCACGGTGCTTTTCTTTCACTCTGTATTTAGTTTCTCTCTTTCTAATAAAAATTATGCTGTCTACTTTCTAATATACTGCGACAAGTATATTATTTATCATTGTTTTATTTCTCTTGTCAATGTTTTATTTCTCTAATTAGTTTTTTATTTCTCTACTCAGTATTTTATTTTTCTTATCAGTGTTTTATTACTCTAATCAGTGTTTATTTCTCTTATCAGTGCTTTATTCCTATTAAAAGTGTTGTATTTCTGTTGTCAGTACTTTGTTTCTCTTGTCAGTGTTTTATTTCTATTATGAATGTTTTATTTCTATTATCAGTGTTTTATTTCTCTTATGAGTGTTTTATTTTTCTTATCAGTATTTTGTTCTCTTGCCAGTTTTTTATTCGCCAATCGGTATTGTATTTCTTTTTAAAATATTTTATGTCTTCTCTCAGTGTTTTATTTCTCTTACCAGTGCTTTATTTCTCTTGTCAGTGTATTATTTCTTTATTAATGTTCTATTTCTCTTACTAGTGTTTTATTTCCCTTTTCAATGTTTTATTTCTTTTCTTAATGTTTTATTTATCCAATCAGTATTTCATTTCTCTTACCTGTGTTTTAGTTCTCTTATCAGTGTTCTACTTCATTGTTCTATTTCTCTTATCAGTGTATTAATTCTCTGATGAGTGTTTTATTTCTCATATCAATGTTTTATTTATGTTATCATTTTTGTATGTCTTTTGTCAGTGTTTTATTTCTCTTATTAGTGTTTTATTTTTATTATCAGTGTTTTATTTCTCTTGTTAGTCCTTATTTCTTTTTGTTAATATGTGTCATATCATCGTTTTATTTCTCTTATCAGTGTTTTATTTCTCATAAAAGTGTTTTATTTCTCTTATCTGGGTTTTATTTTTCATGTCAGTGTTTCATTTCACTTATCAGTGTTTTATTTCACTTGCCTGTATGAACTGTTTTTCTTCAGTAATTACTTTTCAAGTTTCCTAAGTATATAGGACTATCGGCATTTTAAAGATCTTTCCATGATAGCAATTTATTATCTTTCCACGTTTACAAATTGAAAAAAATTTCCATTAAAAATGTCTTTTATAAATATTCTACTTTGAAATATGATTGGAAAGGAGCTACAGTCAGAGAAAGAAGGAAACGTATTTTAAAATACTGCTACATTCGCCGGTATTATCTATATAGGAATACTGAAAGTAACGGAATACTAAAAGTAAAATGATTATTCTAACAAAGATGTTGGGCATCACTCGGATCTTGATAAGAATCTGCTAGAAGAGAGATGTATCTCAGCTAAAGCAAATATCTGCGCCCCTCTCTTCTGATGACACGTCTAAGTAATAGTGTATTATATATATATATATATATATATATATATATATATATATATATATATATATATATATATATATATTAATAATAAGCATAATTATTCTTGGGAATTACAACAGTGGTTTCCCGTTGCCTTCTGTCGGTTTGTGTACGGACTCTCCGCTAGCCTTTGGACTCCCTGTCCTACCCGCAAGGCAGCGGGAGCGAGAGGTTTTAAAGCGCCTCTGACCCGCCTGGTATTCCCTTCACTGAGCACCTGAGGCATTTTATAGGAGTAGTAGAGCCACCTACTACCCCACCTCGCTCTCTGAGTCTACTATTAGAAGAATGTTGCGAATCCCCTGGACAGCAAAAATAACTAATGAAGAATGTAGGAGAAGAGCTGGAGAGACAAAAAACCTTGTCAAAAAGATAAGAGAGAGACAATGTACTTTCATAGGACATGCAATGAGAAGAGGGGGCATTGAAAATATTATAACAACAGGAAAAATAGAAGGAAGAAGATCAAGAGGAAGACCAAGAGAAATGATACTGGACAGTCTGACGGGATGGTGTGAGAGGAGATCACCAACTGAGCTGATGGCCTGCATGAAGGATCGTGTACTCTGGAGAAGCATAATAGCCAACGCCAGTCGGCACGGCACATGATGATGATGATGATGATATATATTATTATTATTATTATTATAAACATTTTCTCTTGTTCTGAAACTTGTACTAGGATCTCTTCATTTCTTGTAGCAACAAATTCGAAGGAGCCCCAAGCTAAGTTAACGCATACTGTTTTTTTTCATAAGAAGCAATTCACTATCGATTCTACTACTCCCACGCTCAGCTAGCACTAAAATTTGACATTGCAATGTGAGAACCGTAGAAGCGAGCGAAACTGTAGAGCAAACTAAGTGTATTGTACTAATCTACCCGACTGTAGCGGATTGTTACAGTGCTTGTTTATCTCGGCACACGTCAATCTCAAACACTGACATGACATTTAAACTGTGACAGGTCTGACTTGTAGCTCTCTGCTGCTGGATTTACTTTTGAAGCCTATGTTACGTCGCAAATGCCACGCTGGAGTTCATGATAAAGTGATACCTGTCTGACTACAGGGAAAGGGGGGGGGGGAGAAGATATCATCATTATCATCATCATCGCCTTTCACTCCCTTGGGACCATAAGCCACGAATAAAGGCTCTCCAGTCATCCCTGTTCTTGGATTTATTCTCTGCTTCCTTCCGTGTGTGTCCCTTGTCTCTGAGCACTGTCATAATTTCTCTTCTCCAAGTAAGTCTAGGTCTTCCTCGTTTTCTATTTCCTTGAGGATTCCATGTAGATACGCATGTGTCGGGTTTCCTCATTGTACGGCCAATCCACCTACATTTCCTATACATAATTTGTAGGTTTATAGGTTCTTGTCCTGCCCATTCCAGACCTTCAGTCATTCAGTCAGTGAGTCATTTGCATGTCCCTTTTTATAACTTTGCCCCTCTAATATCTCTCCAGACATCATCGTTCCTGACATTGGTCGGCTATTTAATGTTTAAAATCCTACTCAAGATATGCATATCCCAAAATCTACAGTAACCACATCCGGGGGGGGGGGGAGGGAAGAATTGTACCTGGTACTTAAAGATTTACCTATAGATACATCAGGAATTTAAAGGTCCCAAAGAAGCGGGCAGGTGTATGGGTGGAAGGTTAGCAAAGGGGTATCGTCATATAATACTAATGACATCTTTATGTTTGTTTTACCCAGTACCTTTTCTCAGTCTTTTCCTGGTACTTACAGCAGAACTTCAATCAATCAATCAATCAAGTGCCGTGGCGCGTGGCGTAGGCGATCATTTTTCTCAACAATTCCCTGTCTTTAGACTTGTTTATGAGATAAGCCTGCGACTTTCTTCCTAGCCACACTGACAGCCCATCCAGTAACTTCTCTCTCTCTGTCTCCCTTTGTCTCTTCTTCCCTCAGTTTTTCCAGTTACCACAATGTGTTCCAATTTTCCTCTTTTCAGAAAATGTCCTACAAATCTCGCTTGTCTGCCTCTGATCTTTGTGTATTTTGCCTTTTAACTTCAGCCTCTTCGTTGGTTTTCTTAGCTGTCCATGGTACCTTCAACATCCTTCTTATGAACCACATTTCCATGACCTCAATTTGTCGCTGTACTCTCTTATTCATGGACCATGCAGAACTTACAAAATAAAAATGAAACAAAGGCAATTATTTGTGTTTCAAATATCAGTATAACTGTTGTTATTTTAATTACGTGGTTATAATGTTGATAATTTTTTTAAAGCTATATCTTAACTGTATGAGGTAGAGTAGTTTGCCCTGCATGTGATGTTTTTTTTTTTGTGTCGAGAAAGTCAGTTCACGCTGGCCTCTCTTTGCTTCTGTGCTTGTTCTTGCTACTTGTAATATTCTCTTCCAAGTGGAATAAGTCTTGAAGGAACCAAAAGTAATGTTGCATCTGTCTGCACTACGCTGACCATATCAAAATTCTATTAAAATACACAGTTTTTACAGAGTACTGTCTTCGACAAGTACTATTCTGTTTGATTCTATGCCTTCGACTCATAACAAATTCTTATGAGAACCCATCGCCCGTATCAAATAAGGTACACCTAGCTCAAAATAGTGAGAGATACAGTCTTTACTCCGAGTATGTGACACCAAACTCAATAAATATATCATCGTTTGCAGGAGCTGAGAGAAAACTTAATAAATATATCATCCTTTGTAAGAGCTGACACCAAACTCAATAAATATATCATAGTTTGTAGGAGCTGAGACCAAATTCAATAAATATATCATAGTTTGTAGGAGCTGAGACCAAATTCAATAAATATATCATAGTTTGTAGGAGCTGACACCAAACTCAATAAATATATCATCGTTTGTAGGAGCTGACACCAAACTCAATAAATATATCATCGTTTGTAGGAGCTGACACCAAACTCAATAATTACATCATCTTTTGTAGGAATGGAAAGATAACAAACTTTGATATTAATTTCAACATCAAATTGCTTATCAACGATTCATAATCGATATAACAATTAAAAAGAACGGAAAATATTTCATTTAATTTTAGACTCTTGAACTACATAAAAAACACAGCAACATATTTTGTTATCATTCATTACAGTAGCTAGTTTGTTCCTGAAAGTGACGCGGTGTCTATTTTTAGCCTTCTTCGGCTGTTCTGAATTAGGAACATAATTCGACTGAAAGAAAAACTCCGTTTGTCTGTAGTTATTTTGTAAGTTTATTATTTATTTAGTTATTTTAGCATACCTGTTAAAATGGCAGATGGGAACCTAGGAGTTTAGCATGTCACTCACGTTCTGGTACTTGAAATTAATCGGCTCTGAATGAACGGTTTCGAGTAGACATTTATGACGAGTGTAACAACATAAAAACAAAAACAAACAAAACACAGAAATGTCACAGGGCTTTCTAACAGATTACTGAACGAGAAAAGGATTAAGAAAGACATAGAAATTGTATAGTTGCGGAGAAGAAGAACAAGAGAAGAATTCTCCGAGGTAGTAACCGTTGTGGAAAGAGAACAGCGCCAAGAGAGGAGAAACAAGAAAAGAATTCTCCGAGGTAGTAACCGTTGTGGAAAGAGAACAGCGCCAAGAGAAGAAGAACAAAGAATTCTCCGAGGTAGTAACCGTTGTGGAAAGAGAACAGCGCCAAGAGAGGAGAAACAAGAAAAGAATTCTCCGAGGTAGTAACCGTTGTGGAAAGAGAACAGCGCCAAGAGAAGAAGAACAAAGAATTCTCCGAGGTAGTAACCGTTGTGGAAAGAGAACAGCGCCAAGAGAAGAAGAACAAGAGAAGACTTCTCCGAGGTAGTAACCGTTGTGGAAAGAGATCAGCGCCAGGTGAGGAGAAACAAGAGAAGACTTCCCCGAGGTAGTAACCGTTTCGGAAAGAGAACAGCGCCAATAGAGGAGAAACGAGAAACAGAAGCTTAAGTTGGATGAAGAGCAGAATTTGTTTGTAAAGACAGGCACAGTTTATTTCTTTTGCCTGCATTCCTTGTTTTTGTACCCCCTCCGCCCCACATCACCCCCCTCCCACCCACACACACACTTTCCAAATCCTTCATTCACAAGCGCACAGGATTGTCGACATTACGAACGAGTTTAGCACGTAGATATTTTCTTGTTTTCTAAGTCTATATTCTGAGCAAGAAGTGAAAGTTTGAAATCGTACTCGTTTAAAAAAAATGTTCCTCAGTATTAATGTTCACTCTAAGTTGCGCTGCCAGGGAGCTGCGAACATAAAGAAATAATACCGCGCGTGAGATGTTATATGCCGAGCAATAAATAAATAAATAAATCTGCTCATTCAATTGTCAATTTTCTATTGTTACTTTGTGTTACGGTGGAGCTGAAGTACCAGGCTATATGAGTTTAGTTTTCTGATTTCTTCGAATTTCCGTATGGGAAATTTAAATTATGCTTTGTTATTTGACGTTATGACGCAAGTCTGCGCACAACATTGTTTCTGAGAACATATTTGCACACAGGTTCAAAAGTGTTCGCACGAACGCTAAAAACGTTAGTGGGTCATTGCTTGGCGTCCGCAAGCTGTGCATTTCGTGCACGTATTGATCCACATAAATAAGCGCTATGACTGTATCTGGAGTATGTGTCACCTTTTCCGAACTTTTTTTGAAAATAAGCCTGGCGTTACACGTGGTTTTTGTTTCCTTTTCTTAGGCCGCTCCTTAGTGAACTGCTATCATGGTTAGATCCTGTTGAACGTCATTATGTACACACAGGGATACCAACACAATCACACGCCCAGAGATAACGGAATAAGGTAAAACAATTTCAGTTTTAGTTTGGCGCCCTTTATAAAACTTGTTCTCAGAAATGAAACAGGAGCTCTCATCTACCCAGAAATTGTTAACATCACAGTCATACTTGACCCCTATCTTAGCTAGGTCATCGATGACTTAACACTACAATCCTTACATTAACTTAACTGAATGTTACAGTAATGTTATAAAGTACAGACAAGACAACATTTATACATTTATCAGTCAACACGACATTGTCACTGTAATATTTTTTAGCATGTTCATAGTCTTCCACGGCTTTGTAAAGACATGTTTATTACGAGAACTGATAACAAACTGAAACGATCTGTGCAGTAACAACTTAAACGCTGGGCTTACTAATCATGTGCTGCCGGGGTCAAGTCCACGTAGTGGGACTTTTTTCTGATACGCACCAAAAAGCCCCAGGGGTCTACCCAGCCCTCTAAAGATGGATGTCACTGGAATCCGGGTAGGTCAATGCCTCCACGCTTGATACTGATCACATCACACTTTCATATGCGAAGGTCGTGGAAAATACGGGCCTAACACCGTACCCGCAATATGTCTTTATGTTATGGAAACGGGGATTTTATCATTTTTTGATCTTTTTTTTTAACATCAAATAATCATTTTAATTGCAGAAGTCTTTTGTATATAAGAAAATTTTGATGCAATTTTTAAGTTAAGAAAAGCTTACCCTAACAAGCAGCCTTGCAGTGTTAAATAAGATCTGAAATAGCCCAAGTTACAAAATTACACGCAGACATGAATCTTGCACGACTCAATGAATATGTTCAAGAAAATACAAGTTACCATCGAAGATTTTTAATAAGATTTTTAAAGGCATGTATCTTTTCCATCGCAACATATGGCTGCGAGACCTGGACACTTAACCAAACAGCTGAGAAACACATAAATGGCTTTGAATGTAAATGCTACAGAAGAGTTCTTCAAATATCATAGACACAAAAAAGAACAAATATATCCACACTACAAGAACTTAATATTGAAGAAGGCAGGCTAGTAAAGAAGGTTAAAAAGGGAAATTTTAAATATTATGGACATATTAAAGGTTATGAAAATTTAGAGAAAACAGTTCCGGAAGGGTGCATAATGGGAAAGAGAAAGACAGGAAGACCAAGGCGAAGATGGCTGCAAGACATCGTTGATGACCTGTGAATGGACGCATCGGCAGCAGGCCATTTTGCTTATAACCGAGAGTCCTACAGGGGAGCTGTTAGGGAGGCAAAGTTCCTCAAGAGACATGCAAATGACTGACTGATTGACTGATAGTTATAGGCAAGTTAAACAAAGGATGAAGTTTTACTAACGGATTTTAAACGGTAGGGGAGGGAGTTCCAAAGCTGTAACGCAGAGCAAGCAAGGTTTTTTTTTTGTACAGATCTAGCCTAGATTTAGAAAGAAGACAATTTCTTAAACGATGGCTATGTTTAATTCGGGACGTAAACAATGGCCACAAGTAAGGTGTAGCACTGTGGGACAAAATTATATGTACAAATTTGAGTTTGTGAAAAATAACTCTATATTGGAGGATTATAATTTTGAGTTGTTCGTGCTGATCTACAGTCTGTACTGGGTGTTTGCCACAAATCAGATTTAATGCTCGTTTGTGAAGTGAGTGGAGCCTTTTTTGTGTTTGAGACTGAGCAGCTGTCCCAGACTGTGGAACAGTAATCTAAGTGTGTAAACTAGGAAACAAGTAGGAACAGCTTTATTACTTAAAGTTGATAACGATGTGATGTTCCTGCGCGAGCCTTCATCAAACAAACACAAACAGGACGAAGAACAGAGAGAGGAGACAAAGTATCTTCAGTCTTGGAAGAACATAAGTTGAAACTCGTATACACACTTGCAATAACGCAGGCGATATACGACTGTTGCTGTGTTCAAAATGTGTAAGTCCTGAAACGTGCAAAAATGTCCATGGTTGAGTGTAGAAAATATTTTAAGACTTGTGGTGATAGCAGATCATCTACTATCTAACTGCTTTCTTGGAAGTGTACATGCGAGTATCAACTTGTGTTCTTTCAAGACTGAAGATAAGTTTTCCAAGGATTTACATTTTTCATTAATTTTTTTCATTAAAAAAAATTCTTTAACATATTATTAATGTGAATCTATACTTTGTCTCCTCTCTCTGATTCTTCGTCCTGTTTGTGTTTGCTGGATGAAGGCTAACACTGAAACGTCACATTGTTGTTAACTTTAAACTATTAAACTGTTCTTACTTTGTTCCTACTTTATAGATTTTGGTATCACAGCTTTATTGCAATGGCTCCGTCTATAGATGTATACTTATGCACTAATTATTGCGAGTAATCTAAGTGTGTTCGTATATGTGATTTGTAGTATGTCTTTCTTGTGTCCTGGTCGATAGAGTGTTTCATTTTAACTAGCTGGTAAACTGGTATCAAGTTCGTTAAATTATGTACGTGAGAATTCCATGTTAAATGTTGATCAGTGGTGAGTCCGAGAGTTTTATGTTCGTGAGCGTTTTCTAATTCTGTAGTCCAAGCACGAACTTGTAGTGTAGTTTCTGTTGGATTCTGCAGTTTCTGTCTTGTAGCGATGAGAATAACTGTTGTTTCCGTGGTCTTTACCAACATACAGTTATTGTTACTCCATTTATTCAGTTTGTTTATATCACTTTTAAGCCTTGCCTGTAGATTATTGATGTCACAGTCACTGTTCTAAACAGTACGGTCGTCAGGAAAAAAGATCACATGAAGAGTGTTTTAAAAGCTGTGGTAGATCGTTAATATAGATAACAAAGAGAAGAGGGCCAAGAATGGAACTTTGATGAATACAAGTAGTTAATATAGATAACAAAGAGAAGAGCACCAAGAATGGAACCTTGATGAATATCAGTATCAACCACAGACGAGCCATATATTTTGTTTCTAAAACAAACTACTTGTTTTCTACCTGAGAGAAAAGATGTAATAAGTTTTGTCAGGTCAGGGTGTAATCTATAACCTTCCAGCTTTTTTCCAAGAATTTCATGATCAATCATATCAAAGGTTTTCTTGAAATCAACAAAGATGGCACCACACAATTTATCGTCATTTGTGTCAGATAGCCATTTTCCAGTTATTTTAGTAAACGCTGTGTGGCAGGAGTGGTTTAGTCTAAAACCTGACTGACTGTCTATCAGTAGATTGTTTTCCTGCATGTGTAGCAGTGCTACCTTTTGTATATGTTTTTCAAGAGGTTTAGATAATGATGACAGAATGTGTAAAGGTCTACAATTTGAATCATTACTGACCGATTTGAATTTAATAGTAGAATACATTTTATCGAGTTTAAAAGTGTTAAGGAAATAGTGTTTGTCAATACTACACAGTTTGAAGAAGAAGAAGAAGAAGAAGAAGAAGAAGAGGAGGAGGAGGAGGAAGTCCAGACCGAAAAGATCTTAAATAAAAATAAGAAGAGAATAAATAAATGTTATAAGATTTGTTCAGTTCCTTGCACCAAGTGATACGAGTGAATAATCCAGGCTCCAAGCTCTCGTCACAAGTTATCAACCTGACAGTGATAAACCCTGGCCTTATCGACATATCCGGTAGTCAGGTGACGTTACAAACGTGGCCTCAATTACCCAAATTCATACCAGTATCTCCCCCTCCCCCACACACTTTTCCACGTTATCTCCAGCAAATATTGACAAATGCGATTTGGTTGTATGTAACAAAACTAACCTATCTTCCTTTTCTCCATTCCTAGATATTGCCCTAAGGTCTAGTTTTAAAGTATGATCAAACAGGTACATAAAAAAGGAACATAACGAACACAAACCCGTATAAAAGGATCATCAGAATTTCTGTGATAATCTACATTCGAAAAACCGGCAACCACTCTATTGTGTAGCAGCTCAGTTTTCAACTTAACGGTGATGTACGTAGGGAACATTTAGTAGAGCAAACAAAATGCTCCAGTGCTTTTCTTCTGAAAAGATCTGACACAAGTTAGAGTTATTAAAGTGTTGGCGAGGAAGAACTTAGGAGATTTTCACTTGCTAGGAGTTTTCGAAACAGAAATATCAAAGATCCAATCAGCAGGCAGATGTTTAAACTTGAGTTACAGGATACTTAGATAATAAGTTTGATAATATGTACATCATTCAGATAACTTAAAGACATAGATTAGTCTGTTCTTTCTTCTTCTTCTTCTTCTTATTATTATTATCATTGATGAAAGGTGCCGCCTCAATTATATACTGTATTTACAAGTTCTTGCGCATGTGAACTAGCCGTAACAATTCATGGACATGTTTCAATCTACAAAAGTTGAAAAGGAATTGTAAAATATAAATATTTATATAAAGAGGATATTTCTTGTTGTGATCTTACTTATTATCATAGTCCTTATTATTATTATTATTATTATTAGTAATCATGGTAGTGGTATCAGTAGCAGTAGCAGCAGTGATAGCAATAGTAGTAGTAATAGTAATAGTAGTAGTAATAGGAGTAATAGTAGTAGTAATATTAGTAGTAGTAGTAATAGTAGTAGTAATAGTAGTAGTAGTAGTAGTAGTAATAGGAGTAATAGTAGTAGTAATTAGTAGTAGTAATAGGAGTAATAGTAGTAGTAATAGTACTAGTAATAATAGTAGTAGTAGTAATAGTAGTAGTAATAGGAGTAATAGTAGTAGTAATAGTAGTAGTAGTAGTAATAGGAGTAATAGTAGTAGTAATAGTACTAGTAATAGTAGTAGTAGTAGTAATAGTAGTAGTAATAGGAGTAATAGTAGTAGTAATAGTAGTAGTAATAGTAGTAGTAGTAATAGGAGTAATAATAGTAGTAATAGTAGTAGTAATAGTAGTAGTAGTAATAGGAGTAATAGTAGTAGTAATAGTAGTAGTAATAGTAGTAGTAGTAGTAGTAGTAGTAAAAGCAGCAGCAGCATCAGTAGTAGTAATAGTAGTAGTAGTAGTAGTAGTAGTAGTAGTAGTAGTAGTAGTGGTAGTAGTAATAGTATCAGTATCAGTATTTTAAGTTATAACAGCATCATAAGCAATAACAAGAGCAGTGATAGTAGTGGTAATAGAAGTAGTAATATCTGTAGTAGTAGTAGTAGTAGTAGTAGTAGTAGTAGTAGTAGTAGTAGTAGTAATAGTGGTAGTAGTAGTAGTTTATGGAATTGAATGTTGGAAAATCACCAAAACCATAGAAAACAAGTTGAATTTTTTCTAGACTAAATGTTTACGAAGAATATAAAAATATTTTGGCCAAACACTATAAGAAATAACATCTTGTTGGTAGAAATGCAGATGAAGCCACTGACAGCAATTATTGAGGAAAGACGCTGGCGATGGTTAGGACACGTGCTCCAAGTGACTGACAACTCACTACCAAAAATAGCACTAAGATGGACACCACAGGGGAACAGACGTAAGGGTAGACCAAAAGAGACATGGAGAAGAACAAAAGAGAGGATGTTGAGCAATAGAGGGCTCACCTGGGCAAGAGCAAAAAAAAAAAAAAACGACAAAGGACAGCCATTTGTGGAAAATCCTTGCGGAAGCCCCATGTGCCCTGGGCACTTAAGGTTCAGAGAGAGAGAAAGAGAGAGAGAGTAGTAATAGTAGTAGTAGTAGTTAGTAGGTGTAATAGTAGTAGTAGTAGTAGTAGTAGTAGTAGTAGTAGTAGTAGTAGTAGTAGTAGGTGTAGTAGATCTCCAGAGATGTTAAAAAGGAAGAGAAAGAAATTAAAAACTCTCCGCGGATTCAGTAACACACGAATATTTACAGTGTAATTGTACAAAACTAAGTATATAACTATACACGAAGCCACTGCAGTAAAGCTGTGATAACAAAAGTCATAAACTATGAAAAAAAGTAGGAACAGCTTTATTAATTAACGAGTACACAGTTGTGATGTTTCGGCGTGAGCCTTCATCATACAAAAACACACAGGACAAAGAAATAGAGAGAGGAGATAAAAGAACAGATTCACATGAATTCTATGTAAGAAACGGGAATGAAAAAACAGAATAAATAAATGAATGGAGAAATTAGCTGTGACTTGTATGAAGCTGTGACTTGTATGAAGCTGTGACTTGTATGAAGCTGACTTGTAAGAGGCTGGGTTCAGAAATGCGCAGGGCGAAGTGTAGAGAAAGTCTCCAGACTTGTGATGTGAGATAGGTGGGTTGTAAATAAGGATTGGGGTGTGGGGGTGGGGTGGGGGGTTGCATCGTGGAGAGGAGAGAGAATGATGAAATAGTAATCTAGCCGGAAGAAAGTGGAATGGTTGTTATAGTTTGGGTAGAGGGACTGTAATATGATGCTGTGAGGAAGTTCTGAACTATGTATTGCAAGTGAGAAGGGAGTGATATTTAGTGCGGAGGGATTATGACTTTGGAAGAGAGGAATGTTAGGTTTAGCTGAATAGCCAGTTCAAACCATATGGTTCCAGCGTCCCATATTCCTAAATATAGCGGTTCTCAAGCGCTATGCAGCTTGTGTCCTCAGCGTGACATTGTTTGACGGCTGTTATCAGAATATGGGACGCTGAAACCACATGGTTTGAACTCGTTATTCAGCTACACCTAACATTCCCCTCTCCCACAATCAAAATCTTTCTGCCCTCTTCTCGACTCCCTTTTTACTTGTAACACAGTTCAGAACCTCCTGACAGCATCACATTACAACCCCTCTACCCCAACTATAACACCTATTCCACCTTCTCCTGGCTAAATTACCATTGTATCATTCTCTCTCCTCTCCATGATGCAACCCCCCCCCCCCCAACCAACACACACCAGTCCTTATTTACGACACACCTATCACACATCACAGTCTCCATTAAAACATTCTATGCACTTCACCATGCGCATTTCTGAACACAGCCTCTTATCAGCCACAGCTTCTTTCAAATCACAGCTAATTGCTCATTCATTTTATTTTAATCTGCTCTTCCATGCCTGTTTCTTACATTTAATTCATGTAAATTTATACTTTATCTCCTCTTTCTATTTCTTCGCCTCTTGTGTTCTTGAATGATTAAGCCTCACGCCGAAACGTCACAACTGTGTGCAGGTTAATTCATAAAGCTGTTCCTAGGTTTTCCTAGTTGATATGAGGGGTGATTGATAAGTTCTCGGCCTAAAGAATAAATACTTGAAAACCACAGTTGATATTAAGTGCATTTGTAGATCTGCTTAATGTAAGATTAATCGCCAAGTTTAAAGAAATTAGCTGCAACCAGGTTTGTTTTACAGGCTACTGAAGTGGTAAAGGGTTGCAGAAATTGAGAAAATGGATAAAACTTCTCACCGAGCAGTCATTTGCTATCTCTGCATCAAGAAATGAACAGAGTAGACAGATAATAAAGGCGGCCCTCGATTTACGAACCTCCATCTTACGTTCAACAGTAGTTACAACGACCTCCCATTCCGCCTACTCCCTTTCTCTCCATGTAACACTTGTTATACTGAAAAGTCAAGTTACAAACATTACTTCGCAACACCAAATAGACGCTACCTTGCGGTGAGCATTAAACAATAGAGCGTCGACACCTGTGTTCGTTGGTTTCTTTGGGTTTTTTTATGTATAGAAAGGTACCTTGTAAACTGTGTACTATGTAACTGACGTTAGATACGAACCGAACATGTTCCGATTTACGTACACTTTCGACGTACGGGCAAGCTATAGATTGTAGGTATTTCGTAAGTCCGGGACCGCCTGTTTGCCCATCAGATTTCTTATTCTGAATCTCTATGAATCATATGATGATGATGATGATGGCGACGATCATGAATGATGATGATAACGATGATGACGACGAAGATGATTATGATGCAGTAGCGCTCCTGGCACGTCTTTCAGGGCTTTATTCACTGCCAGGACGTACACAAAAAAATATGGGACAACTCACCCCTCGAGATCTGCAAAGCTTTTCAGAAACCTCCAACTCTTTGAGTCCTCGAGGATCTATCCATCGTTCTCCAGACTGCTACTATGACTTGGAAGCACAAATCCTCCACCAATGCCTTTTACAGAATTTAACAGCAAGGCAGAACGAATTAAATCATGCCAGAAATGAAAACGTGCACAAACCGACCAAGTGGTACAACCACCTGACTTGAGATATCAAATATAGAATTTCTGGGGAAAACTTGATACCACAACTTGATTAGCACATAACCTCATGATGATGATTATGAAAATGTATACACATATTGACATAAAAACATATACAAGGGCCAGGTGAAATGTAACGTCGAGCCAAGGGACGTAACCATTGCAAAATGCAGTATATGAAAGACTGACATGTCTTTTCATATGTCTCTGTGGTTATGTCCCTTGATTTTCGGTTATATTGGACCAGTGTTTCCCAGAATGAGCGATAACGCCTCCTGTTTGGAGTTTGAAAGGACCAAGGGGGAGAGGAGAAAGAAAAAGTTCAGTAGTGGGGAAGGGGGGGGGGCTGTGGAAGAAAAGGGGGCAGTAATAGGAAGGACATTGAGAGGAAAAAAAAACGAAACAGAAGACAGGAGGAGCAATAACTTCCTTCTTAGCACTTTTCAACCTGATATTTGTGTCCCGACATGAAACTCATCCGTCACGTTAAAAGTTGAGATGCAGCAGCGGAGTTATATGTCCTCCTTCATGTTGCTAATCTGGTTTGCTAGCTGAAGATTTTACTTGCCTATAATGCGTATTTCTAGCTAAATAAGCCAGACTAATACATAAGTGGGCTGGGCTTTGATGATGTGACATGGGAGAGAAGGGGACGGCAGTCGAACAAGCTTGGGAAACACTGATGATTGGATTAATCTTGGTACACAAAGTGCATTTATATCAAAGAAAGTGTACTGTAAACATGCACTTCAGTGCGCTGTTTAACATCATTGTGATACATGTGTGTTGTGATTATAAACGTCTTGAAACTGAACAGATTACTCTCGTTGGGCCGTGTAGAAAGAATGGAAGAGAACAGACAAGCGAAAATGATGTATGCATAAGAGATGAGGGACACAAGACCAAGGGGTGGACCAAGACAGAGATGGAAAGACAACATATAAGAGGATATAAAAGAAATTGGTGTCACCAACTGCAGAGAGAAGAATAGAAAGGAAAGGAGGGGAGATTTATCTGCAGCAGTGAGCCTTAATGGCTCGGAAAGTTGAAGAAGGAGAAGAAGACGAAGAAGAAGAAGACGACGACGACGCGATGTGTTGTGTAATATATTTTGTATATCTGCATACATCTTTGAAACGATTTATCGTCACTTGACAATATATAATTTAACGTAATAATCCCGGTAACTTTTCAGATCTATACGACTGTCATAAAAGAACAGATGGACAGAGTATACATGTCGTTTGGTAAGTATCTATGTGTAAGCAAACTGGTGATCTTTTATTTGTCTGACTGTATGTCTGTCAGTCACCCAGGTCTGTCTATTACAAGTATAGCTACAGAGACAGCTGTTTTAAATGCACAAGTGGAACTGTCTGTCTGTCTATTTGTCTGTCTGAGATTTTTTTCATTATTTTGTGATTTTACAATGTTCCCTACAGGTTGCTTGGTGATCGCCGTCTTTGGTATGTAATAAACTTTAGTACAGGTTGAATATCCCTGATCTGGAAATCCCTTAACCGGAAATACTTTATCTGGAAATCCCTTATCTGGAAATCCCAAATCCAGGATGTTTGATAAATGTAAACCTTTGAAACCTTGATATTGCGCCATAAGTGGAAAATTCCACACTTGACCTTATGAGGCAGGTCGCGTGATCTGTAATAAGGCGTGATCTGCCGATTGATTAAAGAAAGCAATACCAGCCAGCGTCGCTCAGTTCCAACATATGATTTTTACTATTAAGCATTTATGGGTGACTAAATATAGAAGAAAAAAAAAAGTAAAGAAGATTAAAGAGAGAGAACTTAAATATTCTTGACACATTAAACATCATGATAATCTAGAGAAAACCGTCTTGGAAGGGTACACAATGGGAAAAAGAAAGAGAGGAAGACCAAGGCGAAGATGGCTACAATACATCGTTGATGATCTGCAAATGGATGTATCAGCAGCAGGCCATCTTGCTCACAACCAAGAGGCCTATAGGAGTGCTGTTAGGGAGGCAAAGTTCCGCAAGGGACATGCAAATAAATGAATGAATGAAATGTAGAAGTAATAATTCTTCCTCTTGTTGGGCTCTTGCTTAGCTCTTGTTGAGCTCTCGTTGAGTTCTTTTTGAACCCTCGTTGAGCTCTTGTTGAACTCTTGTTGGGTTCTTGTTGAGTTCCTGTTGAACTATTGTTGAGTTCTTGTTGAGTTCCTGTTGAACTATTGTTGAGTTCTTGCTGAGTTCTTGTTGAGCTCTTATTGAGTTATTGTTGAACTCTTGTTAAACTTTTGTTGAGTTCTTGTTGACCTCTTGTTGAACTCTTCTGTTGCGCTCTTGTTCAGTTCTTCTTGAACTCTTGTTGAGCTCTTGTTGAACACTTGTTGAACTCTCGTTGAGTTCTTGTTGATTTCTTTTTTGAGTTCTTGTTGAGCTCTTCTTGAAGTTTTTGTAGCCAACGTATTTTTAAAAAAAACCGGTTTTGGTTTCTTACCCAGTGCTGAACTCTCCAAGAGACTGCAGAAATGTGTTAACAAGTGACTAAGGAAGATCCTTCAGATTAGATGGCCAGATAACATCAGCAATGAAGAGCTTTTGCAGCAAACGAACCACCCACGGCAAAAGAAATGATAATGAAAATACGCTGTAGATGAATAGGACATAAACTTGGAAAGCCTAATACTAACATAACCAGACGGTCTCTCACCTGGAATCCCCAGGGTAAGAGGAAAGCAAGGAACACATAGAAATACCCGGAGAAGAAGTCGTGAAGCAGAGATCAGAAAGATGGACTACACCTGAGATAGAAACAGCCGAGGACAGAAATAGAGAGACTTCGTTGATGACCTATGTCCCAGATAGGGGTAAAGAAGTCATGGATGGATGGATGGATGGATGGATGGATGGATGGATGGATGGATGGATAGATAGATGGATGGATGGATGGATGGATAGATGGATGGATAGATGGATGGATGGATGGATGGAAATATTTAAGTGCAAGAAAACGATTACTCATCGACAGCATATAGATTCAGAACGATGATGCCATGTAACCACAGATCTTCACTCATAACTGACCGAGTTAGTGACACCTACACATTCTGATGAGTCAATGTACACAGACTTTTGTTTCATGCACAAAAGTATTTGTAGCAGTTATAAAAGAAAGTTGTGTACATAATTTGTAACTTCAAGCTGTGTGTACAAGGTGTACATGAAGCATAAATGATTTCCTGTTTAGATTTTGGTCCAGCTCCTAAATATATCTCGTTCTGTGTACGCATATGTTCTAAAATCCGGAAATAAAAATATTCGAAATCCGAAAACTTCCGGCCTCAAGGTTTCTGGATAAAGGATACCCAACCTGTGTTTAAACTGAGGAAGTATGTGTCATTATTGTTATTACTACCACTACTATTCCTACTCCTCCGCCTACTACTAGTATTATTCCTATTCCTCCTACCAACTACCGCTATTTTATTCCTCCTCTTCCTACTACTACCACTTCTACTCCTACTTATCCTACTATTCCTCCTACTCTTCCAACTATTGCTACTACTATTTCAACTCAACTACTCTTACTCCTACTACTCCTACTCTTTCTCCTCCTCCTACTACTACTTTTGCTTCTCCTCCTACTACTACAACTCCTCCTTATTACTACTATTCCTAGTCCAACTAGTTACTGCTTGTACTGTTTCTACTCTTATTACAACTACTAACTACTACTACTACTACTACTACTACTACTACTACTACTACTACTACTACTACTACTACTACTATTACTATTCCTATCACAACTCCTACTCCTACTACTACTATTCCTAAATCTATTACTAATACTACTATTCCTACTTCTACTATTCCTACTCTTATTTCTCCTGCTACTCCTCCTACTACTACTAGTCCTACTCCTCCTATTCCTCCTACCCCTACAACTCCTCCTCCTACTACTACTATTAATACCTTTTCTATTCCTCCTAATACTACTATTCTTACTCCTTCTCCTTCTCCTCTTCCTCCTCCTACTACTGCTAATTTTACTACAGTACCTATTCATCCTCTTCCTACTACTACTACTACTACTACTACTACTACTACTACTACTACTACTACTACTATTATTATTATTCTTACCACTACTCTTACTAGTCCTAATCCTCCTCATACTCCGACTCCTTATAATACTACTTCTCCTACTACTACTATTAGTCCTATTCTTTCTACTCTGACTTCTCCTCTTACCCCTACTAATACTACTACTCCTACTTATCCTACTCCTTCTTCTCCTACTCCTACGTCTCTTTCTCCTCCTCCTCCTACTACTACTACTACTGCTACTACTATTTCTACTCCTCTTAATACTACTATTCCTTTTCTTAATACTACTAATACTTTTCCAATTACTACTATTCCTACTCCTACAAAAACTACTACTATTCCTACTCCTCCTCCTATTCATCCTCTTTCTCCTCCTCCTACTCCTCCTACTACTTCTCTTACTCCTCCTCCTCCTTCTCAAGTTATAACACTTGTTTCTTCTCCTAATACTACTATTTCTACTTCTACTACTACTAATCCTGCTACTACAATTGTTACTCCTGCTGCTACTACTACTATTCCTTCCAGTACTCCTACTCATTCTAAACCTCCTCCTCTTACTCTTACTTCTACTACTACTATTCCTATCACTACTCCTACTCCTTGTACGCCTATTAATCCTCCAACTCTTACTACTGATACTACAGTTCCCACCACAATTCCTACTCCTCGTACTCCTACTCCTCTTACTCTTGCTCCTCCTATTCCTACTCCTCCTATTTCTACTCCTACTCCACCTCCAACCCGTACTACTGCTATTATACCACTACTCCTCCTACTGCTACTCCTATTCTACTCCTACTCCTCTTCTACTCCTACTCCTCTTTCTCCTAGTACTACTATTACTATTCCTATTGCTACTTCTCCTCCTACTCCTACTGCTACTATTCTTACAACTAATCTTACTCCTCCTACTCCTAGTACTACTACTACTATTCCTACCACTACTCCTGCTCCTCCTACTTCTACTCCTACTCCTACTGCCACTACTACTATTCTTACCACTACTTTTACTACTCCTATTCTTACTACTACTAGTATTCCTACCACTATTCCTACTCTTCCTACTCCTCCTACTCCTAGTACTACTCCTACTATTCCTAGCCACAATCCTTCTCCTCTTACTCCTCTTCCTCCTCCTACTCCTACTCTTCCTCTTACTCCTCCTACTCCTACTAATACAAAAATTCCTATCACTCCTCCATCTTATACTACTACTTCTACTACTACTACAACTACTACTACTACTACTTCATCTATGTTTACAACTACTACCGCCAGTATTTCTACTATTATTAAAAAAGGTAAAGATAATCCCGTCATACCTTATAGGGACATAGGTATATGGTGTTAGCCTGTCCTTGACCTGTAGACACACTGGAGAATGATGTGGTCAGCATCATGCCTGGCCGTCATTACTTCCTCAACCCAAGATAAAGTCAGGTACCCGTTTCTACATCTGGGTGACTGGTACGCCTCCTGCCGGATTCGAACCCCCGACCTTTATCATGAGAGACTAGTGCACTAACCACTTCACCACACCGACGCACTAATACTATTAATAATAGTAATATTACTGTTACTACTACTACTAGTACTACTACTACTACTCTATTACTGCTACTACTATCACTAACTACTATCACTACTACTACTACTACTATCACTACTACTACTACTACTACTACTATCACTACTACTACTACTACTTTCACTACTGCTACTATTACTACTACTTTCACTACTGCTACTACTACTACTATTACTTTCACTACTACTACTATTACTACTACTACTACTGCTACGACTACAACTAATACTGCTACTATTACTCCTATAATTAAACATAAACAACTCAGTACAGTAGCATTTTAAAGACATTTTTTGTCTTATTTTGTCCCATTCCTATTTTTAGACAGTTTCTAATTTCATATCTTTTCACAATCTGAATAAACGTTTTCAGTCCTAGATCAAATGTTTCATATGCAAATTAACTTCCACACTTTGGTCACGTGGCACAGTTTCAGCACAGAAAATTCTGATGGTGACAACACATTTTACTTTTTAAATATGCAAGTTCCGACAATTAAGTAATGAGACTGAATTTATTATGGCCAAGATAAAAATGCAGTGAAGTCCAAAGATGCAACTTTCATCTATGATCGGGTAACGTTTCGGCGCCGCACGATAAGCAGACGACAAACAAACTGCCATTTTGTTGATCTGGTCAGGGGTGCATTGTTTCGTAATCAGCATGGAGCAAAAAGGTAACATTAAATTCTGATTAAAACTCGAAAAACGTGCCACTGAGACAGTTGAATTGATGCGACAAGTTTATGGGGATAATTGTTTATCTCGTGCACAGATATTCAGGTGGTATTCACAACTCAAAAGTGGTGTGGAAACGATTACAAATGCAACTAGACATGGACCCCAAATTTCAGTTCGTAATGAGGAACTCATTGCAAGTCAGAGAACGGATACAAGAAAATCGTTGTTTGACTGTGTGGATAATGGCAGCTGAATTTGGTGTTAACCGAGAGACCATTAGTAAAATTTTAGTGGAAGATTTGGGCAAGGAAAAAGTTGCTTGCCTGTTTGTATCACATGCCTTGTCTGATGACCTAAAAACATCAGTGTGTTGAGTACACAAAAGACATAATTAAAACATGTCACAGAAATAAACAATTCTTAAATTTGATTGATGCAGAGGATGAAAAATGGATTTTCCGCTGTGATCCAACAACTAAACACCGAAGTGCTCAGTGGAATTCATCATCATCACCACAAGGCAAAAAATTCGACTTCAAAAGTCGAAAGAGAAGACAATGTTGGTGTACTTCTACGACAGCAAAGGAGTTATTTAAAAAGAATTTATTCCAGAGGGACAGACGGTCACTGCCAAAGTTTATTTAAGTATTTTGAAACGCCTATTGAACAGAATTCTCCGAGTTCGACCCGAGTATTCAACACCTGGCAGTTTTTTTTACTTTTTCATGATAAGGCACCGGCTCACCGGGCGGTAGTTGTACAGAAAGTTTGTCCCAAAAACAAGTGCGTGTTCTCAACCATTCACCCTGTTACCCATATTTGTCTCCCTGTGATTATTTCCTATTCCTAAAATTAAAGTTACCATTGAAAGGACACTTTTTAGTCGATACTAATGACATCCAATGAGCCGTAACCTCGAGTTTAAGGGTCATACCAACAGAAGAACTGCAGAGGTCGTTCCAGTGTTTGTTAGATCGTGGCACTCACTGTAACAATGCGAAAGGGGCTTAATTCGAATAAAATACAGGTTGTATTTTAAACTTTTGTTTATTTTATTTTTTAAGCAATTAATCTGACTACTTAATTGTCAGACTTTGTATGCAGCAAATGTAGATCATTTCTAGAGAATCAACTGGTTTACCAAATTATCCCTTGTAAATTTCGGAATTAGGAGCAAAAGTTACACATAATGTGAAAAAATATATAACATTTATACCTGTAAATAAGCAGAATTCCGGTTTGTAAAAATAGTTTTTCACTAAAATTTTATTTTCTGTTGCTATCAGCATCATTTCTTTAGTGTTGTCAAATTTACAGTGAGAAGTTGGCGAGATATAAAAGCATTCGTAGTTGTTCTATCTTCAACTTTAGAAAATTTCAGGATTTCTGTTTCCTTTTTCTGTTTTTTTTTCGGTATGTTTTTCTACCACCATTTTGTGCATGAAATTATTAAAGCCTTCATGCCTAATTTCAACTTTACGGATTATACACATATACTGTTAAAAAAAAAAGAAACACAACACATACGATGTTGCGATTTAAACTGAAGTTTGCTGATCAGACAAGGGCAAATTGCCTGAAACATTCACTTGACATCAACTTCACCTGCTGACCTGATTGTACTCAAGCAGATGATTCATGAGCACAGAAAAGCGACACTAGTCAAAACAGTATTTTTGACAATAATTCATGACAAGTTCACGAGAATTCCGTGAGACTTACTGAACATAAAACTCACTGACCATTTTATTGAATGCCTATAAAAGATTGACGCTCCTCGAATCAATTCATTTGAAAATTGAATGCGCAAGTATGGCTCATCTCACTACAGAACTCATCGTCATTGGATGTTCATAGACTGGACAGTCACAAAGTGTAGTGGCCAGACAATTTAATGTGGTTAGATGCACCATTAGTCGCCTTTGTAGACGATTTCAAGAAACTGACTCAGTTGCAGACCGGCCGCGTAGTGGAAGACCAATAGTCACAACTCCTGCCGAAGACCGCTTCATACGGCTCCGTCACCTCAGAAATCGATCTGCATCTGCGTCCTCAACAGTCCAGTCAATGTGAGCAGTTCGTCGAATTTCAGATCAAATGGTCAAGAACTTGCTGCACGACGCTGGTCTTTGGGCTAGAAGACACAACAGAGGTCCTGTTCTTAAGGACCGGTATCGCCAGAACCGACTGCAGTAGGCGAACCAGCATCGTCAATGGACCGTTGCGAATTATTGGAGAAAAGTTTGGTTTAGTGATGAATCATTCTTTCTGCTCCAACGACACGACAGACGGAGAAGAGTTTACCGCAGAGTCCAAGAGCGCTACACCCAGAACTGCATGGATGGGGCTCCTCCACATAATGGTGGGGCTGTACTAGTGTGGGGGACGATCAACTTCATGGGAAAAAATGACCTGGTGAAACTGATGGATGCCTGAATGCCCACAGATACGTCGCTAAAATTCTTCGTTTTCACGTCCTTCCACTTCTGGCTGCACCAGGGTCGATTTTTCAACAGGATAACTATTGACCTCATGTGGCACAACTCACCACCCAGTTCCTCTCTTAAAACAACATCCAGACCATTCCGTGGCCTTCCATGTCATCAGACATGAACCCAATAGAACACTTATGGTATGAACTCAACAGACAAGTCCGCCAGCGAGACGTGGCGACAACCAATCTCCGACAGCTGTCTCTTTCACTGCGGGAAGAGTGGGCAGCCTTCCCACAACAACAGATCCAACGGCTAATCGGATCTATGTCAAGGAGATGTCGTTCTCTGATACAGGCCACAAGAAGCCATACACCTTACTGAAACAGACGCCTCAGTCGCAAAGAATAAAAGTCCAAACAAAAGTTAATGAACATCATTTCTTTATTAAAGTCTCAAAGTTTCATTACGCCAGTATTGAAACATTAATTTCGTAAAATAAAATATTATTACAAGTTTGAAAGTTTGACGACTACAGTAGTGTTGCGTTTATTTTTTTGAACAGTGAGTATATACTACTCAAATAGGCTTGAACATTAGTTAAGATAAGACAGAGTATAATAAGAGATCAAGAAACCGGAAGCAGAATGGTGATCCAGATTATATAAATATTGGAGAGATGATTATTAGGAAAGCAGAGACATACAAATATCTAGACGCACCCTTCAACAGAAACAACACAGTAAGCGAAGATATTAAGAGCAGTGTATAAATAGGGATAAATATAATTGGCGAACTACTTTGCGTCTAACTGCACGGGAAGGATATAAGATATAAGATAAGATAAATAGGGAATAAAATATACTTTGCAACACCTGTTAAAATCCAAAATCCTGTCCCAAAACACCAAAATAATCTACAAAACTATAATAAAACGAGGCGCCATGTATGGATCAGAAACGTGGATTACAACAAAGAAAGATGAACATTTGCAAATCTTTCAGAACAAGATCTTAAGAAGAATCTGTGGGCCTATTAAGTATATCAATAGTTGAGAATGGAGAGCTAAAAGTAACACTGAACTGAACAGCTTATTTAAATCTCAACGAATTATAAATTTCTTGAAACTGACCAGACTACGCTGGCTGGGGCATGTAGAAAGATTGAAATAGAACAGACAAACGGAAATGATGTATGCACAAGAGATTAGTGAAACAAGACCAAGGGGTAGACCAAGACAGAGATGGAAAGACAACATAGAAAAGTATATAAAAGAAAGTGGTTTCACCAACTGGAGAGAGAAGATTAGTAATAGTAAGGAATGGAGGCGAACTTTATCTGTAGCAATGAGCCTTAATGGCTTGGAAAGCTGAAGAATATATATATATATATATATATATATATATATATATATATGACACATTTGCATAATTGTTTATACAGAGATTCTTTCTATCTTTGTCTGTGTTTGTGTGAGTGTCTGTGTCTGTCTGTGGCTGTGTTCCTGTAAGATTATTGTATAAATCTAGTTACTCATACAAGAAAAATTTATTAATTCTGTTGTTCTCTATATCCTGTAAAGGCTTGGCCTTTGCTCAAACAACACGTGGCTTCAAAAGTGAAGGTTAGTGAGACATGTTTGTTTTATATTCTTTCATTACTAATAATTAAAATATGCACAAAAGCTGACGCGCCATGTCATCATCTTGTTCACAGTCCACACCGAAGTTTACTTGCAAATTATCTGCAGCGCCCTATATCTTCTCTCAGAATCCTGTATTTCCATTAAAGTTTTTCGCTTTTCAATGTCATTGTCTCCCCTTGTAATATTTTAATGCAATATAATTAGGAATCTTGATATTGCCAAATATTTCATCATCTGCTTCATATGCTCTTTCTTTCATTTCGTACGATGTATCATATTTTTGTACTTTTTTTCCTTCATAAAAATAAGATCCATTCTCTCGAATGTTTTCATCTCTAGGGATTTAGTCATTTAAGTTTTCTCGTCTTTTTTTCCCGTACATCTGGTACATATAAAATGTTATTTTTATAAAGCCGTAAACGTAATATTGTAATAGGTAAACACATTTGCTGGTTTTTATGGCTCAATTTTACACAGATCAAAAAGACTTACTAAAGAGAAGACAGATAATTAGCGAAACGATCAACATTTTGACCACATTAATTTCTTCAAATGCATAATAGAAATGCATGACAGATAATATAACTGGTAGGAAAGCGATAAATTTCATTAGTCATCATTAGCACTCCTCCTAGTGCTGTTGTAGGGAGGTTCCCCAAAGAGTACACGTCTGGTCTGATACAAAAACTGGCTCCTCAGCTAAATATCAATCAATTTAAATCATTCAGGTTCGAACACAAACATTCAAGAGAGCACACTGTCCTAACCCCTCAATCTTCACATGTTCTACTAATCAGCCCAAACAACTCACACTGTAAATAATCTTGATTCCCTTCAATGCTCACTAAATGAAAATGTGTAATGGTACACCCCTCCCGTGTTAAACTAGCACTCCCGACTTAAAGACACGCACTGACTCTTCAGGGCGACTCGCCCTATCTTGGACTACCTATCGCCATCTTTGTTCCAACCAAACTGGCTCCAAGAGTCATCGCTCCAATCTGAATCTAAAGTTGGATAATCTTTTATTTTGCTTAACAGTTTTCAGCATTTGTTATCACTAAACCATCTCGTTGATAAATACTTGATATCACAGGTCTGGCTTCATCCTGTCACAGCCGCCTTGACCCTTTTTTTCATCACTATTTTTCTCCCCTTCTTTGACGTCGTACTTCCCTTCAGTCGCTCGCAGTCACTCAACTCCTTCCTTCTTTCTTTCTTACACAGTTACTTTTGTATCTCACTAGGATCCACGTTAACAAAAATATTCACTGCTTTGTTAACATTTCTCTTAAAGTATTCATGATACGACACGTGCACTTATGAGCTTTTGTTCTTATATTTCAGCTGCAATTATGGCCGAAATTAAAGGCATGGCTGCAGGGATCAAGAAAGAATGTGTGAGTGAAGCAGTAACAGGAAACTGCAACTACTACAAACTGTTCGTGGACAGCGCAACAACCATAGCTGATACATGTTCGTAAGTGCTTTTAGCAGTGTCTAGTTTCTGTTTCTATTCGGATATCGCTCATCTAGTTTCTGTTTCTATTCTGATATCGCTCATATAGTTTCTGTTTCTATCTTGATATCGCTCATCTAGTTTCTGTTTCTATTCTGATATCGCTCATCTAGTTTCTGTTTCTATTCTGATATTGCTCATCTAGTTTGTGTTTATATTCTGATATCGCTTATCTAGTTTCTGTTTCTATTCTGATATCGCTCATATAGTTTCTGTTTCTATCCTGATATCGCTCATCTAGTTTCTGTTTCTATTCTGATATCGCTTATCTAGTTTCTGTTTCTATTCTGATATCGCTCATCTAGTTTCTGTTTCTATTCGAAAATCGCTCGTCTAATTTCTGTTTCTATTCGGATATCGTTCATCTAGTTTCTGTTTCTATTCTGATATTGCTCATCTAGTTTTCATTGGAATAACCAACTCACAGCCGTGGGGCTGTACAGGTCGCAAGTTACAATGTGTAACTGTCATAGATCTGCTTATTTGATGTACATGGTGTAGTACCTTCCCCAGCCGTAGTACACATTTTGAACACTTCTTTGCGATGTAACGTTAAGTCTGTATCTAGTGTTCCACATTGTAGCAGTTAGTTTCATGTCACAGTACAATAATGACATCTAAGATTGATAATCATGTTTGTTTTATCTGAAGCTACTATTTTCTGTGTAGTACAATATACAGCCAAAAGTACCAAGAGACTGCAGAGACTTGTTAATCCTTCAGATTAGATGGCCAGATAACATCAGGAACGAAGAGCTATGGTAGAGAACGAACCAACCCACGACAAAAGAAATGATAATGAAAAGACGCTGGAGATTGGTTAGGACATAAACTTGGAAAGCCTACTACTAACATAACCAGACAGTCTCTCACCTGGAATCCCCAAGGAAGACTTAGAAACACCTGGCGAAGGATTCTTGAAGTAGAGACTTTTAAAAAATGGACTACACCTGGAGAGGGAAAGAAGAAGCAGCCCACGACAGAAATAGAGAGCCTTTGTTGGTGGCTTATGCTCCAGACAGAGGTAAAGAAGGGGAGGGAGGAGGGAGTGCAATATAATCGTTAACTGCAGACAGAACTCTTAACCACTTACAGTATTCATTCATTCATTCATTCATTCATTCATTCATTCATTCATTCATTCATTCATGTCCCTTGTGGAACTTCGCCTCCCTAACATCACTCCTGTAGGCCTCTCGGTTGTGAGCAAGATGGCCTGCTGCTGATGCATCCATTTGCATATCATCAACGATGTCTTGTAGCCATCTTCGCCTTGGTCTTCCTCTTTTTCTTTTTCCCATTATGTACTCTTCCAAGATGGTCTTCTCTAGATTATCATGACGTTTAATGTGTCCAAAATATTTAAGTTTTCTCTCGTTAATCCTCTTTACTAGCCAGCCTTCGTTAATATTAAGTTCTTGTAGTATAGATATATTTTTTCTTTTTTGTGCCCATGATATTTGAAGAATTCTTCTGTAGCATTTACATTCAAAGGCACTTATGTGTTTCTCAGATGTTGTTTTAAGTGTCCAGATCTCACAGGCATACTTACATTATTATAAACTGAAAAATGGCCTTGCTACATTCCCAAACGCTAAATATAACCATTTATATATGTTTTATTTTGGAGAAAATACAAGTTTTCTGTATCCGATTTAGCATTCAGCAACCCATAGCTGATATGCTAGTGTCAGGGTTGGTGAACCATAGCTGACCAAGACTCTGTCCCACCTCTCCGTTGGCAACCCCTATAACAGACCTAGCCTTATTATGGCGGCAGAGATCGCTAGAGTTCCCAAAGTTGTGGAGTCTGTTAAAGAAGCAATGTACAGTCCCTGAGTTTTAGCTTCGCTCAGAAACTTAGAAAATAACCGCTGTAACCTGCTCCCTATCCCACACGATGCTGCTTCTCAACGTCTTCACAGCATCCGCTGCAAACAAAACCAGCTCCCAGCTCTTGGGAAATAGTAGACAAGAAGAGAGATATATTTAGCGTTTCAGTGCCACAATAGCCTGACCATAAGCAGGCTTGCTCGGAAACTTGCCTATAGGGACCACTGCTAGATAATCTGAAAAGTCATAACAAAGAGTTGACCTTCCAAGACCTGATGCTGTTATCTCCACGACCGTCGCTGCAGAAAGATTTCTGACAAAGGTTTTCTGTGAGGAAAAAAAACAATCAAACGTTCGTTTACACGGCTTGTCTTCTGGGGCATTCCGTTTACATGGAGCTGGGTTTTAGGTCATCTCTTGCTTTACTTTCATGCATTGATAATCGCGTGCCCCGCCCTACAAGCAGCCATCGTCTGTTGTCTGACGCAGATTTCCCTAACACCAAAAAGTCAGGTGCAGATTTTTCCGGCTGGGCGAAATTAACAGGGGCCATTAGCTGATTTACATCTCCAAACGTTCCCATTAAAAAGAATCCACTGTTAACTGCGCTCTTCCTCTCTTCTCCAGATGCTCATATCTAGTTTTCTGTATTATCGTGACATATTACTAAATACAATCAGAAATGATATACGGATATGTTATATTACAAGAAAGATCACAAATGATATATGGATATGTTATATTACAAGAAAGATCACAAATGATATATGGATATGTTATATTACAAGAAAGATCATAACCCAACAATACACACGATTTCTCTCCTAAATTAAATGAGTTCTTGGCTTGAAAGATCTTCTCAGAAGTTTTTCTCTAGGAACTTTCATCTGTGTGTTTGTTGTCAATTGAAGAACTGCCCCCACTTCTCCGACAAAAAATTTCTCTTTTCTTCTCTCACCAAGGAGGTTAGATCGGTACATCTCTTGTCAAGACAGGAACTGCCTCGACAAGACCGCGGCTCTAACACAAATACTGACCGACGCCATGGTCATCCCTTACTGTGGGGAGATGGCCTCGTTTCCCAGGACACCGGACACGGAGACTATCTTAAGTAAAGTGGCAGACTTAAGGAGGTCGTGTATCCTCAATGACGATCACGTGTGTGATGTACCAGAGAGTCTTTTTCTGAGTGCTAACAGCTTTAGAAAAGTTTGTTTGTAAGTAGACAGAAAGACAGACTGACAGATAGATAGATAGATAGATAGATAGATAGATAGATAGATAGATAGATAGATAGACAGACAGATAGACAGATAGACAGACAGACAGATAGATAGATAGATAGATAGATAGATAGATGGATAGATAGATAGATAGATAGATAGATAGATAGATAGATAGATAGATAGATAGATAGAGATAGATAGATAGATAGATAGATAGATAGATAGATAAGATAGATAGATAGATAGATAGATAGCAAACCTATGAATGAATGAATGATCTTTATTTTTGAAGGGCAAAGTTTTGGGCAAGCAGGCCCGTCTTACATTCTGCCCTTCAGACAGATTTACATACCTATGTAAAATAAGCATGTTTAGATTAAGATATACAGCAATAAAACTACAGAAAATAATGATTAATGAGGAAAGATGCTGGCGACGATTGGGACATATGCTCCGGATGACTCGTTGCTAAATATAGCACTGAGATTGACACCTCAGGGGAACAGATCTAGGGGCAGACCAAAGGAGACGTGGAGAAAAACAGAACAGAGGAGTTACAGAGGGCTCACCTGGGCAAGAGCGGGAAAGAATGTAAGGACAGGCGGTTGTGGAAGATCGTTATGGAAGATCCATGTGCTTTGGGCAGCTAAAGATTCAGAGCGAGATAGAGAGGGAGAGAAAGAGGGAGAGAGAGTGAGAAAGAGAGAGGGATAGAAAGGAAGAGAGAGAGGGAGAGGGAGAGAGAGGGAGGGAAGGAGTGAGAGAAAGAAGGAGAGAGAGGGAGAGAGAAAGAGAAAGGGAGAGGGAGGGAGAGAGAGGGAGGGAGAGAGAGAGGGAGAGAGGAAGGGAGAGGGAGGGAGAGAGAGATAAGGAACGAGAATGAGAGGGAGAGATAGGGAGAGAGAGGGAGAGAGATAGGGAGAGAGAAGGACGGAGAGAGAGGGAGGGAGAGGGATAGAGAGAGGGAGAGAGAAAGCGAGAGGGAGAGAGAGAGGGAGAGAGAAAGCGAGAGGGAGAGAGAGGGAGAGAGATGGATAGAGAGAGGGAGAGAGAAGGAGAGAGAGGGATAGAGAGAGAGGGAGAGAGATGAATAGAGAGAGGGAGAGAGATGAATAGAGAGAGGGAGAGAGATGGATAGACAGAATGAATGA
>CM019721.1:9313317-9569191 GCA_009760885.1 Achatina immaculata
AAATGTTGTCAAATATTTTAACTTTGTTAGAACATCTCTTAAAGTTAGACCTGCTTAGATTGTGTTTAACAGTTGGACGTGGTTAGAAGATATCTTATAGCTGGAAGTGATTAGATGGTGTCTTATAGCTTGACGTATTTTGATGATGCATAATACTAGACATGTTTAGATGGAGTCTAATAGTTGGTGTGGTTAGATGGCGTCTAATAGTTATATGTGGTTAGATGGTGTATTTGGTTGTTATTAGTTTGTGACTAATATTTTAATATTCTTAGATGATGTCTTAAACGTGGACGTGGTTAGTTGGTGTCTAATAGTGCGTGTGATTAAGATTGTGTTTGAACTTTAGATATGGTTAGATGGTATCTAAAACGTGGTTGAAGTGGCTGAATCAAGTGCATCTCTCACACGTAAATTATATTATTATTATTATTATTATTATAAAGTTGCACTTCTGTCTTCTCATGATATGTCCACAAAATTTTGAATTTTGTTTCCATATCATGTGAACTAGTTGTCCTTTCCTTCTTGTCCTCACTCCCCACTCTTATTTCGGTAATTAACTCCAATATTTAAGACACATCTTGATTTATTGTTTGCTTGACTGACCGAAATAGTGAAAGAGCTGTACTGCACATGATTAAAATGATGTAAGGTGATTTATCAGCAAACAAATATTACAAATATTCAGCTAGTTCCTCTTCAAATTGTCTGCAGTTAAAACAGAAAATTTCTCCTTGAACTTTTTTAAAACATTTTTTCTGTTTTGCTATAAAACCGGTAATCGCACTGGGATTTTTCAATACCAGATCAGCTGTAGTTGACTTTCCTGCGTGAAGTAGTTGTCTTTCCTGTGTGAAGTACATGTCTTTCTTGCATGAAGTATGTAACAAAATATCGGTTTTGTACTTGGTACTTTTTAAATGTAAACTTAATCTGTTTACGAACAGCAGCAGAAGTAACTATTCGTGTGGACTTTCCTTCTTATTTTATCACTGCAAGACTTAATCTTGACAAAATGCTCAAAAGCTGAACCAAAGTCCACCCTGGCTGATTCTCCCATATGAAAATCAACTTTCTGGCCCAATTAACTTTCAGCCCATTTTGCTGGTTGTTTTTAACAGGGTTTTGTTTATTTTATAATATAAACTGTTTATAGTAACTATCGACCTCGAAAAGTTTCTCTCTCTCTCTCTCTCTCTCTTTTTTTATCAGTATTTAGCAGTTAACATGATCACTAGCATTCATCATTGTCTTTGTGAAACATCAGACAATTTTATGTTCAAAATTCTCCAATTTGTCTTATTTTTAAAAATAAAAAAATCCCTTTTTCATATAATTTCTTCCAGATTAATACAGTCATGAACTATTTTGTGTTTACTAAATGTGTTACCTATTTAGTAAGAGGTCTGAATTTTAGTTCATATTTTCTAAAGAAAATATTTCACTGTAACACAGGACTATTTCTCAGCGCGGAAGGGCAGTGTCGCTTGACAGTTTTGAGACAAATAGAAGCGTGTTCAAAATCTGCCACCTCCCAGCCAGACACTTGCAGGTATGACTCAGACAGGTGCAGGTGTGACAAACAATTGCAGGTGTGACTATGACAATTGCAGGTATGAATCAGAAAATTGCAAATATGACAAGCAATTGCAGATGTGACTATGACCATTGCAGGTATGGCAGAAAATTGCAGTTATAACTCAGAAAATTGCAGGTATGACAGACAATTGTATGTATGACGCAGACAAGTGCAGGTATTACAGACAAGTGCATGTATGACAGACAAGTGAATATATGACAGATAACTGCATGTATGACTCAGACAAGTGCATGTATGACAGACAAGTGAATATATGACAGATAACTGCACATATGACTCAGACAAGTGCAGGTATGACAGACAAGTGAATATATGACAGATAACTGCACATATGACTCAGACAAGTGCATGTATGACAGACAAGTGAATATATGACAGATAACTGCACATATGACTCAGACGAGTGCAGGTACGACAGACAAATCCACCTGTGATAGAGAAGAGAATTTATGACAGATAAGTGCAAGTGTGTATGAGCAAGACAAGAGCAGTTATAACTTTATTTATTGTGAGTTATTTCTTAAGGACAGATCTCTGCATGTGGAGGTCGTCTGTACATGTTTGTTTTCTGTTGTCAAGCAGATTTACATACGCATTTATTATAGAGAAAAGATTTACAGTTCATTCAATTCTTTACCGATAATAAACTATTTTAACTAATGTATTGTTTACAACAAGACCTGCCTTATTCAATCCTTAAATCATTTATATTTCACCCAAGCGTCTTGAAGGAAACTTTCCGATGTCTGGAAGCTGTTATCAGCGGTTGCGACGAAGCAATTAAGAACATAGTGTACAGGATAATCAACAGAGATCAGCTTTTGGCTGATGCTTGCAGAGGTAAGGGGATGTAATGATAGTTGTTTACGGTTACATCTTACATCCTTCCAATGGTGTTAAACGTCACATATGGCTAGCGTAGTTGTTTGCCAAGTTGTCCTGTTCTCGGCGAGTCTTTAAACTTCATCAAGGGATGTTATGCCCACTAAAATAACTCCTCTTAACAATGTCCTTTTTAGAGTTTCATGTAGTGGACCTCTTTTTCTTTGGCCTGTTGTGCTCCACTTGATGGCTTGTCTTGATATTCTCTGACTGTTTCTTCTCATCATATGGCCTACATATGTCCATCTTCTTTTTCTTATCACCCATGAGAAAGGTTGTTCTTTGCTCATCTGTCTTATCTCTTGAATTCGTTCCACTTTATACCAATTATTTTCCTTTGGCATTTGTTTTCAAAAGCGTCAATTTCTTGTCTATTTCTTTAGTTGATTTCCAGTACTGAATAATCTTAACCTGGTTTTTGTGCTTATAACTTTTGAATTCCACATGTTCTCAAGATTTTTGAACGACAATACTGATTTTGCAATTCTTATTCTAACTTCTTTCCTCTTGTCAACATCCTGGTCTATGTAGCTGCCAAGGTATGCTAATTGGTGTACTACATCAACAACTGTTCCTTCTACGTATATGTTTCCTTCTTGATTAATGGGAAGTTTCATTATTTTTTTTAGTTTTGTTTCGTGTTTGTTAATTTCAAGACCTATTTTGCTAGCCAAAATAGACAGGGAATCTGTTTTTTTCCTGCATCGATTTCAAGTTGTCACTGATAAGAGTTATGATCTATTTGGTTCCCATGTACCCATTCCATGCCGGTTGTACCTGTACAGCACCTTGTCATTATAAAGTCTATGGCAATTCCAAAGAGCAATGGAGATAATATACATCCTTGTTTCACGCCTGTTTCGATCTGAAACCTTTCACACATTCCTTCTTCTGTCTTGACTGCACAAACATATCCGTTATTGAGATGTATAATGATGTTGGCAATTTTAGAAGTTTGTTACATATAGTCTTAAAATTCTCCACAGTGAATCTCTGTGTATGCAATCAAATGCTTTTTTTAAAAATCTATGATGTTCATGATTAATGGTGTCTGCTTTTCAGTATGTTCTTCCAGTAACATTCTGAGAGTAAAGATCTGGTCGAGACAGCTTCTCCCTTTTCGAAATCCTGCCTGTTCTTCTCTCATTGCAGTATCCACTACATCCTTAATTCTATTCAGAATCACTTGACAAAACACCTTTGACACAACTGATAGTAAGGTTACACCCCTCCAGTTATTGAGTCGCTGAGGTTGAGCTTTTTTTAGTATTTTAATAATCATTCCCTTTTTACATTTAGAAGGGACTTTTTTCTTCTTTTCTAATTTTGTTAAACATTCTTTGTAGTTGTCTCATGTTGTCACTGTTAATAGCTTTTAACATTTCGGCTGTTATTTCATCTTCACCTGCAGCTTTGTTGTTAGCCATTAGATTCACTGCTGTTTCAGTTTCATTAAGTGTAACTTCATATAAGTTGACATTTATTTGTGGGACTGGTAAATCGGTTTCAAGATTTATTAATTCATGTGGACGTGGTCGATTAAGTATTTCTTGGAGGTGTTCGGCCCATCTTTGCTTTTGATCTTTACTTGATGTTAACAGATTGCCTGTTTTCTTTCTCTGTAGGTAATAGCACCTGTTAGCTTCTTCTGTATGTTATACAGAGTTTTGCTATCTCCTGTTTTTGCTGTATTTTCTACTTCTTTTGCCATATTGTCCATATATTCTCTTTGGTCTATTCTAGCCGAACTTGTTACTTTATTGTCTAGTTCTTTGTATGTTGCTGTTGCCAAAACTTTTCCAAGATCTGTCTTTACATTCAACATGTCTAATTTGGCTGCTCGTCTTTCATGTTTGTATTTCCATGCGTTATCTGATATGCATGCTTTTCTACTTGTTGACTGCAGTCCGTGATTATAGCTGTACTGTATAAATTCCATAATTCATTCTATCTGTCTCGTCTACCTCTTTGAGTGCTGCGAAATGTTTGGTAAATTTCAGATTTTAATTACTGTTGGTATTTTGAGTATGACTTTCTTGTGTTGGCTTTTTAGTTTAAGTATTATCCTCCCTATACACAGGTTGTGATCACTGTTGACATCTGTACCCCTATATGCTCTTACATCTATCAGAGGAAATGTTCTGAATTGTTTTCTAATACAAAAATGATCTATTTGGTTTCTGGTTCTATCATCTGAAGACATCCATGTTGTTTTATGTATTTCTTTATGTGGAAATATTGTTCCTCCAATGACCATGCCCTCTGTTAGACATATTTCAATTAATCTGTCTCCATTCTGATTTACCATGTCAATTTCTTCTTTCCCCATTACTTTTTCTACGTCGGTGTTTTCTTTTCCTACCTTAGCGTTGAGGTCTCCCATGCCAACTAAAATGTCGTGTTTAGGTACTTTGTTGATAAGTTGTGGTAGTTTGTAATAGAAATCGTCGTTTATTTCATCATCTGTATCGTTCGTGGATGCATAGCATTGTATGATTGTCATTCTTCCGTGTCTTATTTTGTATGGTGCTCTTATGATACGACTGTTCACTGGTTCCCATTATGTAAGGCTCTTTGCTGCCGCAGAGGACATAATTATACCCACTCCTTCCTGGTATTTCCCATCGTCTCTGCCGGAATATATTATGAACTTACGGATCTACGCCAGTCTTTCCCCTGCTTCTGGCCATCGCATTTCCCAGATACCCAACACATTCAGGTGATATCTGTCCATTTCTTGTATTACCTGAGCAGTTTTTCTTGTTGCGGCCATCCTTCTTACATTCCAACATCAGATTTTGTTTTCTTTTTGGGGCCGATGAATTGTTTTTTTTTCTTCTATATATCCGGGATTTTTACTTCATCTTTCTCTAAAATATATCTCTATTGCTTCCAGTTTCTTTGTCATCTTTTTGTTGCCCGTCAAAGTTTCACACCCATACAGCAATAATGGATTCTTATGGCAGTGTAATATGCTTTTCCTCACTTTTAGAGACGTTTTCTTATTTGTTAGTATCTTCTTCATGGCATAAGCAAGCTGCCGTTGCCATATCTCTTCGTGATTTTATTTCACGTGTGAACTTGCCATCAGATGTTATTACTGTTCCAAGGTAGCTGTCTTTATTTACTTGTGTCAGTGTTTTTCCGTTTGAATGATGTCTGAGACGAGCTGAGGAAAGAGCTGTCTTACATGATGCCTGGGACGAGCTGAGGATAGAGCTGTCTTACATGATGCCTGGGACGAGCTGAGGAAAGAACTGTCTGACATCATGTCTGGGACGAGCTGTGGAAAGAATGGTCTTACATTATGCCTGGGACGAGCTGAGGAAAGAACTGTCTTACATTATGTCTGGGACGAGCTGAGGAAAGAGCTGTCTGACATGATGTCTGGGACAAGCTGAGGAAAGAGCTATCTGACATGATGTCTGGGACGAGCTGAGGAAAGAGCTGTCTTACATGATGCCTGGGACGAGCTGAGGAAAGAGCTGTCTTACATGATGCCTGGGACAAGGCGAGGAAAGAACTGTCTGACATGATGTCTGGGACGAGCTGAGGAAAGAACTGTCTGACATGATGCATGGGACGAGCTGAGGAAAGAACTGTCTGACATGATGCCTGGGACGAGCTGAGGAAAGAACTGTCTGACATGATGTCTGGAACGAGTTGATTAAAGAACGAGGCTCATAGAGAATCACTATGTGTTAAGTCTGCAGCATTATCTGTGGAAGACACGAGGGATGAATGTGAAGATAGAAGACACAGGCGCAAGAAGATTTATCCTTCCAGTACAAACAGTTTCTGCTACTGCTATGTCCCAAAATCAAACACTGTTAGTACTTGCCAAGAGAAGAGATGTTCAGAAAGATGGTCCCGCAAAGACTTTACCAACGATTAATATAAGTCTGTTTAAAAGCATTTGTAATACAGGCAATCCCGTTATTAAATCACAGCAGGATTTAGTTATAATATCAAGAAGAGTACATATTCCGAAATAAAGTAGCCAATCAAATGGAAGACACAGACACAAACATCAATAATTCCCTTACTTCCTGAAATCATCTTTACTGAGAGTATGTCTTCTTTCAACCAGTCTTTTTTTTGTCTGAATTTAGATTTACAAAATAGATTATTATCTGCCATTTTCCATCACCAGATGTCGTTGCTTGACGTCATTACTGTGACTTCCTCTGATGATGACTGTCATGATGTACTTACTGATGTCACTCACGTGAATTTATGGATCAAGGGAGAATACCAGATCTTGAACTTTTCTTTTATATGATTATCTCCATTATCTAACATCCGTGTAGCACAGTGCATACTGTCTTCAGCTTCTCACAAATCATATTCGTTACACCTGATAATTGTTAACTCTTATGCAGAAAAATGAAAATAAATGTGAAGTCTATTAATTATCAGGATTACTTGGACATTTTTCACATTAAAAGTGTTAACTTTTCGTGTATTTATCATAAAATATAGAACAGTATCAGCCTGCACGAACATACAGACATATTTCCGTTACACAGATGTCTTTTGTTAAAAAAAAAATTCTGCTACGTAATATAAATAATATCAAATGTGGTAAATCTTAACATATTTTTGTTTCCATTTTCAAATCGTCTATCTCCAAGAATAATACTAAAATAACCAAAAGTAAGGGATGTAATTCACGTAAGTTTTCACTTGTGCTGATTCCAGGTTGTAGATCCTATATAAATTTGCTATTCTGTTTTATAATATATAATCATTTGACACTTAGAAAAAGTATTCTTTTAAACAAAATGCTTCTCATATACAACCCTAACCCTAAAGGCCAGAATTTTTTAGCTTTCCTAAATCTGGATGGTCTTAGATTAGGAAAGAAATGTAATACGTTAGAAAAATAATGAGGCATGTAAGCTAAAGAAACATTGTACTGTTAATATGAAGTTGATTACTGAACAAAATGATGTTTATTTTGATTTTAGAATACATTTTATAATGCAGAAGTTCGTTTTTTTTCTTTTGTATTGTTTTGTTTTCGTTGTGGTAATTCATAATTACTGAACTCCTGTATTCAGAGCCAACAATCATCATGCTTTTGAAGTCTACTTTTTTTTTTACTGCAAAGTTTTACTCTTTTTGTGGAAGATTACAGACGAAACATTTACTACTTTTCAAAACTTGAAAGTGTCTTAAAATAAAAGTAGGAAAGGGTATAGCAGTAATAAATGTTAGGATGTAAGATAGATAACTCATCTGAGAATTGGAACATTTGTGTAATGTAGATTAGAGTGTATTAGGTTGTTCTGATGGCGACAGTAGTCTGCCGGGAACATATATCGTGGAGTTGTCCATGGATTTTGTTGATGCCTTTTGTCGTTCTCGTCATATCGCTCATCGACTCATCGTCACCCAGTGCATCATTAAAGACATTTCAACTGTAAAGTTGCTGCTTCTGTATTACTATTTCCACTGAGAGAGAATGAACCTGGGAGCAAGTAAGTTTGTGAAGTGAGTAACAAAACAGACGCAAAACAACGTAGAATGGTCGTAGATTAAATGAGATAACATATTAACAGTAACTGATAAAGTCAACACTTGTAGTCGTTAACAGAAATAACATTATTCCAACTGATAATAGTAGAAATTTACACAGATATGAATAGCAATACATCTACAGTTTACATTCTAAACATAGAAGAGCAGGAGATTGACCGAACACAGAGAATCCTACTTTAAGGGAACCTGTCTTCAAATAAAGGTGGGAAAAGTTAAAACTGTCTTAAAATAAAGGTGGGAATGTTGAACTGTCTTAAAATAAAGGTGGGAAAGTTGAACTGTCTTAAAATAAAGGTGGGAAAGTTGAATTGTCTTAAAATAAAGGTGAGAAATTTGAACTATATTAAAATAAAGGTTCTAAACGCAAAATATCTTAAAGGAAATGTGTTAAAGTTGAAACGTTGGAAAGTTGAATTTTCTTAAAATAAATCTGGGAAAGTTGAACTGCCCTAAAATAACTATTGGAAAGTTGAAACTGACTTAAAAGACATGTGGAAAAGTTGAGCTGTCTTAAAATAAATATGGGAAAGTTGAAGATGCCATTAAATACAGATGGGAACATTTAACTGTCTTAAAATAATGGTTGGAAAGTTGAACTGTCTTAAAACATAAATGGAATCGTTGAACTGCCTTAAAATCACGTTGCGAAAGTTGAACTATCTTAAAGGTGATAAATGTTACATTGACAAATTTTAAATGCAAGAAACGTGAAGAGTGATGCAGAATAATTTGTCAATTGTCTGCTTGTTAGAGGTGTTATTTCATGTCCTCTTTCAGTTTTGTCTTGATGATGAGAAGAACAAACCAACAATCTAAGATTACATACTTGGAGCAACAGGCCAATATATCATATGTACAACAAGTTTAAAATAAGATCAACTCACGTATGTGCATTTGGCACCAATAAGATGACAGCAGACCACATACTGTTGGCATACAAACGTGAGCTAAACCTTAAGGATATCCTCGTCCACAGCTACTTGAAGCAGAGCCTTACATATGTTGGCACCAGAAAATGTAACAGCCCCCACTGCGTTACCTGCCCGGTAGTCTGGGAAACGAAAACGATCACCTTTCCCAAAACTATCCTCACTCTCCATGAGGGATTCACATGTGAGTCCCATAATGTGATATATGTCATAGTATGCAAGAGATGCAGGATAACGTATATTGGTGAGACTGGCTTCAAATTAGGGGACTGCATGCAGAAACATCTGTACGATATCACCCAGCATGCTTCCAAACCAGTCCCAAATCATTTCAATGGCCCCAACCACAGAGGCAAATAAGATTTTCTGATTACAGCCGTCAAACAATGTCGCGCAGATGACACAAGCCGCCTAGCGCTTGAGAACCGCTACTTTCAGGACTATGGGACGCTGGAACCACACGGGTTAAATTCGCTATTCAGCTACACCTAACATTCTCCTCTTCAACAATTACAATCCTTCTCCACTAAGCTCCACTCCCTTCTCACTTGTTACACATATTTCAGAACCTCCTCACAGCATCACATTACAACCCCTCTACCCTAACTATAACCATCTATTTCACCTTCTTCTGGCTAGGTTAACATTGTACCACTCTCTCTCCCCTCCACGGTTTCCCCACCCACCACCCCCAGTTACGACCCGCCGACCACACATCACAGGTCTCTATTTAAACAGTATCTACGCCCTACCATGCTCATTTCTGACACACAGGGTCGGACAAGCCATATCTTACAGTTGCAGTTAAGTGCTTTATCCATTATTAATTTATGTATTTTTAGATAACATTCATGTGAATCTATACTTTTTCCCATCTCTCTATTTCTTCATACTGTATGTTTTTGTATGATTAAAGGCTCACGCCGAAACGTCACAACTTTGTAATCGTTAAGTAATAAAGCTGCTCCTACTTTTTTCCTAGTTTATACATTCTGTAGGAATGTCCAACACAAGAGCAACAATGAAGACAAACATGGCCAGCTACTACGTCAGTCCAGAACAAACTGTATGGGCACGTTCACGCTCTCCATATGACCACAAACTGCCCCAAAAGTGTGCAAGTCAAAGTCATAAAATAGTTCTTTAAAACGTGAAGAAAAAGAAATAACATATGGGCCTCAATCAGGACAGACAAACACGGGCCACTTACAGAGCTTTAACTTCTCGTTTCTTCTACCAGGTGCCTGTGAGTGCTAGGTGCCTGAGAGTGTCAGGTGCCTGTGAGTGCTAGGTGTCTGAGAGTGTCAGGTGCCTGTGAGTGCTAGGTGCCTGAGAGTGTCATGTGCTTATGAGTGACAGGTGCCTGTGAGTGCCAGATGTCTGTGAGTGTCAGGTGCCTGTTAGTGCCAGGTCCTCTGAGTGCCAGTTGCCTGTGAGTGAGTGCCAGGTGTTTGTGAGTGCCAGGTGCCTTGTGAGTGAGTGCCAGGTTCCTGTGAGTGGGTTGCAGGTGACTATGAGTGCCAGGTGCCTGTGAGTGCCATGTGTCTGTGAGTGAGTGTATAGTGCCTGTAAATGCCAGGTGTCTATGAGTGCCATGTGCCTGTGAGTGAGTGCCAAATGATTATGAGTGCCAATTGTCTGTGAGTGAGAGGCAGGTACTATTGAGTGTGTGCCAGGTGGCTATCAGTGCCAGTTGCCTAACTGACTCTAAATGAAAGCTCTTAAGGGATTTTGACACTTCTTTATTCCAGATACACTAGACAAAAGAAGAAAAATCATCAGTGCGACAACAGATATAAAAAAGATTCAACATCGATGTTAAATACAAAACAAGTAACTATTTTTGATAAAAGTATGATTAAAAAATAGTAATGGTGTGTAATAAAACAAAGAGTTATTTCTAAAAAAAGAAGGAGATAAACTCGATTGGTACGACACAATGTTTATATTTAGTATGTTGCTGTAGGTGAAAAGTAAAACAAAATGCAACATATCTTGAACTCTTTTACTTCGAAGCAACACTGGTAGAGCTGGTAGATTTTGTATATCTTTGTAAATCAAGGCCCAGAATGATTCTTATTCAAAGTCTACATGACACGAAAAGTAGCACATTTCTAACCTAAATTGTTTTAAAACTTATAGAATAACTTCCTTCTAATTTCTTTACGCTGAAATTTCTACGAAATATAAAACTGCTGGCACAGTTTGGAAGACAATTCTGGAGTGAGAGAGTTAATACCGGAAACTTTGAGCAAATAATTACAACGGTTATATCCCTTCTCCGCACAATCCTTCTCCAGGTCCATGCACTTCTTATACTGTTTCCTTAACTCCTTCATTCCTGCTCCAGAAACCATGTCTGCACAGCTTCCCTAACCTCATCATCAAAGCTGAATCTGCGCTCACGTTAGAGCCTCTTTTAGTTGCCCGACGACGTAAATCACGTGACGTCAGATCAAGTATGTAGAGAGATGAAGAAGACGTACAAACCACTCCGTGGCAGCCGATTCATGGGAATGTTCATTGTCTTGGTACAGCAAAATTGTTTTTGACAGCATTCTTCTTTTTTGTTGTGAATTTGAAGTTTCAGTTTCTCTCTAGGCAAGCACAGTACGTTAATTTGGTCATTGCTGGTCTTACAGTGAGTTTCAAAAGCTTTCACTACATCTGCCAAAAGAAATCTCACTAAGGAGCGTTGTTCAACAGCTCATTCCAGTAAGAAAATCACAACTGCACGACTGTTCCCTGCACATTAAAAGATAAGATTGAACTGATGTATATCAACTTTGACGTAGTTGTTAGCACAGCGTACATCGTGACCAGTATGAAAACGCCATGTTTTTGACCATGTAGTTCCATTTGTCGCTGTTCTTTAATCTCATTTCTCGCCTCCTTCCACTTTGTGCTTACCTACATCTGCCTGGGGGAATTTTGTGCCATACTTTCTGACAAATAGGAGTCGGTCAATCAGTAATTTTCTTTCCATGTCACGTGCGGAAATTTGCCTCCTTTACAGCTCTCCCGTGGGCCTCTCAGTTGTAAGCGAGAATCTCTGCTGCTGATGCATCCATTCGCAGATCATCAAATATGTCTTGCAGCCATCTTCACCTTGGTCTTCCTCTCTTTCTTTTTCCCATTATGTACCCTTTCAAAACTCAGAAAGACCACACTCACACACATACAAAGTGTTTATTTCTTCATCTATTTTCCTTGTCTTCCTTTGTTCTCTTTCTTTTCTATATAATTCCTGAAAAAGTTTTCATCGAAATATTGGATTGTTGTATATTCTTCATTTAGGAACACACAATACCACTCACTAAACCTATCTTTTCTATTAGAGAAGTTTGTACTTTCAAACTACAGTCACGTGTTCACTTAAAGCTGCATGTGAGAGGGGGAATCTGATCAGAAATAGATTTAACATGTAATTTCGTGGCGGTGTAATAACAATATTCACTTCCCTGACTGTTAACTATACTGTCCCCTCCCCCCCCCCCAAAAAAAAAAAAAACAAACGCATAGCTTATATAAGTTTTATTTTTATATATTATGAAAAATTTCAAACCAAACGAAAAATTATCACCAAGATTTAAGGTCCATGATTTAGTGTGAATTTCCCTATTCTCGTGTATAGTCAGAACGCAGTAGCTGCCCTTGCTAATCACGCATTTCTTTACCATAACTCACTTTGCGTTAATGGAAAAGTCGAGATTTTTGTGTTCAGGACAATTCACTTACCATGCAAATGAAACCCTATAAAAAGTTGAGGAAAAGTAAAAAAATTAAATTCAATTAATTTTCAAGCAGACAATTATGGCGCGTCTATCGCAAAATTTACGAAACATTGCTATTGGTCGCCTGCAAGCAGGCGAAAGTCAAAGTCAGGTTGCCAGGCATTTAAACGTGCAACAGTGTACCATCAGTCGACTTTTGCATGGTTTCCAAGCCACTGGCTCAGCTGAAGACTGGCACCGCAGTGGACGACCCTGGGTGACAACAGCAGCTGATGATCGCTTTATTCTGGTTCACTTTCCTGTGTTCTGTTACTTTACTGTGTTTTTCACTTTATTGTGCTCTATCACTTTCCTGTGTTCTGTTACTTTACTGTGTTTTTCACTTTATTGTGCTCTGTCACTGTACTGTGTTCTTTCACTTTAATGAGTTCTGTCATTTTACTTGGTTGTCACTTTACTATGTTTTATTTACTGTGTTCTATCACTTTACTGTGTTCTGTCACTTTACAGTGTTCTATCACTTTACTTTGTACTTTACTGTGCTGTATCACATTACTGTGCTCAAGCCTAAACTTTGTACTAGATATAACACCTGGATGCTGTTTACTAACTCTTAAGATATTTAGTTCTGTACCCCTCTTCACATGAAGTCACGCTGGAAACGTTAAGGTCACACCTAGCAGCCTTACTTTCCAAACTCTAAAGAGACGAAGCCAGGTACCAGTTTCACAGCTCCTTGGAGCACTCGACCGAACTGTACCCTCACCTCAACGACACTAGAAACAATCATCTGTCCTTGGTGTATGTTATAGTATATGTTATAAAATATGTTATAGTATATGTACATGTAAACGTATGTTTGGAGGAACTCCGCGTAAACAGAAAGAATGGATTGTGGGTCAGGAAGAACAGAATGGTTGTGTGATGAATGAAAAAACATGGCAGCTGTGTGAGTAACGAAAGAACAGTTTGGCTGTGTTATGAAGGAAAGAACAGAACAAGGAACTTTTATTTTCAAAACCTGATGACGCGAAGCAAGTAACATTTGTACACTCAACGTAACATTTTACATAAGTAATTTTTGTCTGATATACGTCTACTGAGATTTGTTACGTCAAAACTTGAATGTTACTGAAGGTAAAGAAAAGGTAAAATATCGATGTCGAGTATAATTATACAAATAATTGTACAAAATTGATTTCTGACATGGAATTTCTTGTATAATGTTTCATAATATATCGATGTACTTCAACTGTTACTGAAGATTACAAACTAAGCCAATTATGAATGGTATAGACCTGTCTCAACTTGACTGACTGACTGCGATCTAATTATCTGTCTTTAATTACCAACTTAAACTTTTCTTAATAGTACAACTGTTAGAACTCTTGGAGAGCTTGAATGAAGTACTGTATTACTTCAGCTTACTACTGTATTACTTGGTCCAACCAGCATCGGCCCTGGACAACTAACAATCAATGGAGACGTGTCTGGTTTAGTGACGAATCTTCCTTTTTGTTGCACCGCCATGATATGCGGAGAAGGGTCTACCGTAGGCCAAATGAACGTTTTGCCCAAAATTGTGTTGATGAAGCTCCGCCGCACGGTGGTGGAGGTGTAATGGTATGAGGAATGATCAATTTCAACGGAAGGAGTCCACTGGTGCAGATTGAAGGAGGCTTGAATGCGCAACGATACGTTAGTGAATTCTTCGACTCCATGTGCTTCCATTTTTGGCTACTCAAGGGTCTGTGTTTCAATAGGACAACGCCACATCCCATTAAGCACGGTTCACCACACAGTTCATGATTGCCAAAAACATTCTCTCCCTTCCCTGGCCGTCCTTGTCTCCAGACATGAATCAGATCGAGCACCTATGGGATGAGCTGCAAAGACGTGTTTGTCGCCGAAACGTTTCTCCGTCCAATCGTCGTGATCTGTGACAGGCACTCCAGGAAGATTGGGCAGCCATCCCACAGGCGCACGTCAGACATCTGGTCGCATCTATGCCCAGGAGATGCCAGTCGCTGATCGATGTAAGCGGAGACCACACACCATACTAACTTGAGAGCCAATGGGACTAACAAATTCTCGTCACACAAATGAAAAAAATTGTCATGTGAGTGTGTAAACCCTTTCGTATTTTTGTGTGCAATTTGAAAATTGTATTCATTCGATTTAAAAAGTTGTAGAATATCAAAGTTATGGCTAAAATTGGGAAATCAGTAGTTATGCGTTTTTTTTTTTTTTGGGGGGGGGGAGTATAATAATGTCCACTTGTGTGGTTCATCATCATCAGGTGCCGTACCGACTGTTATTGGCTATTATGCTTCTCCACTGTACCCGATTCTTCATACAGGCCATTAGCTCAGTTGATGATCTCCTCTCACACATTCTCGTCAGACTGTCCAGTAACATTACTCTTGGTCTTCCCTTGGCTCTTCTTCTCTCTATTTTTTCTGTTGTTGCACAATATTCAACGCCTCTTCTTATCACTGCAGATCCTATTAAAGTATATTGTCTCTCATATTTTTCTACATTATTTTTTCTACCTCTAGCTCTTCTCAAACCTTCTCCATTAGTTATTTTTGTTGTCCAGGGAATTCGCAACATTCTTCTAATAAACCACATTTCTGCTGCTTGCAATGATTTTTGTGCTGACCGGACACAACATGTCTGGTTGACAAACCGTTATATCTACATTGGTGGCTGACTAATTACAATATCTAATTTCTTGGCTGACTACTAACAATATCTATTTTTTTGGCTGAGTACTAATAATAACTACATTTGTGTCTGCCTATTAGCAGTATTTCTTTACTCTAAGCTGTGTAGAAATTTGTAAGAATAAAACATATTAAAGGACTTCAAAAGGTTAAATGTTTTAACTAACATATTTCTTACCACAACGACGCATACATCATAGATGTATTTGTGAGAGAAGAATAACACATACGTAGAGCACTTATAGTAGTCTTCTTCTTCTTCGTCCGCTTCTACCACAAAGATCGCCCCATGATCCTACTGAATTTACTTATGTGGTTCTCGCTATAATCTCATTTAGGATGGAGGCTCAGAGAATCGTGGGGCTTGGGCCTATATTCTCGGTGGGTCACAGAAGCGGCATTGCGTGACACCGTGGTTTTCGTTATGTCAGTACGTAATAACAGCAAAGAGCAAAACCTCTATCTTAATGCGAAGAAAACTAAATTGATGACAACTAACAAAACAAATAAGGCAGCTGAAATATGAATGAGGAAAAACTGTAATAAGTAGAGAGTTTTGAATATCTTGGATCACTACTAACTAATATTGAAGATACAATGAGGGTAATTAAAAGGAGGGCATCTATCGCTCTTAAGAAAGTAAAACAAATAAAGAAGCTGTGGAGAGGAACAGACATAACCATAAAAATACGATTTTTAATGGCATGCATCTTTCCCATCGCAAAATATGCCTGTGAGACCTGGACACTTTACAAAGCAGCTGAGAAACACATAAATGCCTTTCAATGTATATGCTACAGAAGAGCTCTTAAAATACCATAGACACAAAAAAGAACAAATATATCCATAGTACAGGAACTTAATATTGAAGAAGGTTGGCTAGTAAAGAGGATTAAAGAGAGAAAACTGAAATATTTTGGACACTTTAAACGGCATGATAATCTTGAGAAGGCCGTCTTGGACTGGTACATAATGGGAAAGAGAAAGAGAAGATCAAAGCGAAGATGGCTGCAAGACATCGTTTATGAAATGCAAATGAATGCATCAGTAGCATGCCATCTTGCTCACAAACGAGAGGCCTACAGGAGTGCTGTTATGGAGGCAAAGTTCCACAAGGGACATGCAAATGAATGAATGACTAGTTGTGTAAGCCTGATTATGATGTCAGTGTTAATGGTGGGGTGAGTGTCTTTATCGAGAAAATAGCGGAGTGCTAATAATCAATCCTTATGAGGATTAGAAGTATATAGGGAGCAGACATCAAGGAGAAAGAGGCTGGAAAATAAATGGAACTATTCTAAAGCAGGTGCAGAAATTCAAATACCTTGGAGCAGTAATAACTTCAGATGGGAAATGCAGAACAGAAATTAGGAACAGAATAGGCCAAGCAAAGACTGCATTTCAGAGAATGAGAAACATAATAGCCAACACTTCCTTATCAATGAATGTTAGAAAACAAGTCCTAAAATGCTATATTGAACCTATCTTGTTATATGGAAGTGAATCATGGACAATAGGCAAGTCTGCACAAAAATCATTGGAAGCAGCAGAAATGTGGTTTATTAGAAGAATGTTGCGAATCCCCTGGACAGCAAAAATAACTAATGAAGAATATATGAGAAGAGCTGGAGAGACAAAAAACCTTGTCAAAAAGATAAGAGAGAGACAATGTACTTTCATAGGACATGCATTGAGAAGAGGGGGCATTGAAAATATTATAACAACAGGAAAAATAGAAGGAAGAAGATCAAGAGGAAGACCAAGAAAAATGATACTGGACAGTCTGACGGGATGGTGTGAGAGATCACCAACTGAGCTGATGGCCTGCATGAAGGATCGGATACTCTGGAGAAACATAATAGCCAACGTCAGTCGGCACGGCACATGATGATGATGAGGCTGGAAAATGTCCAAAAAGTCAGAAATATCCTCAGTGGGGCATGAACACGCTGAAACAATTGGGCGTCCAGGGTTACCTGGTTTGTGGATTTTAAGAAGAAGATAGAAGGTAGGTCAAAGTTGTAAGTAGTGTAGACACAATCAATATTATAAGTAGTTTAAACACAGTCAATGTTGTAAGCAGTGTAGACACAGTCAATGTTGTAAGCAGTATAGACACAGTCAATGTTGTAAGAGTCCAAATATAATATAACAAAGTTAACTACAAATCTTATAAAATGTTTTCCACAATAGAAATTTTCAATCTGAATTATTAACCAAACAATGATACATTTCAACATTTGCTTGTTAGTCAAATAATAACAGCAAGCACACAGGAAGAAGAAAGAGAGAACAAGAGCTATAAATAAACAAAAAAGTAGCATGTACTTATTCATGTTTATCGTATTGTTGTTGTTGTTGTTCTTATTGCTGTTCTTCTAAATTTCCCATTATTTTTTTCTGGCAATATCTGTCTACTGTATTTCCACACCATTTTTTGTCTTGGGGATGTTTCCAAGAAATATGAATCATCTTTTGTGTAGTTTCCCATTTTGTTCCCTTTCATTTTCAAGTTCATATTGTGAAATATTGTGAATATATGGATCTATATTAAATTTTAGGATTGTATGCATGTTTATTGTTTTTTATGATTGTATGGATATTTATTATCTCTTATGATTGTATGGATATTTATTATCTGTTATTATGAGCATACAGATGTTTAATATATGCTATTCTGAGTCTATAGATTTTTATTATCTGTTATGAGAATATGGATGTTTTTTACCCATTATTACGAGTGTATGGATGCTTATTTGTTATTATCAGTGTATGGATATTTATGGCAGAATAGTTATTATGGTAAGGGGCATAACCAAGTAAAGTGCGAATACCTACAGTATTCCCCCTGAGTGTCTGTTTACAGCTCCCATGAATTTAGAAAAAAAATCTCGTTATAAATGATTTAGAAGTTTCAGTTTTCAGTAATTTAGTTTACTAGAGAAACTTAGTGCTCCATGAGATTCTGTACGGAAAACAGAGAAAACTTAAAATGAATAGTGGAATGCTTGCGATTGTTTATAGTTTGGAAGAAAGTGAGAATCATGTGATATCTGGTGCAATAGCAGAGATTGTAAACCTGATTTTTGAGAGTATGAGAGACAGACAGATCATGAGTTAGAGCGAGTCAGAGTATGAGTTAGGTCAGAGACAAATTAGTAGTCATATGATAGTCAGAGTATGAGTTAGTTCACAGTCAAGTTAGTAGTCATGTGATAGTCAGAGTTTGAGTTAGGTCAGAGTCAAGTTAGTAGTCATGTGATAGTCAGAGTTTGAGTTAGGTCAGAGTCAGGTTAGTAGTCATGTGATAGTCAGTGTATGAGATAGGTTAGAGACAAGTTAGTAGTCATGTGATAATCAGTTATGAGTTAAGTCAGAGTCAATTTAGTAGTCATGTGACAGTCAGTGTATGAGTTAGATGAAAGCAAAGTTATTAGTCATGTGATAGTCAGTGTTGAATTACTCCAGTTTTTTGGGGAATTCCTTTCAGATGTAGTCAAATTAAGGAAATGGAGTTATTCAGTTTTTATGGCTTGTTATTATGTAGTTTGGTAAATTTTGATTTTTTTTATGACAGACTTGCAAGTTTGTTCTTTTTAGGACAGATTTGCAATTTTGTTTTGAATTCTAGACAGAATGATGAAATAGTTACAAGAGTGATGACACCATTGAAGGAATTGTGATGTGGTAATTTTGGAAGTGAAGTTGTACTCATTGTGACATTGAATTGTAAATATGTGAGTTGGTATTTTTCTTTATTGCCATACATGACTCTGTTCTCACATGGCGAACTCGTTCTCGCCGGGAAGTTTTTCTTGTCAATTTATTCTATATTTCCTGCCTTGTGATAGTGATGTTTATTCATCCTCACAATTTCACCCTTCATTCTATCCATTAATAAAATTGTGATTTCGATGTAAAACTACACTACTAACTTTGTTGGAACCTTCACTGTTGACAAGTTTGTTTATGTCAGAAAACTGCCAAGTTTAGTCAAGTTCTTGTATCTCAATATTCTTCTGTGGAGTTGTGTGCATGGAAGTTCTTGTTGAATTTTCTTCGTGTTCAGCAGAGGAAATTATTTTGTCTATGGAGATCATACATTTGATCTATTAGCAATAACAACAAGAAGTAATTTTTATAATGAAAAGTGTACTCCACAAAAGATAAATCAACAGTATTAGTAGTAATGTACACTAGTTCACTGTGTATTCAGGCATTCAACTTAATAATACTTCCATATATTTATTTTCGGTTTCTATGAGTATGGATATTTATAATCTGTTGTCAAACATTAAGTGTAATGGACTTTATCTTATTTTTTCTTGATTTACGGTTTTGTTGACTTACAGTTGTCAAATGTTTCAAAATTATTGTCTCACAGGCATATGTTGGGTTAGGAAAGATGCATGCACTGATAAATCTTAGTTTTGTAGTTCTGTCCGTTCCTCTCCACAGCTTCTTTGGTTGTTTTTTCTTTTTAAGAGCGAAAGGTGTCCTCCTTTTAATTTCCCTCATTGTATCTCCATTATTAGTTAGTAATGATCCAAGATATTCAAAACTCTCCATTTCTTCCAATTTTCCTCATTGGTATATATTTCAGCTTCCTTGTTTGTTTTGTCAGTTGTCATCAATTTAGATTTATTTGCATTAAGATAAAGGTTTTCCTCTTCACTATTCTTACGGACTGTCATAATTAGTTTTTCCATTCCTTTTAGTGTTTTAGACAGTAATACTGTGTCATCACCATATCTGATCTGTGGTATTTCATAACCTCCAATTTTTAATGGCATCGTATTATTCTTTTTCTACATCTTCTCTAACATTCGTAATTATATTTTCAGTATACAAATTAAATAAGTAAGGTGAAAATATGTACCCCTGACGGACCCCTTGTTTTATATCAAACCAAGTTGTTGTTTCACCATTTATTCTAATATCTATGTGTGGGTCAAGACACAGCACTTATATTAATTGAATCAAATGTGTTGGAAATCACATTTTTTTCTATTATTTCCCTACGTTTCTGGTGTTGTACACAATCAAATGCCTTTGAATAATCTACAAATGATAAATATAGATTCGCATTAAGTTATCTACATTTTTCTATTATTAATCTTATATTGAATATATGATTTCTTGATCCTCTTCCTTGTCTAAAACCAGCTTGGACCATATTTGTTTCTTCTTCTATTTTTGTACGAAGTCTACCCATTACAGAACTTTACTAGCATGACTAATCAGGGAAACAGTTCTGTAGTTTATGCATAATTTCAAGCTATCTTCAATTCTCTACCCTGTTTTATTTGTTACAGTGAGCCTGTTGTAATCTACCCATTCTTCAAATATTATGGACATACAAAAAATAACAAATGTATCCATACTACAAGAACTTAATATTGAAGAAGATTGGCATAATAACAGAGAAAACATCAATATTTTAGACACAATAAATGTGATGAGAATTTACAGAAGACCGTCTTGGAAGGGTACATAATGAGAATAAGAATGAGAGGAAGACCAAAGCGAAGAAGGCTGCAAGACATCGTTGATGTTCTGCAAACGGAGGCAACAGATGCAGGGCATCTTGCTTAGAGTAACATCCCTTACTTGGCTAATGAGGCTGGGTATCTTGCTTAGAGTAACATCCCTTACTTGGCTAATGAGGCTGGGTATCTTGCTTAGAGTAACAGGCCTTACTTGGCTAATGAGGCAGGGCATCTTGCTTAGAGTAAAAGGCCTTACTTGGCTAATGAGGCAGGGTATCTTGCTTAGAGTAAAAGGCCTTACTTGGCTAATGAGGCAGTGCATCTTGCTTAGAGTAACAGGCCTTACTTGGCTAATGAGGCAGGGTATCTTGCTTAGAGTAAAAGGCCTTACTTGGCTAATGAGGCAGTGCATCTTGCTTAGAGTAACAGGCCTTACTTGGCTAATGAGGCAGTGCATCTTGCTTAGAGTAAAAGGCCTTACTTGGCTAATGAGGCAGTGCATCTTGCTTAGAGTAAAAGGCCTTACTTGGCTAATGAGGCAGTGCATCTTGCTTAGAGTAAAAGGCCTTACTTGGCTAATGAGGCAGTGCATCTTGCTTAGAGTAAAAGGCCTTACTTGGCTAATGAGGCAGTGCATCTTGCTTAGAGTAAAAGGCCTTACTTGGCTAATGAGGCAGTGCATCTTGCTTAGAGTAAAAGGCCTTACTTGGCTAATGAGGCAGTGCATCTTGCTTAGAGTAAAAGGCCTTACTTGGCTAATGAGGCAGTGCATCTTGCTTAGAGTAAAAGGCCTTACTTGGCTAATGAGGCAGTGCATCTTGCTTAGAGTAACAGGCCTTACTTGGCTAATGAGGCAGGGTATCTTGCTTAGAGTAACAGGCCTTACTTGGCTAATGAGGCAGGGTATCTTGCTTAGAGTAACAGGCCTTACTTGGCTAATGAGGCAGGGTATCTTGCTTAGAGTAACAGGCCTTACTTGGCTAATGAGGCTGGGTATCTTGCTTAGAGTAACATCCCTTACTTGGCTAATGAGGCAGGACATCTTGCTTAGAGTAACATCCCTTACTTGGCTAATGAGGCAGGGCATCTTGCTTAGAGTAACATCCCTTACTTGGCTAATGAGGCTGGGTATCTTGCTTAGAGTAACATCCCTTACTTGGCTAATGAGGCAGGGTATCTTGCTTAGAGTAACAGGCCTTACTTGGCTATGAGGCAGGGTATCTTGCTTAGAGTAACATCCCTTACTTGGCTAATGAGGCAGGGTATCTTGCTTAGAGTAACAGGCCTTACTTGGCTATGAGCAGGGTATCTTGCTTAGAGTAAAAGGCCTTACTTGGCTAATGAGGCAGGGCTCTTGCTTAGAGTAACAGGCCTTACTTGGCTAATGAGGCAGGGCATCTTGCTTAGAGTAACAGGCCTTACTTGGCTAATGAGGCAGGCATCTTGCTTAGAGTAACAGGCCTTACTTGGCTAATGAGGCAGTGCATTGCTTAGAGTAAAAGGCCTTACTTGGCTAATGAGGCAGGTATCTTGCTTAGAGTAAAAGGCCTTACTTGGCTAATGAGGCAGTGCATCTTGCTTAGAGTAAAAGGCCTTACTTGGCTAATGAGGCAGGGTATCTTGCTTAGAGTAAAAGGCCTTACTTGGCTAATGAGGCAGTGCATCTTGCTTAGAGTAACAGGCCTTACTTGGCTAATGAGGCAGTGCATCTTGCTTAGAGTAAAAGGCCTTACTTGGCTAATGAGGCAGTGCATCTTGCTTAGAGTAAAAGGCCTTACTTGGCTAATGAGGCAGTGCATCTTGCTTAGAGTAAAAGGCCTTACTTGGCTAATGAGGCAGTGCATCTTGCTTAGAGTAAAAGGCCTTACTTGGCTAATGAGGCAGGCATCTTGCTTAGAGTAAAAGGCCTTACTTGGCTAATGAGGCAGGGTATCTTGCTTAGAGTAACAGGCCTTACTTGGCTAATGAGGCAGGGTATCTTGCTTAGAGTAACAGGCCTTACTTGGCTAATGAGGCAGGGTATCTTGCTTAGAGTAAAAGGCCTTACTTGGCTAATGAGGCAGGGTATCTTGCTTAGAGTAACAGGCCTTACTTGGCTAATGAGGCAGGGTATCTTGCTTAGAGTAACAGGCCTTACTTGGCTAATGAGGCAGGGTATCTTGCTTAGAGTAACATCCCTTACTTGGCTAATGAGGCAGGACATCTTGCTTAGAGTAAAAGGCCTTACTTGGCTAATGAGGCAGGGCATCTTGCTTAGAGTAAAAGGCCTTACTTGGCTAATGAGGCAGGGTATCTTGCTTAGAGTAACATCCCTTACTTGGCTAATGAGGCAGGACATCTTGCTTAGAGTAACATCCCTTACTTGGCTAATGAGGCAGGACATCTTGCTTAGAGTAAAAGGCCTTACTTGGCTAATGAGGCAGGACATCTTGCTTAGAGTAACATCCCTTACTTGGCTAATGAGGCAGGACATCTTGCTTAGAGTAACATTCCTTACTTGGCTAATGAGGCAGGACATCTTGCTTAGAGTAACAGGCCTTACTTGGCTAATGAGGCAGGGCATCTTGCTTAGAGTAACATTCCTTACTTGGCTAATGAGGCAGGGCATCTTGCTTAGAGTAACATTCCTTACTTGGCTAATGAGGCAGGGCATCTTGCTTAGAGTAACATTCCTTACTTGGCTAATGAGGCAGGGCATCTTGCTTAGAGTAACATTCCTTACTTGGCTAATGAGGCAGGGCATCTTGCTTAGAGTAACATTCCTTACTTGGCTAATGAGACAGTGTCGTCATAGTCCTCCACGGTAGGGTCTGCTAAACAAGTACTGCACTCCCCTTGCTTTTTATTTCTATTGAGAGATGTGAATAATAACAGCCATAACCCACTCCCAATCCAGCACGACGCTGTGTTTCAACGTCTTCGCTGCATCGGCAGCAAAGAGCACCAGCTCACAGCTCTAGGAAGACAGAAGAAGAAAAGTTTTCCCCAATAAACTTTTTGCTCAGAAATTCATCCCTTCTCTCTCAATTTTCTCTCTTAATTGGTTTAATTTTTCTTTCGACTTTTTATTCCAGAAGATGATACTGAGAAGGTAAACACAACCGGAAATCTAAACATAAGAAGAGAAAGAAACAGAGCAATGACAGATTAATAAAGAATAGAGATTTTGAAAGGTAAAATAAACAAAATATGGGAAAAGTTTTCCAGACTGATATATCTAAGCAGGTACACAAGGAGTTGGGGGGGGGGGGTTGTTAGTTCCATTCAAACAGACGAAGCTTTCAACCACTAATAATGATAAATATAGTTCCACCACACTGAGCCATGTTCTGATAAAAAATAAACCATGATATATTATTGTTTCAATATTATATAATTAGTAAGATTATCTAGTATGTTTTACATTCAGGATCTGTGTGAAGTGGAAGAATCAGTGAACACAGTCTGTTACAGATCAAGACTTTAAACAAGGAACAAACAAACTTTGTGAAATAAGATAGAAAGATTAGAGGCGAACATTCGTTCCGGCAGGAAAAGACAACTCAGTTATACACACATTTAAACGATTGTCTAACAAGGACTACAGACACTTCTTTAGTTGTTCTTCTATTTTATATGTTATTTTAAAAGAGTTAATGAATCAGCAAATCAGAATAAAGGATATATTTAACACAGTGGATGGGACACTTTATTGTTGTCATTTCTGTTCTTCAGACACCTGGTATTTCACAGTGCAAAGATGAAAATGGTACAAAACAGATCATATCTTGGTATATGTACAACCTGGTGCAAAATTAGCCCCTGCTTACTTGAATTCGTTTCTGAAATTATTTATTTCCTCTCTAGTCTTTGCACGAAACTCGAAAGACGCATTTTGTGGGGGCTGAATTCTTTGATACTTCTGTTATCATTATATATATATATATATATATATATATATATATATATATATATATATATTTATGTTCCATACCTGATATAAATCAGTTTAGATGTGAGAACAGAAGCAAGATGTCTCAACAGATAGTGCCATGTTCTTTCTCTCTCTCTCTCTCTCTTTCTCTCTCTCTGTCTCTTTGTCTGTCTCTCTCTTTCTCTGTTAGTTGTTCATCTATTGGAATCTGTGGATCCAATTAATGCAAGTCTCTCTATTTTTCTTTCTCTCATGTCTAAACTGTTTTTTTTCGAAGTTAAACACCTCTTTAGTGTGTTCTGTCACTTTACTATGTTATATCACTTTACTGTGTTCTGTCAATTTTCTGTGCTCTATCACTTTACTGTGCTCTGTCACTTTACCCTGTTCTATCACTTTACTCTGTTCTGTCACTGTACTGTGCTCTGTCATTTTACTGTGCTCTGCCACTGTACTGTGCTCTGTCACTTTACTGTGCTCTGTCACTTTATTGTGCTCTGTCACTTTACTGTGTTCTGTCACTTTACTGTGCTCTGTCACTTTACTGTGTTCTGTCACTTTACTGTGTTCTGTCACTGTACTGTGCTCTGTCACTTTACTGTGTTCTGTCACATTACTGTGTTCTGTCACTTTACTGTGCGCAAACCTAAACTTTTTACGAGATAAAAGACCTGGATGCTTTTAACTAAATATTACGTTCTTTACCCCTCTGGACCTGAAGCCACACTAGGAAGGTCAGGGTCACACTTGGCAGCCTTACTTTCCAAACTTTAAACAGACGAAATTAGGTAATTGTGTAACAGCTCCGCGGAGCACTCAACCGCAGTTTAACCTCATATCAACGACAGCAGATTGTTTGTGTGACGAACAAAAGAGCAGGGTGGTTGTGTGACGAACTAAAGAACAGGATGGTTGTGTGACGGACCAAGGAACATGGTGGTTGTGTGACGAATGACATAATAGGGTGGTTGTGTGACGAATGACAGAACAGGGTGGTTGTGTGACGAACCAAAGAACAGGTTGAGTGTATGATGAATGACAGAATAGGGTGGTTGTGTGATGATCGAAAGAACAGGGTGGTTGTGTGACGAATGGGAGAACAGTGTGGTTGTGTGATGAACGAAAGAACAGGGTGATTGTATAATGAACGAAAGAACAGGGTGGTTGTGTGATGAATGACAGATCTTGGTGACTGTGTGATGAACGAAAGAACAGGGTGAGTGTATGATGAATGACAGAACAGGGTTGGTTGTGTGATTAACGAAATAACATGTTTGTTGTATAATTAACGAAAGAACAGAGCAATGAACTTTATTATCAAAACGTGATTACGTCAAGCATGTAACATTTTTACCGTCAAGGTAACATTTTAATAATTCTTGTCTGATTTACATTAGTCGGAGTTGTTACATCAAGGTTTACCTGTTACTGAAGGTAAAGAATAGGTAAAATATATATGTCGGGTATAATTACAAAAATACATTTTACAAAACGTATTTCTAACATGGAATTTCTTGTAAAATGGTTGACAGTATACCGTTGTACTTGAACTGTTACTGAAGATTACAAACTGATCTAATTATGAATACTATAAACGTGTCTGAACTTGACTGACTGCGATCTAATTATCTGTCTTTACTTACCAACTTAAACTGTTCTTAATAGTACAACTGTTAGAACTCTGGAGAGCTTGCATGAAGTACTGTATTACTTTAACTTACTACAGTATTACTTCAGTTTATTACTGTATTATTTAGCTTACTGCTGTATTGCTTCAGCATCATTCAGATTTTTTAAAAATATGATATGCTGGTTTGACATTAATGTGATATACAGGCGTGCCATAATGGTGGTTTATCAATAAAAAAAACATATTATTTATAAAAAAAAAAAGCATTGCGAGTAAGAAGGGAAGCAACAAGAACTAATAATAGTCGTTTGATGGAAGGTCAACTTTCACGTGATCAGTTAAGTAAGTGTCTTGAGAAAGTAGGCCACGCCACACAGCACCAGAGACAGTCTCAGGGATGAGGCTAGACCGACAGCTGGTGATGAGAAAGTTTTTGTGTTGATGATATGAAGTTATATAACCAAAGTCAGTTATATTGATTTAGTGTTGATGATATGAAGTTATATAACCAAAGTCAGTTATATTGATTTAGTGTTGATGATATGAAGTTATATAACCAAAGTCAGTTATATTGATTTAGTGTTGATGAAATGAAGTTATATAACCAAAGTCAGGTATATTGATTTATTGTTGATGATATGAAGTTATATAACCAAAGTCGGTTTAATTGATTTAATGTTGAAGATATGAAGTTATATAACCAAAGTCAGTTATATTGATTTATTGTTGATGAAATGAAGTTATATAACCAAGTCAGGTATATTGATTTAGTGTTGATGATATGAAGTTATATAACCGGAGGCAGTTATATTGATTTAGTGTTGATGATATGAAGTTATATAACCAAAGTCGGTTTAATTGATTTAATGTTGAAGATATGAAGTTATATAACCAAAGTCAGTTATATTGATTTATTGTTGATGAAATGAAGTTATATAACCAAGTCAGGTATATTGATTTAGTGTTGATGATATGAAGTTATAAAACCAAAGTCAGGTATATTGATTTATTGTTGATGAAATGAAGTTATATAACCAAGTCAGGTATATTGATTTATTGTTGATGAAATGAAGTTATATAACCAAGTCAGGTATATTGATTTAGTGTTGATGAAATGAAGTTATATAACCAAGTCAGGTATATTGATTTAGTGTTGATGATATGAAGTTATATAACCAAAGTCAGACATTTTTGATTTAGTGTTGATGATATGAAGTTATATAACCAAAGTCAGACATTTTTGATTTAGTGTTGATGAAATGAAGTTATATAACCAAGTCAGGTATATTGATTTAGTGTTGATGATATGAAGTTATATAACCAAAGTCAGACATTTTTGATTTAGTGTTGATGAAATGAAGTTATATAACCAAGTCAGGTATATTGATTTAGTGTTGATGATATGAAGTTATATAACCAAAGTCAGACATTTTTGATTTAGTGTTGATGAAATGAAGTTATATAACCAAGTCAGGTATATTGATTTAGTGTTGATGATATGAAGTTATATAACCAAAGTCAGTTATATTGATTTAGTGTTGATGATATGAAGTTATATAACCAAAGTCGGTTTAATTGATTTAATGTTGAAGATATGAAGTTATATAACCAAAGTCATTTATATTGAAAAGTTTTCCTCAACAAACAAATATAAATATTTATAAGTTAAAACACAGAATCAATGAAAATAAAGATTACAATTTCTAAGGTAGCTGTAAATGGCAAGAAAGAAACAGACCTTAGCCTTCACATATCCTGTACAAACAGCAAATAATATCATTACAAAGAGACACACAGTAAATAATATCATTTCAAAGATACACACAGCAAATAATATCATTTCAAAGATACACACAGCAAATAATATCATTTCAAAGATACACACATCAAATACTATCATTTCAAAGATATACACTTCAAATAATATCAGTACAAAGCTGTAGATTTGCTTGACTTGCGATAATAAAAACTATACGATACTGAATATCACATTGTACTCTGATGCTAAAAAATAATTATACAAAACCTCTTTCTGATATCACACTCCCCCCCCCCCCCACACACACACGCTCATTCACAAACGCCAGGTTAAGTACATCCATGAAACAGTTACCTGGTTATAGTGATATGGTTTTCTCTTGTCTGCGCCTCACCTGGTTACAGACATTATTTACCCTGATCATTTTTCTGCCTGGTTGTCCTGAACTAGGCCGCATATTTATTTCTCTCAACAATTCATTCCCTTTCCACAACCCACAAAAGCAAGCAACTTTTATAACTGCAATAACTTATAAATGATAAGCTAAACATGCTTATAAGCGAAGATTGATATAACTAGCTATTTAATATATAAGTAAAGAATGAAAACACAAGCTATTTACTGGAACATATGGGACTAGCTTTATGTGTTCAAATATGTCAGGTAAAAATTATATAACGCGTGTATGGACATATTTCATAAAAACCGAAGAGCTGAATTTTACTGTATCTATGAAATTTTGGAATAATTTTATAATTAATTGTACGTTCATGATTTATTTATGAATTTCTTGAACAAAAACGTCACGGGTGACATGAATTTTTCTTGAATCATTTTCCTCCCTACGCCTGGCCAACAGCTGTCAAATCTTAAATCATCTCACCCCACCCCCTCCCCCACTTATGTTGAGATAATCAGTGGTCGCATCCATCAGACCTTCTGTCAGTGTTATCATGTCTTGGACAATGTTTCCATCTCATTAGATCCATCGTTGAGAAATACATCAAAAATTAGAAGAAAGTCTTGTTAATAACACCAACAATTTAGTTCAGAACATAGAGATTTTCAGCCTCTACCCCCCCCCCCCCACAATAACCTGAATACGCATTTATTAGGTTTAGAGATTGACGGTCCGTGGTGAGTGTAATTGTTTATCTCAAAAGTAACTATGTTCTCTCTTCCACAATGGACAGTAGCTCAGAATTAACTATATTCTCTCTTTTACATAGAGCTGTATCTCAGAACTAACTATATTCTCACACCTACCCAGGACTTTATATCATAAATAATTATTTTTCACTTCTACCCAGGAATGCATCTCAGAACTAACTAGATTCTTTCTTTTACCCAGAACTTTATGTCAGAAATAACTATATTCTCACTTCTAATAAGGACTTCATCTCAGAACTAACTATATTCTCTCTTCCATACATGACTTTATCTCAGAACTAAGTATGTTCTCTCTCCAAACATGGACTCTAACTCTGAACTAATTATATATTCTCTTTCAACCAGGACATTATCTCAGAACTAACAATATTCTTCCTTCCACCCAGGATATTATCTCAGAACTAACAATATTCTTCCTTCCACCCAGGAAGTTATCTCAGAACTAACAATATTCTTCCTTCCACCCAGGAAGTTATCTCAGAACTAACAATATTCTTCCTTCCACCCAGAACATTATCTCAGAACTAACAATATTCTTTCTTCCACCCAGGAAGTTATCTCAGAACTAACAATATTCTTCCTTCCACCCAGGAAGTTATCTCAGAACTAACAATATTCTTCCTTCCACCCAGAACATTATCTCAGAACTAACTATATTCTCTTCCATACATGACTTTATCTCAGAACTAAGTATGTTCTCTCTCCAAACATGGACTCTAACTCTGAACTAATTATATTCTCTTTCAACCAGAACATTATCTCAGAACTAACAATATTCTTTCTTCCACCCAGGAAGTTATCTCAGAACTAACAATATTCTTCCTTCCACCCAGGAAGTTATCTCAGAACTAACAATATTCTTTCTTCCACCCAGGAAGTTATCTCAGAACTAACAATATTCTTCCTTCCACCCAGAACATTATCTCAGAACTAACAATATTCTTTCTTCCACCCAGGAAGTTATCTCAGAACTAACATATTCTTCCTTCCACCCAGGAAGTTATCTCAGAACTAACAATATTCTTCCTTCCACCCAGAACATTATCTCAGAACTAACTATATTCTCTCTTCCATACATGACTTTATCTCAGAACTAAGTATGTTCTCTCTCCAAACATGGACTCTAACTCTGAACTAATTATATATTCTCTTTCAACCAGAACATTATCTCAGAACTAACAATATTCTTTCTTCCACCCAGGAAGTTATCTCAGAACTAACAATATTCTTCCTTCCACCCAGGAAGTTATCTCAGAACTAACAATATTCTTTCTTCCACCCAGGAAGTTATCTCAGAACTAACAATATTCTTCCTTCCACCCAGAACATTATCTCAGAACTAACAATATTCTTTCTTCCACCCAGGAAGTTATCTCAGAACTAACAATATTCTTCCTTCCACCCAGGAAGTTATCTCAGAACTAACAATATTCTTCCTTCCACCCAGGAAGTTATCTCAGAACTGGTTCTAAGGACTGCTATTGCCGGAGCTAGGGTGGAGAATTCGCTCTCCGCTATAACGGCGTGCATCTCAAACTGCCTTTGGCAGTCAAGTCCAGCTCCTGGCTTTCCCGTGGCAGAACTGTTTAAACTGACAGGAGAAGTGCCGAAGGCGAATATCTGGAGCCTGAAAACCAGACACTTAGGGTAGATGAGAGGCAAATTTGGTAGCTTCTGGCGAGATTCTTCAGCTGCCGTGCGTGGAGCGGTGCTCCTCCCGGCCAGTGAAGAAAGGTGCAAATGGGGTTGCTGCGCGGCATCGCTGCGGAAAAGGAGGTAGAAAGGACAAAGCGAAGCAAACAGTCAAATCACGGCACCTCTGGTCTTGAGGTCAGCCACGTCCTAAGTGCACCCATATCGGGTGAAATGCATGAACCGGCTTGTCCCAGAGGTTAAGACACTGCTGGCGAGACTCTTCTGATGTCGCGCGTGGAGTGAAGCTCCTCCCGGTCAAGGAAGAAACTGGGGAAAAGAAGTAAGGGTTGCTGTGCGGCGCCGATGTGAAAAGGTGAAGGAAAGGATAAAGTGAAGTCTAATCGGTATGTCCAGTAGTATCGCAGCGAGAGCTACACATACCAGGGCGCCTCTGCTCTAGAAGCCGGCCATGTCCGAAATAAACCTACACTGGTGAAATATGCCTAAACCGGCATACACCAGGGATGAAACTTGATGGCTATGCATGTCGCGCCACCTCCGCTCTAGTGGTCGGTCACGCCTGATATACACCCATACTGGTAAAATGTGCCTAAATCGGCTCACACTAGGGGTGAAACTTGAAGGCTACGCATGTCACGGTACCTCTGCTCTAGAGTTCGGTCACGTCCCAAACACGGCCATTTTGGGATAATATGCCTTAACCGGCTCAACCCAGGGGTGGAAGTCACTAGTGGCGAGAATTCGTCCTCCCGGACAAAAGCTCCATCCTGGTCACATCTAAGGATGGGTAGCGGCCACTATCACAAAATGCTGAAGTCTGAAATACTGGACCAGGGCAGTCTTGATGGGCAACCACCTCTCACCCGGCGGGGATGGATGCGTATCCTAATCACGCTGAGGTTTTCCGATGAGAAAGTCCAACACTGGACTGGATGTGCAACAACCTCTCACCCGGCGGTGATACACGGGTATCTCAAAACACGTCGAGGTTTTCCAGCGAGAAAGTCCAACTCTGGCCTGGGTGGGCTATCACCTCTCACCCAGGGGGGATATACTGATATTCAAAACACGTCGAGGTTTTCCGTTGAGAAAGTAGTACTCTAGACTAAAAGGTGCAACGAAAACCACGGTGACATGCAATCCCGCTTCTGAGACCCACCAAGAATACAGGCTCAAGCCCTGCGATATTCTGAACCTCTTGTGGCCGTCTTGGGGATCTCGTGTGGCACTTTCGGGGACCACACGGGACACCACGGGACTTAACGTGGACCACAGGCATAAATTCAGTAGGATCACAGGGCCGTCTTGGTGGTAGAAGCGAACGAAAAAGAAGAAGAAGATCTCAGAACTAACTGTATACTCTCTTCCACGGAGGACTTTATCTCAGAAGATCTTTATAAAGCAATAAAACAGAAAAGTTTCATATTTAAGGAAGTAAAGACAAAATAAATGATTTTTTTTAAAAAATTACCTATACAAACTACATAAAACCTGTCCTATCAGATGGTTACATTTTTCTTTGAAATCTATGTTTCTCTACACATAGATCCTTTTCTGACGTATAAACATATATTTTACCAACAATCTGTTGTACGTTTTCGCCTCAATTCCATGACGCATATGTAGTCTTTCGGAATAAAATAATATTATATCTCACTTTCATATCATATCACGTCATTATCACATCAGTACACTTCATATTCAGAAGGAAAAAAAAACCTAACATTACCTCCCCTGATATTCACAAAGACGAAAATAGCTACTTTTAACACAACTTCTCAGTCAGCAACCCATAGCTGGCCTCAGGGTTGGCGAAACATAGCTGGCCTCAGGGTTGGCGAAACATAGCTGGCCTCAGGGTTGGCGAAACATAGCTGGCCTCAGGGTTGGGAACCCATAGCTAACCAAGACCCTGTCATTTCTCCTTTGGTACTCCTAGTAACAGATCTAGTCTGGCTGACGGGTCTTGGATCACTATAGTGCCCAAGGCTATAGACTCTGCTAAAGAAATAATCCACATCCCCATTTTTTTTAGATCCACTCACTGACTGAAACAATAGCAGCCTCAACCAGCTCCCAATCCGTCACCATGGTGTGCTTCAACATTTTCACCGCATCAGAGAACATCATGACCGTCTCTCCAGAGAAACAGAACAAGATTATTTCCCCTTACCTCCGCAGTATTGAGTTATCAGCTTCTTGTCATCGAATACGGTGTAAAAGTGTCTCTTAAAGTTGTCATCACAGTCCTTAACTTTGTTGTCGATGCAGCTGATGTAGACTTTGATAGCACTGATTAGATGTAAGTAGGTCATTTAAAATTACTAGACGTCATTCAAAGCCATTGTTACAGGAAGAGAATACGGACTGAAATACTCACAACATTTCTGTCTGTCTGTCTGTCTGTCTGTCCATTCATGGTGATAAATATGTAAAAAATAATGCTCATTCAGTCAGTCAGTTGCATATCCCGTGCGGAACATTGCCTCCCTAACAGCTCTCCTTTAAGCCTCTCGGTTGTAAGCAAGATGGCCTGCTGCTGATGCATCAATTTGCAGATTACCAACGATTTCTTGCAGCCATCTTCGCCTTGGTCCTCCTCTCTTTTTCCCATTATGTACACTTCCAAGACGGTCTTCTTTAGATTATCATGACGTTTAATGTGTCCAAAATATTTAGGTTTTCTCTCTTTAATCCTCTTTACTAGCCAGCCTTCTTCAATATTAAGTTTACATTCAAAGGCATTTATGTGTTTCTCAGCTCATTATGTACGCAAAAATTTGTGAAACTTGCAATTTTTTCTGTATTAAATGTAAGATTTGACATGGCGCCTTTCTCATGAACATGTGGGTTTAAATTAAACATTAGATATTACTAGAATCACGTGTTTTAAATAACTGTTATGGATTTTTATACACAAAAAACAGTGGAAGGATTATGTCATCATCATCATCATCATCATCAGGTGCCGTGCCGATGAGCGCTGGCAGTCATGTCTATCCACAATCTTGTGCCATCGCGTTAGACTGTAAACCATTTTTTCTCTTGATCTTTCCCAGCATCTCTTTCCATTTATCTTCCCTGTTGTTATGATTTTTCAAGCCCGCTTCTTCACATTATAAAGAATGATGACTGTCGTTTTTTTACGGATTTAATTAGGTTACTTTCTACATCTGCTTCTGTCAGACATTGCCTGTTTGTCATCTTAGCTGACCATGGTACTCTTAACATTCCTGTAATGAAGCACATCTCTGTTGCCTCTAGTGATCTTCCCATCTTTCTGTTGATTGTCCTTGACTCACTTCCCTGGAGTAGGATAGGCTTAGTGTAGCACTTTAGAACTCTCTGTCTCTCTCTATCTCTCTCTATCTCTCTCTGATGTTCAGTGACAGAAGTGTATTGTACAAGATGTGTTTTATGTATCTGAAAGCAGTTTTGACTTGGCATGTTCTATTCTTGGTTTCAGATATGCATTTCCCATCTGATGTTACTATTTATATGTAAAAAAAAATAACTCACGACTTATAAGTATACAGCAATATAAATATCTTAAACGTAATTCAAAACCCAAGAAGAATCGTCAGCGATGGACTATGCTATCATTCATTTAATTAAAACTGGATTCACAACCATCAGTCGTGGAAGAAAGATAAAAGAAATGCTAACTGCTGTAAATCTGGTTCAAGCAATGAAAATAGATGTGTGTATGGCTCAGTTTTACAAAAAAGATAGAAAGACTGAGGAAAGAGGACAGAAACAAGAATGACAGAAAGCAAGATGGATACATATAAATTACAAACATACAAACAATCCAATATTTTCGGAAAAATTCTTTTTCATGGATCACAAAAGAACAAACCAAAACAAAACAACAGACAAAAGCATGAAAAATATAAGAAAACACAGGCATAGCTTTTTGGCCTCCTCCTTGTAAGAAAGTCCGGTACTTACAAGTAGGAAGCCAAAGGTAAAAAGCAAGTGAAAGATATTTACTCTAAATATAAACAGTATACACAAGATCTAGTATTATTCAAAGTCTATGTAGACAAATTTATTAACTAGAAAGAGTCAAGGATAATCCACATCCTTGGATTATTGTTGGATTCACGCTCTTGAGATTAACAAGACAAAGACTTCTTCCTAGGAAATTCGCACCCGTGAGAATCTCAACACGTGGTAGATAAATCTCAACACGTGGCAGATAAATCTCAACACGTGGTAGGTAAATCTCAACACAGGTAGATAAATCTCAACACGTGGTAGACAAAACTCAATACGTGGTAGATAAATCTCAACACGTGGTAGATAAATCTCAACACGTGGTAGATAAATCTCAACACGTGGCAGACAAATCTCAACACGTGGTAGATAAATCTCAACACGTGGCAGACAAATCTCAACACGTGGTAGATAAATCTCAACACGTGGCAGACAAATCTCAACACAGGCAGATAAATCTCAACACGTGGCAGATAAATCTCAACACGTGGTAGATAAATCCCAACACGTGCCAGATAAATATCAACACGTGGTAGATAAATCTCAACACGTGGTAGATAAATATCAACGCGTGGTAGATAAATCTCAACACAGGCAGATGAATCACAACATGTGGCAGATAAATCTCAACACAGGCAGATGAATCACAACATGTGGCAGATAAATCTCAACACGTGGTAGATAAATCACAAAACGTGGCAGATAAATCACAACATGTGGCAGATAAATCTCAACACGTGGTAGATAAATCTCAACACGTGGCAGATAAATCTCAACACGTGGCAGATAAATCACAACATGTGGCATATAAATCTCAACAAAGGCAGATAAATCACAACATGTGGCAGATAAAACTCAACACGTGGTAGATAAATCACAACATGTGGCAGATAAATCTCAACACGTGGTAGATAAATCTCAACACAGGCAGATAAATCTCAACACATGGTAGATAAATCTCAACACGTGGCAGATAAATCACAACATGTGGCAGATAAATCTCAACACGTGGCAGATAAATAACAACATGTGCCAGATAAATATCAACACGTGGCAGATAAATCTCAACATATGGCAAATAAACCTCAACAAGTGGTAGATAAATCTCAACACTTGGTAGATAAATCTCAACACAGGCAGATAAATCACAACATGTGGCAGATACATTTCAACACGTGTTGGACAAATCACAACATGTGGCAGATAAATCTCAACATGTGGCAGATAAATCACAACATGTAGTAGATAAATCATAACACGTGGTTAATAAATCACAACACGTGACAAATAAATCACAACACGTGACAAATAAATCAGATCACGTGGTAGGTAAATCTCAACATGTGTCATATAAATCTCAAGGACAGCCAATAATTAAACTCTAATCTACTCAACTAAAATTAAATTGATAACTGACAAAACAAACATGGCAGATAAAATATGTATCAATGAGGAACAATTGGAAGAAGTGGAGAGTTTTGAATATCTTGGATCACTGCTAACTAATAATGGAGATACAATGAGGGAAATTAAAAGGAGGACATCTATCGCTCTTCAGAAAGTAAAACAACTAAAGAATCTGTGGAGAGGAGCAGACAGAACTACAAAAATAAGATTTTTAAGGGCATGCATTTTTCCCATAGCAACATATGCCTGTGAGACCTGGACACTTAACAAAACAGCTGAGAAACACATAAATGCTTTTGAATGTAAATGCTACAGAAGAGTTCTCCAAATATCGTGGACACAAAAAAGAGCAAATATATCCATACTACAAGAAGGTAATATTGAAGAAGGCTGGCTAGTAAAGAGGATTAAACAAAGAAAACTTAAATGTTTTGGACACATTAACGTAATGATAATCTAGAGAAGACTGAATTGGAAGGGTACATAATGGGAAAAACGAAGAGAGGAAGACCAAGGCGAAAATGGTTGCAAGACATCGTGGATGATCTACAAGTGATTGCATCAGCGGCAGGGCATCTTGCTCACAACAGAGAGTCCTACAGGAGAGCTGTTAGGGAGGCAAATTTCCGCAAGGGACATGCAAATGAATGAATGAATCTACTCAACAAGGATAGACGTACCTGCACACGTTGGACTCTGATACTGCAGGCTGTACACAACCTTGAATTCCTCCAGGTTCCGCTATTTCGCAGTTACCGTCCACGGTCATTAAAAGACCTGGAAAAATGCATTTGAAAAAAAGTCATTCTGTTATTAAACAAAACAAACTACATAATACAGGCAAACGTTACAAACATTAATACGCACAAGCGATACATTTAACACTCATTAACTTGTACACAGCGGTAATGTGTTAATTTCAGTAAAGTCTTTAATGCAATATAAAATCAACAACATCGAACACCTAAAAGTAGCACAAGGAATAGTAATGAAACTAACGTAGCAGTCCAGGGAGATGAACTGTCAAGTTTCTGCCACTACAAAGAAGAAAGCTTATATTAATCCCGCAGTGAAGGGACACAAACAGGTGGACAGAAAAATGAAACGTAAAATAATTTTTTTAAAAAGTAGGAAATCCTTCATTACTTAACGGGAACACAGATGTAGCGTTTCAGTGTACGCCTTAATCATATAAAACCATACAGGACAAAGAAATCGGGAAAGGAGATAAAGTATAAATTGACATGAACGATATACAACAAATAAGAATGGAGAAAGTAATAAAAAAAAACAAAAGGATCACTTAGCTGTGACTTACAAGAAAGTGAGTCTGAGAGTGCGTGTGGTGGAGTACTTTGAATGTTTAAATGAAGACCTGTGAGGTGTGAGGTCAGTCTAACGGGTTGGTACAAAAAGGTGGTGGGGAAAGGGGAGAGAGGTATACAAGTGTTGTTAAAGTGAGAAAAGGTTGTGTGGAATGTGGTTGGACTAAATGGTGTGTGGTTGGACTAAATGGTGTGTGGTTGGACTAGATGTTATGTAAACTAGTGCAGTGAATATCTTTGAGTATCATGTACAGGTGAGGAAAGAGAAGAAGAGTACTTAGATGAGGGGAAAACGATTGTGGCTACATCTAAGGGCTCCTTTTTTAACTATTTTATTTGCTGCTATTTGTTGTATACTGTTTATAGAAATTGATTGTATACCATTTATAGAAATTGGTTGTATACTATTATAGAAATTGGGTTTATACCATTTATAGAAAGTGGTTCTATATCATTTATATAAATTTGTTGTATACCATTTATAAAAATGTGATGTATACCATTTATATACATTTGTTGTATACCATTTATAAAAATGTGATGTATACCATTTATATAAATTTGTTGTATACCATTTATAAAAATGTGATGTATACCATTTATATAAATTTGTTGTATACCATTTATAAAAATGTGATGTATACCATTTATATAAATTTGTTGTATACCATTTATAAAAATGTGATGTATACCATTTATATAAATTTGTTGTATACCATTTATAAAAATGTCTCTTCTTTCTCTATTCTTTGTTCTGTATGGTTTGATATGATTAAGGTGTAAATGGAAACACTACAAGTGTGTGCTCGTTAATGAATAAACCTGTTCTTCTTTGTGTTGTAAATAGTACTAACATTTTGTTATCAGCTTTACTGCAGTGACTTTGTGTATATTTATTTATTTATCTAGTTCCCGATATGTTTATACCAAGCACTGTTCCTGGCACGGAAAGATTATGCCTTCCAGGCAGGTTGACACATATCATGATGTGTAATAATAATTAACCAAAATTATACTTGAGGGAAAAGTTTGGGGAAAGGACAAAAAGAACAACAAGGAGATTGACGTGGACAGCGTCAAGAGATGGACAAGATCCAGCTTGATCTGGTTTCCAACACAATCAGGTACAGGAAGGGGGGGTGGCTATATTCCATTACCGTTAACCTACTTGAGCATGAGGCACATGATGATGATGAAACCAGAAGTCTCTGATCTGAAATGGAACTTTAGTAAAAACAAAACCCCCATAACTAAAGCTTTCCACCGGCACGAAAGAGTTAACTCGGGGTCAGATTCTGAGTATTCCTCGTACTGTAAGCAACGTGTAGCCCTATTCATCTAATGCATTTGCAAGGGAATTAACCTGCTGGCTTAAGGCGCAAATAATAGTTCGGTTGTGTCCCGTCAGAAATCGCGCAACTGTTACTGTAACTGGAGTTCGTTTCAGTGAACTAGTATTAATCTACTCTACTACTACTAAGGATGTGATGAGGTAACAGCTGAATTTATTAAAGCAGGAGGAAAGGAGTGTGCAACAATCTATCATGCACTGTGCAAAAAGATATGGCATTCAGGTATTTGGCCAAAAGAATGGAAAAGAACTATATTCATACCACTGCCAAAAAAGGGTAACCTGAAATTAGGCACAAACTACAGAACTGTTGCCCTGATTAGTCACGCCAGTAAAATTCTGTTAAAAATCATAATGGGTAGACTTCGTAAGAAAATAGAAGAAGAAGTGAATATGGTCCAAGCTGGTTTCATTCAAGGAAGAGGATCAAGAGATCATATATTTAATCTAAGATTAATAATAGAGAAATGCAGAGAGTTTAATGTGAATCTATATTTATCCTTTATAGACTACTCAAATGCATTTTATTGTGTACAACACCAGAAACTTTGGGGTTTGACATAAAACAAGGGGTCCGTCAGGGGTGCATATTGTCACCCTACTTATTTAACTTGTATACTGAACATATAATGAGGAATGTTAGAGAAGATGTAGACAAAGAATATTACGATGTCATAACAATTGGAGGTTATGAAATACCAGAGATTAGATATGCTGATGACACAGTGTTACTATCTACAATACAAAAAGGAATGGAAAAACTAATTATGTCAGTCCGTAAGAACAGTGAAGAGCAGAACTTCTATCTTAATGCAAAGAAAACTAAATTGATGACAGCTGACAAAACATACAAGGCAGCTGAAATATATATCTATGAGGAAAAATTGGAAGAAGTGGAGAGTTTTGAATATCTTGGATCACTGCTAACTAATAATGGAGATACAATGAGGGAAATTAAAAGGAGCACATCTATCGCTCTTCAGAAAGTAAAACAAATAAAGAATCTGTGGAGAGGAGCAGACAGAACTACAAAAATAAGATTTTTAAGGTCATGCATCTTTCCCATAGCAACATATGCCTATGAGACCTGGACACTTAACAATACAACTGAGAAACACATAAATGCCTTTGAATGTAAATGCTACAGAAGAGTTCTCCAAATATCGTGGACACAAAAAAGAACAAATATATCTATACTACAAGAGCTTAATATTGAAGAAGGCTGGCTAGCAAAGAGGATTAAAAAGAGAAAACTTAAATATTTTGGACACATTAAACGTCATGATAATTTAGAGAAGACCATATTGGGAGGATACATAATGAGAAAAAGAAAAAGAGGAAGAAAAAAACGAAGATGGCTGCAAGAAATCGTTGACGATCTGCAAATGAGCGCAGCAGCAGCAAGCCATCTTCCTCACAACCGAGAGGCCTACAGGAGTGCTGTTAGGGAGGCAAACTTCCGCAAGCGACATCCAAATGAATGAATGACTACTACTAAACACTAAACACGTGTTTTGCCACACACTGTAGTGTGCTAATATGTGTGTGTGTATGTGCAGCTACCGTCTTGAAGTACTGAAATGAGTATTCTTCTTTTTCTGTTACAAACATCACTGTTGCAGAATATATTTTCTTGACTGCTACACAAGTGACACATCAGACGTCACATTGTTATACTCCGCGTGACACAGGAAAACCCAGGACAAGGGCCATTACATATCCGTACACGAACATGACCAGTTACTTGTAATCAGCTCACTCAACACCACAGTTGACACTCAACACCACAGCTGACACTCAACACCACAGCTGACACTCAACACCACAGTTGACACTCAACATGAATCCAATTATCACAGGATTCGACAGGTACAGAAATCACATTTTAATGACGAATTCCCATGTCTTAAATGCGTGTTGTAAATGGATGTAGTGTGTAACTGATGGAAACATTTACCATAGAGATAGAAAAACGGCCCGGCAATTAACATCGCCTTGGGACTCTCATTAACCCACAACATAAAAAACATACTAACCTCATATATACCGAAAAGAAAATACAGCCTTCCAACCAAGAATCACATATTTTGTACTAAAAAGGACAATCAAACTTACAACACTATATAATAAATTTTACAGCCTTTTGTCGTAAAAAGGACAAATCCATCTACCAAAAACTATATTATTTTGACTTATAACTATATATAATATAAACACTATATTCTGGCACACATTTTTCCTAACATGGACAATCAACTACAAAACTCACATGACGAACCGAGTCCTAACAAACATCCTTTCCAGATAAAACTCACTCACGACCTGTCTCTACAACATTCAGACGAAAAACTGATTCAGACATCAACAACAAGGCACTTCAGTCATACTGTCGTGGTAACAACATTGTCTTCATAGACCACACTGTGTTCTTCATCTCAGCCTCTGGTGCCCCGAAAAAACGGATGTACAGGGACCACATACATACATCAAAACTTGGTACCAGCATCGTCCCAAAAATCTAAAGTTTCCAGAACTTACACTACAGTTGGATATCCACAAACAACACTCACATCCAATAAAAAAACCCTCATAAAGCCAGCTCTACTCCGAGCACTAAAACCATAGGGAACCCCAAATCTGCACCACCTGTTCCACAGCAAACCACCGACTATGACACAATGTTTCCACCCCTACCCTCACGTCAGCCTCAGACGGTCAGACGAGCTGATACGAGCGTCAACAACGTCAGGATTCTTCCTCCGTCGCACAGCTCATTGGAAGAGCTCAACACACAAGCACGTTCCATGCAACATCCTCAAAGAAATCTGGAGCTGCAGTATTTGTTGCAATTTACCCCTGCAACCTTGGGTCATGCCTATATGTTATCTCTACATACTTCACATGGCATGGTACCTTACAGACACCACATGCCTTAAACTGATGGCAATATCATCGTAATCCATCACAAACTGTAACCTTCAACCCGCAATGTCAAAAAATAATTATTACCCAGCAGGACATCTGATATCTTTTTTCTTAAGTTTATTTAGAATTATTTACGTTTCATTACTGCATTTTATTTCTTGCCAGTTTTTGTACCTATTTTTTCTAATTCTTGTTAACTTTCTATAGGTCCTTGCAATTTGTGAGTTGTATCTGTTTGTGTGTGAGAACTATATACTTAATTACTCAACTTGTTAGTGCAATCGCATATTTAAGCGTTTAATTATTCAGTAGTTAGGTATGTCTCTCTTTCAGTCTCCAATTATTCCATCTGGTGAGTGGTGTGCCAGTTGAAAGTTTAATATGCAGAGTGTGTCTCTGTGTAGTGTTTAAAAGTTTATTTACTTCAGTATTAAGTATCATAATAGGAATTACTTTCAAACAAATAACAGTAGACAGGAAAATAAAATAACCCCACCTACCGAAACATGGTTAAATGAAGAAGGACTTCGAATAGGCCATCTGAATATATATCACCTATTCGGTCAAATTCCTGAAGTAACACACATATTACATCAGAATTTCCACATTTGTGAATTCTCTGAAAGCCGTTTAAATAGGAACACAACCGATGAAGATATTAGAATTAACGGTTTTAACCTGATCCGGCGTGACCCAACCAGGAAACTAGAAACAGGTCTAGTAATGTATGTCTCCACAACTATCCAGTTTAGTCGTAGAGAAGACCTCGAATCATCAGAGGTAGAGTGTATTTGGGCGGAAGTTAAAATGCCAAACCAGAGTCCATTAGTTATTGGATTTGTATCGTAATCCAAATGCATCATTTCTGTGGTATGATCACTTCACGACTATGATGGATGAGGTTTCAACCTTTAATTTGAAAGATATTATCATTCTTGAAGATTTCAACATAGATCTAACAAATCTATCTTGGAGCAATATTATATTATCCTACAATGTGTCCCAAATTGTCACCAAACATACTAGAGTAACAGAAGTATCATCCACATTATTACATCATATATATGTATCCCACCCAGAAAACATCATTGAATGTAACATCCCTCATACTTCGTTAAGTGATCATTACCCAGTCTGCTGTACGTGGACAAAAAAGGGGTATAAACTTCCTAAACACAATCACATCAGTATGAAATTTAGGAGCTTCAGAAAACGTAATCTAGAATTATTCCTTAAAAATTTGCAACCATCTTCACTCTTACACGTATACCAACTAACTGACCCTGATGAGGCAATAGAATATTAGCTAAAGATCTTCAGAGATATATTAGACAAACATGTCCTCATGAAAGAGGTGAGAGTAAAACACCAGACGAAGTCACCTTGGATAACACCTGAAATATTACAATCCATGAGAAAACGTGACCGGGCGCACAAAATCAAGGACTTTATGACCTACCGTTCACTCAGAAACAAAATTCAATACTTAATAAGACAAGAGAAAAAAAATTACTTTAAGGATCTAGTATAAAATAAATCAGACAGTAAATCAATTTGGAAAACCATAAATACCATATCAGATAAAAGAAAAGAATTAGATTCTCAAACCATCAGTAGTGCATACACTAGCGCACATATCAGTACACACTTAAGAGAAGAAATCAACGTTCTTAAATCATCAATATCAGCTCCTGTATGCGTCTTACATAAACTACAAACATTCCTGGATAGCAGATGTACTGATTTTAAACAGTTACACATTCCATTCTTAACAGTCAGTGAAGTTCACAGTTATCTCTTAACCTTAAAAAAACAACAATACAGCTGGGCTTGATGATATTAGTAATACGATCTTACGTTATGCTGCACCTATCATTTCACATACACCAACATACATTTACAACCAGTGTATTGCAAAATGTTATTTTCCTGAGGCTTTTAAAACTGCTAAGGCGTATCCTCGCTTTAAATCTGGCTCATCTAACAATCTTACCAACTATAGACCAATATCCATATTATCGTCATTATCAAGACCACTCGAAAAACACATACACAAAATAACTCTACGACACATGAAAGAGAACAATTTACTCATCGACAGTCAGTCAGGCTTTAGACCCAATCATTCCTGCCACACAGCTCTTACCAAAATGACAGAAAACTGGTTAGTAAACATAAATGACGACAGACTATGTGGTGCCATCTTTGTCGACTTTAAAAAGGCATTTGATATGATTGACCACGATATTCTTGTAAGAAAAATAAAGACTTATAGACTGCACCCTGACCTAATAAAGTTAATTGCATCGTTTCTTTCAGACAGACAACAGGTAGTATTCTTCAACAATTCTCTATCAAATTCTGCTAAAGTCGACACTGGTGTTCCGCAAGGTTCTATTCTAGGCCCCTTGCTCTTTGCTATCTATATCAATGATCTTCCACTTCATCTTAAACATTCTTCTTGTGACTTTTTTGCCGATGATTGCATAGTCTACACCAGTGAGTACGATTCCATTAATCTAAAATCGACTCTTTAGGTCGAGTTATACAATTTAATTTGATGAAGCAAAAATGGTATGATTATAAGTACTGATAAAACAAAATCAGTGCTCATAACAACAAGACAGAACCTACACAACGCAACAAAAACAACACTTCGGCTCATCACGGAAATATCACAAATAGAAAACATTAGCGAGCACAAAACACTAGGTCTTATTATTGACCAACATCTGACCTGGAACTCTCATGTGGAAGGTCTAACAAAACTCATCGCACAAAAAGTATTCCAGTTAGCCAAAATTAAGCACTTCATCGACCAAGACACAAGGAAGACATGTTACATATCACATATACAAACATATTTAGACTATTGCTCAACAGTCTGTGATGGTTGCTCAGTGTCAAATACAAAGAGGCTTTGCTCACTTCAAAAGCGAGCAGTAAAGCTTATTAGTGACAAAGATCAAGCACAAACAACTAACCAGCACAAAAGTATCAAAATATTCCTCCTAAGAACAAATTCCTCTTCAAAAAAGCCAAGTTAGTACATCAAATTCTTTCCCGGCATGCCCTGCCTTATCTATCTTATCTTATCTTATCTTATCTTATCTTATCTTATCTTATATCCTTCCTGTGCCGTTAAAAGTCATACAGGCTTGCAAAGAAGTTCACCAATTGTTCCTGTCTTCGGCGAGTCGTTCAACCTCATCAAGGGATTTTATGCCTATTAATTTGGCCTCTCTTAACAATGTCCTCTTCAGAGTTTCACGCGGTCTGTCTCTTTTTCTTTGGCCTGTTGTATTCCACTTGATAGCTTGTTGTGGGATTCTCTGATCATTTCTTCTCATCACGTGACCAATATATGTCCATCTCCTTTCCTGATCACCCATGAAACTGGTGACTGGCTTTATCTATGGAACCTGTTTAAATTTAGCCCAAAATGCAGCCAACGTTTGAACAACATATGTCTTCCAAAACCTAGACTTTACAAAGAAAAGCGTTAGTTATTCTGCTGCTCATCTTTGGAATACCTTCCCGTCCTCTATAAAAATATAAATTATACTCCTTCATACAACTACAAACTTTCCAAATATCTATTTGATGTCGACTACATGCCTCCATGAATCATAAAACTTAAAAGTTATCTTAGACTGCTCTTACAGATATCGAATATAGTTAATTGTTTATTCTGAATAGTCCCGACATTTTTGTTTAGTAGATAGTATATATACACATATTATGTAGTTACTTCTGTATTGAGTGAATGGATAAGAGCAAAACATAAATGTTATATTTTATTTTATGTTTCTCAGCTTCAGTGTTAGTTATGTTTGTTCTATGAACAGCATATTTGTAGAATGTCTGGAATAGAGTGAAAGATGTATGATAAAGGGCAGAATGTCAGACGGTCCTGCGTGCCCAATTCTTAACCCTTTTGAAATAAAGATCGATCAATCAATCAATCAGTCAATCCCGCCACACAGATCCACGTGACTGAGTTTTCGATCGGAACACGGAGATACTTTTTTCCGTGATAGCATAAACAAGTGAGTTTCGGTCTAAAACTGTTTGACCACAACAACAGCGTTTCTCAGACAAAAATATCTTTCAAAATTTCATTTCTTTCAAAATATGTTCTCTCCAGAAAGGTATAGAATAGAAATACGAAATGTACAATCCTGTTGTAGAGTTTATATAACCTATTTATCTGTTTCTCTGCAATTGTTTATTATACAGCAATTACAACTTTCATAGGTTGCACTTCAACAGTTTCCACTTGTGATCCAGTCACACATTATGACAGATAAGGCAAAATAGGGACTTTAAACCTAGGCAAGGAAGAGAAGAGGTATTTTTAAAACCTAGACAAGGAGGAGAAGAAGGGATTTTAAAACCTAGACAAGGAAGAGAAGAGGGGCTTTTAAAACCTAGACAAGGAACAGAAGAGGGGCTTTTAAAACCTAGACAAGGAAGAGAAGAAGGGCTTTTAAAACCTAGACAAGGAAGAGAAGAGAGGGCTTTTAAAACCTAGACAATTAGGAGAAGAGGGGCTTTTAAAACCTAGACAAGGAAGAGAAGAGGGGCTTATAAAATCTAGACAAGGAGGGGGAAAGGGGCCTTTAAAACTTACACAGGAAGAGTAAAGAAGTATTAAAAACCTATATAAGAGGGGGACATTGGCGTTTAAAACATAAACAAGAGGGGGAAATGGGCGTTTAAAGCCTTCATAAGAAGGGTAAATGGGTATTTGAAACCTTCATAAGATGGGGGAATTAGGCGTTTAAAGCCTAGATAACAGGGGGAAATGGGCGCTTAAAACATAGATAAGAGGGGAAATGGGCTTTTAAAACCGAGATAAGAAGAGGAAATGGGCGTTTAAAACATAGATAAGAGGGGAAAATGGGCGTTTAAAACCTAGAAAAAATGGTAAACTTTCCTCTCTCTAAATAAGAAGGGGGAAATTGAATATTAAAACCTAGATAAAACTGTGAAATTGGCGTTTAAAACCTAGATAAGGGGGGAAATGGGCTTTTAAAACCTAGATAATAGGGGAAATGGACGAATAAAACCTAGATAAGAAACGGAAATGGGCGTATAAAACCTAGATAAGAGGGGGAAATGGGCGTTTAAAACCTATAAAAAATGGGAACCGGGTTTTTAAAACTTAAATAAGAGGGAGAAATAGAATATTAAAACCTAGATTAGATTGCGAAATGGGCGTTTAAAACCTAGATAATAGAGGAAATGGGCAAATAAAACATAGATAAGAGGGCGAAATGGTCGTTTAGAACCTAGATAAGAGGTGAAATGGTCGTTTAGAACCTAAATAAGAGGGGGAAATTGTCGTTTAGAACCTAGATAAGAGGGGGAAATTGTCGTTTAGAACCTAGATAAGAGGGTGAAATTGTCGTTTAGAACCTAGATAAGAGGGGAAATTGTCGTTTAGAACCTAGATAAGTGGGTGAAATTGTCGTTTAGAACCTAGATAAGAGGGGAAATTGTCGTTTAGAACCTAGATAAGAGGGGAAATTGTCGTTTAGAACCTAGATAAGAGGGTGAAATTGTCGTTTAGAACCTAGATAAGAGGGGGAAATTGTCGTTTAGAACCTAGATAAGAGGGGGAAATTGTCGTTTAGAACCTAGATAAGAGGGTGAAATTGTCGTTTAGAACCTAGATAAGAGGGGAAATTGTCGTTTAGAACCTAGATAAGAGGGGAAATTGTCGTTTAGAACCTAGATAAGAGGGGAAATGGTCGTTTAGAACCTAGATAAGAGGGGGAAACTGTCGTTTAGAACCTAGATAAGAGGGGAAATTGTCGTTTAGAACCTAGATAAGAGGGGGAAACTGTCGTTTAGAACCTAGATAAGAGGGGAAATTGTCGTTTAGAACCTAGATAAGAGGTGGAAACTGTCGTTTAGAACCTAGATAAGAGGGGAAATTGTCGTTTAGAACCTAGATAAGAGGGGAAATTGTCGTTTAGAACCTAGATAAGAGGGGGAAACTGTCGTTTAGAACCTAGATAAGAGGGTGAAATTGTCGTTTAGAACCTAGATAAGAGGGGAAATTGTCGTTTAGAACCTAGATAAGAGGGGAAATTGTCGTTTAGAACCTAGATAAGAGGGGAAATTGTCGTTTAGAACCTAGATAAGAGGGGGAAACTGTCGTTTAGAACCTAGATAAGTGGGTGAAATTGTCGTTTAGAACCTAGATAAGAGGGGAAATTGTCGTTTAGAACCTAGATAAGAGGGGAAATTGTCGTTTAGAACCTAGTTAAGAGGGGAAATTGTCGTTTAGAACCTAGATAAGAGGGGGAAACTGTCGTTTAGAACCTAGATAAGTGGGTGAAATTGTCGTTTAGAACCTAGATAAGAGGGGAAATTGTCGTTTAGAACCTAGATAAGAGGGTGAAATTGTCGTTTAGAACCTAGATAAGAGGGGAAATTGTCGTTTAGAACCTAGATAAGTGGGTGAAATTGTCGTTTAGAACCTAGATAAGAGGGGAAATTGTCGTTTAGAACCTAGATAAGAGGGGAAATTGTCGTTTAGAACCTAGATAAGAGGGTGAAATTGTCGTTTAGAACCTAGATAAGAGGGGGAAATTGTCGTTTAGAACCTAGATAAGAGGGGGAAATTGTCGTTTAGAACCTAGATAAGAGGGTGAAATTGTCGTTTAGAACCTAGATAAGAGGGGAAATTGTCGTTTAGAACCTAGATAAGAGGGGAAATTGTCGTTTAGAACCTAGATAAGAGGGGAAATGGTCGTTTAGAACCTAGATAAGAGGGGGAAACTGTCGTTTAGAACCTAGATAAGAGGGGGAAATTGTCGTTTAGAACCTAGATAAGAGGGGGAAACTGTCGTTTAGAACCTAGATAAGAGGGGAAATTGTCGTTTAGAACCTAGATAAGAGGTGGAAACTGTCGTTTAGAACCTAGATAAGAGGGGAAATTGTCGTTTAGAACCTAGATAAGAGGGGAAATTGTCGTTTAGAACCTAGATAAGAGGGGGAAACTGTCGTTTAGAACCTAGATAAGAGGGTGAAATTGTCGTTTAGAACCTAGATAAGAGGGGAAATTGTCGTTTAGAACCTAGATAAGAGGGGAAATTGTCGTTTAGAACCTAGATAAGAGGGGAAATTGTCGTTTAGAACCTAGATAAGAGGGGGAAACTGTCGTTTAGAACCTAGATAAGTGGGTGAAATTGTCGTTTAGAACCTAGATAAGAGGGGGAAATTGTCGTTTAGAACCTAGATAAGAGGGGGAAATTGTCGTTTAGAACCTAGATAAGAGGGGGAAATTGTCGTTTAGAACCTAGATAAGAGGGGGAAACTGTCGTTTAGAACCTAGATAAGTGGGTGAAATTGTCGTTTAGAACCTAGATAAGAGGGGGAAATTGTCGTTTAGAACCTAGATAAGTGGGGGAAACTGTCGTTTAGAACCTAGATAAGAGGGGGAAATTGTCGTTTAGAACCTAGATAAGAGGGGGAAACTGTCGTTTAGAACCTAGATAAGAGGGGGAAACTGTCGTTTAGAACCTAGATAAGAGGGGGAAACTGTCGTTTAGAACCTAGATAAGTGGGTGAAATTGTCGTTTAGAACCTAGATAAGAGGGGGAAACTGTCGTTTAGAACCTAGATAAGTGGGTGAAATTGTCGTTTAGAACCTAGATAAGAGGGGGAAATTGTCGTTTAGAACCTAGATAAGTGGGTGAAATTGTCGTTTAGAACCTAGATAAGAGGGGAAATTGTCGTTTAGAACCTAGATAAGAGGGGAAATTGTCGTTTAGAACCTAGATAAGAGGGGAAATTGTCGTTTAGAACCTAGATAAGAGGGGGAAATTGTCGTTTAGAACCTAGATAAGAGGGGGAAATTGTCGTTTAGAACCTAGATAAGAGGGGGAAATTGTCGTTTAGAACCTAGTTAAGAGGGGGAAATGAGCGTTTAAGCCCTAAACAAGATGTGGAAAGGATCATTAAAACTTAGGTGCCTGTGGGGGTCGAGTGGGTCGGGGTGGGATTTTCTGTGAATATCTGAAGGAGTTGTCTGGTGTTCCAGTCCCTGCAGTTTCCTGCAAACTGTGACAAGAAACTTTATGATGATGAATGAGATATTTGTTTTGATTTATTAGCTGAGGTGAGTTATACAACAATGAACACAATAACATATGTAAGTTATCTGAGAAATAGAGATGTTTTTCTGAATTGCAATTCATATAACAAATAACAGCACATTTTTTAACATTTACCTGCAGTCAGAACAAGGGAGAGAACCAGAGTCAAGCTTGCCATTCTTCTTTTCTTCTCTGTAGTTGCCTTGTGTGATTATCTGCCCAACAGGATAATGGAACAATATCGTGAGATACTTGCACACTCAAACAAAATGGTTTTCTCAGTATTAAAACAATTCAAGTAGCTTGCATGCATGTTCACAGATGGGAAGCTTATTAAAGAAACTGATGTTAGAACACAAAGAGTCAGTGCTATTACATACCAGCTATCCCCACTGCTTACATACCCCAACATCCCACTTGAAACTAAGAGAAAACTAATTAACAGCATATTCCTACCAACGCTGTGCTACCAATGCCAGACATGGGCACTTACTAAGAAACAACAGAATAAAATAAGCACATGTGAGATGAGATGTCTTAGGAAAGCAGCAAACATCATCAGGTTTGACAAGATAAGATATGACACCATAAGACAAATGAAAGGAACTACATCATGTCTACGACACACAGACAAGGTAAGAAAAATGACACCATAAGACAGATGGTAGGAGCTACATCATATCTACGACACATAGACAAAGTAAGAAATGACACCATAAGACGGAAACTACACCATGTCTACGACACTTGGTCAAGCAAAGAAATGACACCACAAGACAGATTGTAGGAACTACATCTTGTCTACGTCACATAGAGAAGCAAAGAAATGACACCATAAGACAGAAACTGCGTCATGTCGACGACACATAATCAAACTAAGAAATGATATTATAAGATAGAAACTCCATCATGTCTACTACACACAGTCAAGCTATGAAATGACACCATAAGACGGAAACTACATCATGTTTACGACACATAGACAAGCTAAGAAATGACACCATAAGACAGATGGTAGAAACTACACCATGTCTACCACACACATAGAAGCAAAGAATAGTTCTGTCACTTAATGAGAACGGCACACTCACAGCCAGCCACGAGAGTCTTCAACCAAAGAAAGACCGGACATAGATCAAGAGAAAGACCCAGAAAGGGATGGTAAGATGGTATCAGAGAAAGGGATGGTTAGATGGTATCAGAGAAAGGGATGGTTAGATGGTATCAGAGAAAGGGATGGTTAGATGGTATCAGAGAAAGGGATGGTAAGATAGTATCAGAGAAAGGGGTGGTTAGATGGTATCAGAGAAAGGGATGGTATTAGAGTGACACTTGCTAATTATTCTTGTAGCTTGCACGTCATCGAGACCGCCTATTTGGCTCAGAAATTCGAGCTGCATCTCCCTTAGACGTTTCACAGTAAAAAGGAAAGGAGAAAGAAAAGTAAGTACAAGAGGAAAGATAAAGTAAAGTAAGAAAATACAAGAGGAAGGATAAAGTAAAGTATGGACAAGAATACTGATAAAGTAAAGTAAGAAAATACAAGAGGAAGGATAAAGTAAAGTATGGACAAGAATACTGATAAAGTAAAGTAAGTACAAGAGGGAGGATAAAGTAAAGTAAGTATAAAAGGAAGGATAATGTAATGTAAGTACAAGATGAAGGTTAAAGTAGATTCAGTAAGAACAAGAGGAAAGATAAAGTAAAGTAGGTACAAGAGGAACGATAAAGTAAAGTAACATAAGTACAACAGGAAGTTAAGTAAAGTAAGTACAACAGGGAGGATAAAGTAAAGTAAGAAAATACAAGAGGAAGGATAAAGTAAAGTAACAAAACACAAGATGAAAGATAAAATATTTACAATAGGAAGTTAAGTAATGTAAGTTTAACAGGAAGGATACAGTAAAGTAAGAAAATACAAGAGGAAGGATAAAGTAAAGTAAGTAAAAGAGGAAGAATAAAGTAAAATAAAGTAAGTACAGAGGAAGGATAAAGTAAAATAAAGTATATAAGAGAGAAAGAATAAAGTAAAGTAAATTAGTACAAGAGTAAGGATAAAGTAAAATAAACTAAGTACAAGAGTAAGGATAAATAAAGTAAACAACAAGCAATCAATCTAGATTTCTTACTAATGTGATAAAATATCATCCATGATACTGTTAAAAGTTCAGAGAAACTATCTGAGTGTACTGCTTCCATTTGCCCCATATGTGTGCCCTTTCTTGTATAACGTTGTATATTTTTATGTCTATGAGAATATGTTCTTGATGACAACACTGAAAGTACAGCACTGACAATGTTTGGTACACATACGAGGACAGCACTGACAATGCTTGGTACACATACGAAGAAACCACTGACATTGCTTGGTATACATATGAGGAGAGCACTGACACTGCTTGGTACACATAGGAGGACAGCACTGACAATGCTTGGTACACATACGAAGAAACCACTGACATTGCTTGGTATACATATGAGGAGAGCACTGACACTGCTTGGTACACATAGGAGGACAGCACTGACAATGCATGGTACACATTCGTGTACAACAGAGACTGATGTACGAGAACATTAACACAATGAATACTGTATTAATATTTTACCACAAAAAATGTACTTATTAGTAAATCTGTACATTAAGTTACAACAGAAAGAAATATTTATTGTTACATAAGAAGTTACGTGTACATTTGTAACAGTTACAATCATCATCAGGTGCCGAATTAGCAAGCCTAAACGAGCATTTTCTAAAAAGATCTCGTTCTTTGATGTTCTCCATCATCTAGTTTGACCATAAAGTGAGCATGTCAAATTGTTCGTTGTCTTATCTCCAGGTCTGCGTCTTCTTTCTTGTCCACTTTCCTCCCGTCTTACTTGCCTGGTCTGTCACAAATACTGTTGTTGTAGACGACTTTTATAGATAGATGTTGTTTATTTAGATGAGAAATTGTGGTCTTTTTTAAGTCTAAACTAATAGGTCAAATGAAATACAATGTTCAAACACGATTTTAGCAAAACCATAATTTAGAATGAAATGATATAACGGTTTATTAAATATAACAATAACAACAAAATTTAACAATATTTAATTAGATGCTATGTTATTTGCAATAATATATTCTAATAAATATATGTTATAGTGTATAAGAGGACAAATACGGCACTGAACTGGGAAATGAGAAGAAATGTAAAGTAAAATAAAGAAACAGCACTGAGGTTTGATAATCTCCTCGACATGACACAACATGTTGTTAAAACAAAAACAAACAAACAAACAAACAAACAAACAAAAAATTCACAGAGATAAGACAAAAATTACCTACTTTCTTATTTCTGCTTTGTGCCTGCACTTCTTTCACCTCGTCAAGTAAACACTGTTCTGTTCATAAGTCATGATTCAGAGAAATGAAAATCTATGATTCACGCTCACACGACAGCTGACCTCATACAACTGACTGGCTGTTACATACGCGTAGCACAGCTTGTTTCTAAAACTATTCTTTATATACTAGGCCGAAAATACCATTTCAGTTTTTGAATTGGTTTATACTGAGAATATTAATGAGAAGACCAGGTTAAATATAATTTCTGTAAAAAAAGGTGTTTTGTTTTTAATAAAATGGTTACGTTCTTGCTTTACTCACCTGGTGGTACTGGGTTCAAGTCTAAAAAGTATGATTTTTGTTCTGGTACACTTTCATGAAGAAATAGACAAGAAATTAGACTCTTTTGAAAACAAATGTCTCAGGAAAATAATCGGTATAAAAAGGAACGAATTCAAGAACAACGCAGAGATAAGGCAGATGAGCTAACAACAACCTGTCTCATGGGTGATCAGAAAAAGGAGATGGACATATGCCGGGCCCAAAATGAATAAACTAGGAACAAATTAGTAGCAGCTTTATTACTTAACGATTACAAAGTTGTGATGGTTCGACATAAGCTTTAATCATACAAAAACATACAGGACGAAGAAAGAGAGAGAGGAGATAAAGTATAGATTCACATGAATGCTATACAAAAATAAAATGAATAGGGCGCTTAGCTGTAACTTGTAAGAAGATGTGGCTTGTCCAACGCTGTGTGTCAGAAATAGGCATGGTAGGTCGTAGAGACTATTTAAATGGAGACCTGTGATGTGTGGTCTGTGGGTCGTAAGTGGGGGTGGTGGGTGGGGAATCAGTGAAAGGGATAGGGAGTGGTACAATGTTGACCTAGCCATGATAAGGTGAAATAGATGATTATAGTTGGGGTAGGGGAGTTGTAATATGATGCTGTGAGGAGGTTCAAAAGGTGTAAAGTTGTATACTTATACACTAATTATTATATGTCGGTCACGTGATGAGAAAAAAACGATCAGAGATTTCCAAAACAATCTATCAAGTGGAACACAACAGGCCGAAGAAAGAGTAGTTGACCACTTGAAGTCTAAAGAGGGCATTGTTAAGAGAGGCCAAATTAGTAGGCATAAAATCCCTTGATGAGGCTGAAAAGCTCAACGGAAACAGGAAAACTTGGCGAATTACTTTACGAGCACTATGTGAAGTTTAACGGCTGGAGAAGAATATAGGAAGATATAACATAAATATTCGTGGCCGAAGGTCATAGAAACCACAGCCTTAGCGCTGTGTCCCCAACATGTACTAATGACAAGTAAACGGGAATTTACGTTTGCCTGTAGCATTTGCATGCCAGATGTGAGTAAAGTGATAGTGCCTTCACATTTCTAGGGAACCACAGTATCTGAGGTTAGGCTTGCCAGCACCAGAGTGAGAAATCTAACCGAGGACCTTCTGACTGGCAACTGCGTACGCTAACCACCTAACCAGCACGGCGACACTGGGCAGCTAGAAAGATGCTAAAATAGACCAAACTAGTCCCTGAACTCCTTACTTGTCTTAGGGAATTTTCTCTCTATTTAAACATGTCAGAATCATTGTTTCCTTACACGCTCATGGCAAGATGATTGTTGGAGATCCTTCAGTTTCATACCATGGAAGCAACATATCGTTCTTTGTTCTGGTCTTGAAAAATAGTTCTTTGAAAATGTTCATCATTCACTTTGAAGATGTTCATAGCTCACTTAACTGGAAGAGAATTACATAGAAAATACAAGAAATATGAACAGTTAGCATTTCTCTCGCAAACAGCCTTGCTTTCAGGTAGACTCTGAAGATTTCCTTCACTGTTCAATAATTTTCATTTATAATATTGTGTGAATGTAGGAGTTAGGAGCAAAATGTGATTAATTTTGATGTTTTAAGTGAAAAGAAAGTGTAAAACTTGATTGGTGCAGGTATACATTTATAATTGATTGAAGGAATATTTTCTAAGGATGGTTACAGACCAATATTTCCCTTGGCAGTGTACTACCGTACTCGAGGCCAACCTAGCTCCCCCATCATGACCGCCAACCCAGGCTCTCCCCTCCTTGATGTACTGTATGATAAGTGTGCTTAAATCTTCAAGCATTCAGTCAACACAATACATTCACATGCAGTACAAGTCACCAAGTCTGAAATTAAGGACAGAGAATATTAATCTCACTATAAGCAACAACAGCACATACAACTGACATTGCTAATAGCATGACATCAAGACATGTATCATAATGGAAGAACAATTGAATGAACAAGATCAATGCAATGCAAAATACCTCAAGCAATCTTCAATGACAGAAAAAAAAACATCTGAATGAACAATGTCAGTTCAAGCAAAATACTTCAAGCAGTCATCAATAATAGAAAAAGCAATTGGATGAACAATGTCAATATTTTCATCATTATCATCATCATCATCATCATCATCTTCACCTTCACTCCCTTGAGAACATAGGTCACGGATAAAGGCTCTCCAGTCATGCCTGTTCTTGGAATTATTCTCTGCTTCCTTCCATGTTTACCCCTTGTCTCTGAGCACTGTCATATTTTCTCTTCTCCAAGTAAGTCTATTTCTTTCTCGTTTTCTATTTCCCATGTCTCTGAACCATATAGCAGGACAGTCTTTACGGTTGTATTGAAAATCATAAGTTTGGCTCTTACAATGCTATGCAGTGTGATTAAGCAAGCATGGTATTATATAATGACTTCTCATGTTGCATATTTGGAACCTGATGGACCTGAGGTCCTGGGCTGTTTTGACCATCTACGTACCTTCACAACGAATCTAATGTGCAATAACACTTATCCCCCAAGAATCCTACATCACAGATTAATTCACAACTACATAATCTACACTACATGAGGTGGGCACGGCGGAATATTCTAAACACGCACAATACTATAAGCACAACGAAAATACTACATCTCTGGCCAAGTTCCCGCATCTAATCTGATTCAAGCTATATATATCCCCCCTCGAAACCAACTACCAAATCACGTGGACGATAACGCTTCGGTCAAGGTCCTACACCCCTTGACCCAAGTGCGATCGTCCACAAAAGGTTAGGGGTATTTGATCAAATACTAAGACTGAATATTTCCAAATTTACCTTTTTGACTGCGAAATGAGTTTTAATTCATGTCAATATCTCATTTTGTTCCCATTATGAGGTATGTAGGACAGAAATCTGCCACCAATAAGAGATAATTAGAGAAGTAATTATCATCTGATTTGTTTTTTTTTTTTTTGCTGGGCAAATATAATTTTACAATAATCAGTAGAATTCTTTAGCGAAATAAAGATTTCTTCCGACACAAGTTGTTTTCTCATTGTCAGCATTATCACAGGTTTTAGACGCTGGAAATGATAAAATCCTATAAAAAAATACTACTACAAGAACAGATACAGAGAGACCGACCAAAGACAATCTATAGAAAAAAAAAACTGTACGAACTAATAAAGCAGTTTTCCTGCCTCTACTAAAACATTCTTCCTGTGTGATGTGACTTGTTTATATTACTGAACAATAAACTTGTTTGTACATATACTGTTATGTACCGTGACTATTACATTCAGACAATGAGCATTAAGCCCAGAGACTCAACAGATGTTACAATGATATACACTCTGTAACAGGACAACCCAGATAACACTGACTCCACAACTCATCAATACACGACGTGACCAGTTACATGTAAATCAACAACTCTACACCGCAGTTAACACTTAACATGAATCCAAACATCACAGGATTCATCAGCCACAATTCAAACAATGTTTAATAATGAAAACCCATTTGTTGGACGTATGTTGCACGATGAAAGTGTAAACTTGATGGAAACAATTACAATGAGAATAGAAAAATGGTCTGCACCATTAACATCGCCATGGGACCCTCAGACTAACATGCAACATCAAAAACATACTAACCTCATATATACCGAAAGAACTCCATACTCAACCTTCCAACCTAGAATCACATTTTTGTCCTAAAAAGGACAATCAGACTTACAACACTACATAATAACTTAACCTTATGTCCTAACCAGGACAATCAACTACAAAACAAACATCCTAACCCTAACAGACCTCCTTTCCAGAGAAAGACTCACACACGACCTGTCTCTACAACATTCAGACGACAAACTCCCTCTCAACTCGTTCACAACACCAGCCTAACCTAAACCACGTGACTCAGAATTCTCTCGAAACACGAGATATTTTCTCCGTGCTTGGCATACAGTGATGAGTTGTGGTCTACCAGACCACAACCACAGGGTTACACACAAAACAATCTGTACAGAATGTTATTCTGTTACACTAAGACGGATAGATTTTAACACAAATGGACTCTGACTAAAACAATACAAAGATTGGTTGAAAATCGTGACAACTGCATAGAATTGTTGCTCTTCTACCTGACGCAGTAAGAGCTGGTCGTTCTAATCTGTGTAGAATAACGTACACACATGGTTGAATGTATGTCTTTTGGTAAAAATATGATCAAAAGAAAGAGAATAAAGGTAATGCAATAGATAACGAAGCAGCAAAAATGTAATCAAAGGATGTAAAAAAAAAGTCCATTAAGAATGTATAAAATATTTTCTTTACTATTCTCCAGTTGATATTTATAAGGTTTTACTTTATTGTTTATTACTCTCATCATAACACTGACATTTTTGGATATTTATGTATTTCCATCACTCGTTCTTTCATACAGCACCGTGCAGCAATAGAGACTTGTGAGACATCAAGATCATCATACAATTCGTTAAGTTTATTAAGGCTCGGCCTGACAAACTCCAAAGTATATCATCTAACAAAACAAGTTGAAGACTGATCTATTAGTTGGCAAAAGAATGATTGAAAATCGAAGCATTACCACAATGAGTTGAATTCAGTTGCAGAAGAGATAAAACTAGGAGAGATAAGAGAGCAGTCTGACTACAAGCAGAAGAGATAAAACTAGGAGAGATGCTAATGTAGTTCGACTAGATCTACCAACATAATCCTAGTTTATTAGCACGAGGCCAGTTGTAAAAACAAACATACGATATAAGTGACCTTGAGCAGCGCTGCCCTTCTTCTGTGTTATGGCTCTCTGGAAAGTTGAAAAAATACCTTTCATGTTTTTACCATCTTTTTCGTTGGTATTCTTTTTCTAGTATGCATTTTTTTATTATTTTTTTTTTGCATTTTACCAATTGGGGACACGTAGCGTATGTCAGCTACTTCATGATACCCCAGAATATCTTTATATGTTGACATTCTGCTTACATGCATTTTGTTGTTGCTGTTGTGAAAGAGCTCCTGAGCTGATTTTTACCACAGACTAAAAAGGCACAATGGTGTTTCACGAAATCAGGAAAATATATAAACAGAAACAAAGTAACAAGAAAATAAGTAGGAAAATATCATGATAATAGAAGTGACGACTGCGATACAACTGGGTCTAGTAATGAAAGTAGACGGAGGTGTAAGGTTCAGTTCTACAAAGAGATAGAAAGAGTGAGGAAAGCTGGCAGAAATAAGAATGGCAGACAGCAAAATGCGCACATACAAATGAAGAACATAAAACCATTCAATATTTTGGCAAAATCCTTTGTCAAGCATCACTTACAAAAATAAGAAACCCCGAAAAATTGATGAAAAATACACCTCTATCTGCTTTCATCACTAAATAATACAATAGCGAGAATATGAGAACGTAATATATTCCATGTACGAGTTCTAGTCTAAACCAATCATATATAATACTTCATGTATGTCCACTTTTTCTTATTCCAAATGAATTCTTAAGTGTAGACGAGATGTGTAACTTCTAATTCACCTGATCTATTGCTGCAGTGTTACTTAAACAGTCTACAGAGACTAAGCATTAATATTGTTATGAGCGTCTGTGTACGATGTACTCGGGTTGGATGTTCATGTATATACCACGACCTCTTCCACTGCGGTCTGTAGTGCGACAACAATGTTTTCTTAAGAAAGTTCAAGGCTGTTCATCATACACTAACATCCTGACTTCAACACACACTAACATCCTGACTTCAACACACACTAACATCCTGACTTCAACATACACTAACATCCTGACTTCAACACACACTAATATCCTGACTTCAACACACACTAACATCCTGACTTCAACACACACTAACATCCTGACTTCAACACACACTAACATCCTGACTTCAACACACACTAACATCCTGACTTCAACACACACTAACATCCTGACTTCAACATACACTAACATCCTGACTTCAACACACACTAACATCCTGACTTCAACACACACTAACACCCAGACTTCCAGTAACTGATCCGTTCTGTGAACCTGTAGCATAAGCTATGAAGATGATGATGCAAAAACTGTTGACATCTCAGAATATTACTCTAGCAACTGGAATAACGTAGCATTGAGTAAAGAGGAATTTAGAATATACTGGGCCCAGTATATGGGCCTCTTACATTAGCTACCATCTTTCTTCTTCTTCTTAAAATTTACTGTCTATATCTGCGGTTGTATGTTTAGGATATATTTGACTGTTTTGTCTTGGATAAATTCGACTGTTTTTCATTTTCATTTTCTGTATAAAACTTGATTTCCTAGGTAGTGTCAATGGGTTGGTATGTGCGCCTGATGGTAACAAATGAAACTGTTTTGGAGGAAACGTTTCACTGTTAGAGGTGTCTCGGCCCATGTACAAAAGTGAACCATAAAAGTTTGTATAAAGATGACTTCAGGGTTGGTATATCCTGTTCAACAGACATTCAGACGGAAGTAGAACATGATAATTATTCTGCCAGGTGACGCCAGCATAGGATATTCATCGCATATAAACATTATCATGCCGTGAATAAAAACATGTTGCAAATACACAAGCTGTTCATACAGCATTCACATTTTCTAAAAACGTGGTAGGATTTTCCAAGTTTGCATTCACGTTCACAGTTAATACCGATAGTTAGAATGCCGTTTTAAATAAATCAATGATGAGAGAGTATGTCATAGGATCTCAAGCTGTTGGGCAGGCAGTTTTTGGGGATCTCTGGATAAAATTTAGAGAATCTTTGAAATGGAAAGAAAGCCTGTAAAGTCTGTAAAAGCTATGTATTTCGACAGATTTTGGGGGATTTTGAAATAGTTTTGTATATTTATATTTCTTAAAATCTTCTGTAATTGATAAGTAAGTTTTACATACGAAAAATCCGTGTATTGTCATGGATTTGTTACGTTTGATTATAATTTGATTACCACTGATATTTTTCGATGCGTTCTTAAAACTCTGTCACTCAGTGTGGGCCCTTATGGACAATTATAGCGCGATATGTAAGGCAATGAGGACTGTTTTAAAACATCACGGAAGAATCAGAGCTTTTCCCACTGCATTTCATCCTCTATGTATCATTCATTCATTTGCATGTCCCTTGCGGAACTTTGCCTCTATGTATACGGTGTCTATATTGCAAAGATTAACTGCATATATCATGGTCTTCCTGTATGCATGTTTAAAGGCAACAACATATGATTACTTTGGATTCCCGTATCCACAATTCGAGGGATTTTCCCAAGAAGAGATTGGATTATCTTTTCCTGCTGAAAGAGAAAACAGTACCAAAGTTAATAACGAAGAGCCTTTCATTCTGACGTCCCACTGAAGAGTGAATAGCATGACATATCGTGATATTTTCCTACAGATAAAGTCATGAACGCGAGTAAACCGGGAAGTCTGTATGTAGTCAGTAGAGTATGTGGATGGCTTGTATGTAGTCAGTAGAGTATGTGGATGGCCATTATCTAGTCAGTAGAGTATGTGGATGGCTTGTATGTAGTTAGTAGAGTATGTGGATGGCCATTATCTAGTCAGTAGAGTATGTGGATGGCTTGTATGTAGTCAGTAGAGTATGTGGATGGCCAGTATGTAGTCAGTAGAGTATGTGGATGGTATGTATGTAGTCAGTAGAGTATGTGGATGGCCAGTATGTAGTCAGTAGAGTATGTGGATGGCCAGTATGTAGTCAGTAGAGTATGTGGATGGCTTGTATGTAGTCAGTAGAGTATGTGGATGGCTTGTATGTAGTCAGTAGAGTATGTGGATGGTATGTATGTAGTTAGTAGAGTATGTGGATGGTCTGTATATAGTTAGTAGAGTATGTGCATGGTCTGTATGTAGTCAGTAGAGTATGTGGATGGCCAGTATGTAGTCAGTAGAGTATGTGGATGGCCAGTATGTAGTCAGTAGAGTATGTGGATGGCCAGTATGTAGTCAGTAGAGTATGTGGATGGCCAGTATGTAGTCAGTAGAGTATGTGGATGGTATGTATGTAGTTAGTAGAGTATGTGGATGGTATGTATGTAGTTAGTAGAGTATGTGGATGGCCAGTATGTAGTCAGTAGAGTATGTGGATGGCCAGTATGTAGTCAGTAGAGTATGTGGATGGTATGTATGTAGTTAGTAGAGTATGTGGATGGCCAGTATGTAGTCAGTAGAGTATGTGGATGGCCAGTATGTAGTCAGTAGAGTATGTGGATGGCTTGTATGTAGTCAGTAGAGTATGTGGATGGCTTGTATGTAGTCAGTAGAGTATGTGGATGGTATGTATGTAGTTAGTAGAGTATGTGGATGGTCTGTATATAGTTAGTAGAGTATGTGCATGGTCTGTATGTAGTCAGTAGAGTATGTGGATGGCCAGTATGTAGTCAGTAGAGTATGTGGATGGCCAGTATGTAGTCAGTAGAGTATGTGGATGGCCAGTATGTAGTCAGTAGAGTATGTGGATGGCCAGTATGTAGTCAGTAGAGTATGTGGATGGTATGTATGTAGTTAGTAGAGTATGTGGATGGTATGTATGTAGTTAGTAGAGTATGTGGATGGCCAGTATGTAGTCAGTAGAGTATGTGGATGGCCAGTATGTAGTCAGTAGAGTATGTGGATGGTATGTATGTAGTTAGTAGAGTATGTGGATGGTCTGTATGTAGTTAGTAGAGTATGTGGATGGCCAGTATGTAGTCAGTAGAGTATGTGGATGGTCTGTATGTAGTTAGTAGATTATGTGGATGGTCTGTATGTAGTTAGTAGAGTATGTGGATGGTCTGTATGTAGTCAGTAGAGTATGTGGATGGCCTGTATGTAGTCGGTAGAGTATGTTGATGGTGTGTATGTAGTCAGTAGTGTATGTGGATGGCCTGTATGTAGTCGGTAGAGTATGTTGATGGTGTGTATGTAGTCAGTAGTGTATGTGGATGGTTTGTATGTAGTCAGTATAGTATATCGATGGTCTGTATGTAGTCAGTAGAGTATGTATGTGGATGGCTTGTATGTAATCAATAGAGTATGTGGATGGTTTGTATGTAGTCAATAGAGTATGTGGATGGTTTGTATGTAGCCAGCAGAGTATGCGAATGGTCTGTATGTAGCAAATAGAACGAATGAACATACTTTAATTTAGAAGAGTTAAGAATTGGGCACGCTGGCCCATCTCCCATTCTGCCCTTCATCATACAACTTTCATTCAGTCACAGATATTCAGCATTTGTTATTGAGCATAATATGCATGAAAAACATAAAATGAATAAGTAAATAATTAATAAATCCATTCTCCCCATACACTCCACATTCTGATTTATGCAACTACATTAAATAAACTTCAATACCTGCTCATTTTCGTTTTAAACTCACAAATATTTGGAACAGCAATATAAAAGATACAACAATCAAGTCATACTTTAGATTAAGCTAATATAAACGGTAATAGTACATATGCCTATACTGTTCTTAAAGCAAATACATACCGATGCATTTATTCACACACACACATACCACATATAAACAAGCATATCCACACACGCGCATTCACATGTATACACATAGATATAACACACACACACTTATATATATGTACACATAAAGACACGTGCACATGCACACTTACACATATGTTCATACAAACGTACATACCAAAACATACAATTTTGTTTCCTGTTCTGGTGGTTATATTGTTCGGAGTGAAAAGCCCACCAGTTAGTGCTTTACAGGACAGTTGTATGTCTTTACCGTTAGAACGAGCTTAATGCTTACTAACTGGTAGTTGCAGAATTAGACGTTACATAACTCGGATTGAAGTATGATGGAGGTTTGCAACATATATATGTGCTTCCTCTTGATGTTTACCTCGCCCGACACATGTAGAGCTTACATGGGGTCACAGCTATGGTAAGTTTATCTCAGGGGTCTTGTCTTAGACCTAGATTATTCCATTTTGGGCCCGCACATATGGTACGTGGCATGTGGTCCTTTGGGAGGACTTATTGTAAGGCGGAATGCCTTTTACTCTTTTTCCTGTTATGTCCATGTTGCGGATAGTCTCATGTGACATATATAGGTTGAATTGTTATGATACCTTTATGCATATACCCTATTCTGCTCATGTTGCGAGTAGGCACATGCGACAGATATAGGATGGTTTGTTAGGGAGATTGCATATGTTATACTCTACTACTCATCGCGTTGAATATACACATGAGAGTAGGTAGTTATTTGAATATTGTACCAAGACAGCAGTAAAGCTCATGTCTATAAAGAGATATTGGATAAATGATAGAGAAATGGTAGCCACACAAGAGAAACTTTCTATGGTTGAGTACGCAGTGTGGTCTGTTAGTATCCTTGCGGTTGACCTTGATGTGAAAGTCATAATATTCCGCATGCCTGAGTTATATTACTGGATTTTGAAAAAAAAAAACCAAAAAAAAATTCTATATGGGTTGAACTGTTGAGTTCCTTATACCCGACCGGTTTCAAAACCGATTGGTACACCTTGTGGGTTGAATTAAGGTTGTGTAGGATAGTGATTAATTTGATTGATCCTCTTTAGAGAGAGTTTTCTGTAAAGGTTAGTAATTTTTTTTGTTTGAAGATATTTGATGGCCAAATATCTACTTTTAGGGGGTGGGGAGATATTCTGTAACAGAATAGCAATTCTGTACAGAGAGTATTTGTGTATAGCTAGTAGTTGTGTACTCGTAGACTACAACTCATGTCAGTGTGCAAAGCATGTCGTTAGGAAAGTCCGTGTGCAAAGCACGTCGTTAGCAAAGTCCGTGTGCAAAGCACGTCGTTAGCAAAGTCCGTGTGCAAAGCACGTCGTCAAGGAGTCTTGGTGTGAACGTTGAACGGTGTGGACGTGTTTTGTCGAGCTGTGTGATTGTCTCTAGAAATGTGGTAGAGAGAGCCTTGTTGTTGTTAGAATTAGTTTAGTTTTTTCCCCTGTGTGGGCTGAGGTTGTTGGTAAGCTTGTAAGTATGATTTTTTTATGTATAGATCATTGTAAGGTTTTTGCCCATATGGCGTAGAGTTCTCTCACGCCGGGCATTTGTTACTGTGAATTTCTGTTCAGCCTGATGGCTACATTCCCATCATCATGATTTCACCCCTAATTTTGGTCCATTAATAAATGTGTGTTGTCTGATGATAAACTACACCAATTGGTTTTGTGGGAATTCTCATTGTTGACCAGTTTGTTTTGGTCGGAAGACTGCCAAGTTATGTTTAAGTTGTTATATTTGTACTATTTTTGTGGAGTTGAAAGCCTGGGTGTCTTGTTGTATTTCCTTAGTGTATAATACAGAAAATTAGGTGATGGTTAGAACACCAGCAACAAGAAGAAACTTATAAGTTGAAACTGTACTCCACAAGAAGATTTAATCAAACCAGTAGTCATACCATTTCAGTGGTCTCCTTGAAACATAAATAGTCATTTCTGTTAGAATGCACGTGTATACACATACGCACATAACTATATACGCACACACATATACATACCTACACCTATTCATACATGTATATAAAGTATGCACAAACACCTATACATATTAGGGAGGCATGTATTCCATCTCAAACAGATGACATAGTTTGAAGTTATAAAACAGACCATCAGATTACTTAAGTTTTACATGAGTTGGTGGGGTATTCTAAAGGTGCGCAGCTGAGTAAGAGAAGCTTTTTTTAACATATCAAGTCTTGGTTTTGGTAAAAATATAGTTGCTTAAGCGTTGACTGTGCTTTGAGTTGGATTTGAATAATGACCGTAAATAGGGTGGAGCCTTGTGTGATAGAATTTTATGTTGAATAGAAATCTCTTGTCGTGGTGTACAGTGTCAATATGTTTGCCCTTATTTCCAGTACGTGCTACATGTTTGTTGTCTATAAACTTTACTGCTAGTTTTTGGGCTGAGAAAATATGTTCATGTTTGATATTGAGGAACCGTCTCAGGCTGTGGTACAGTAGTACAAGTGTGTTTGTATTTGTGATATGTAGTATATTTTCCCTTCATCGTTGATGATCTGCAAATGGATGCATCAGCAGCAGGGTATCTTGCTCACAACCGAGAGGCCTACAGGAGTGCTGTTTGGGAGGCAAAGTTCCGCAAAGGACATGCAAATGAATGAATGACTATATTTTCCCAGTGTCTGTGTCACGAAAGTGTTTAATTTTGACAAAATTGTAAACTTTTTGTGCAGTGAGTTTGGTTAGATTGTCTGCATGATGATTTTAGGTGAGGTGATGGCAATCATGAGACCTAGAGTTTTATGTTCACTAACATTCTCTATCTGTGAAGTTCCAGCGTGGAGCTGTAGTGTTGTTGTTGGTGAATTTGTTCATTTCTGTCTTGTTGTAATGGGCATGAATTTTGTTTTGCTGGTGTTTATGAGCATTCTGTTGTTATTGTTGTTCCAGTTAATTAGATTGTTTACTTTAAATTGAAGAGTTGACTAAAGATTAATACAGTCATTCTCACTAGTGTAAACTATGCGGTCATCACCAAAAAAGATCACAAGAGGTGAAGTGGAAGATCATTGATGTAGATAGTAAAAAGCAGAGACAAAGAACACACCTTTGTTTAACACTTTTATCAACCACAGATGAACGTGACTTAAGCTTTTGAGGGAAACTTCCTGCTATCTATTAAGAAAGAAAAGATGTAATAAATTTTATTAAGTTCGGTTGCATTTTATAAGTCTCAACCTTTCTAACTAGGATTTCATGATCAATCATGTCAAATCCTTTTTAAAAGTCAGCAAAGACAGCACCACATAATTTATCATCATTTATATTAGATAACCAACATTCTGTCATTTTTGTGAGAGCTGTGTGGCAGGGATGTCTTATCATAAAACCTGACTGACAGTCAACAATCAAACCATTTTCTTGAAGGTGTTGTAAGGTTGTCTTTTCTATGAGTTTTTCTAGGATTTTTGACAAAGTCGATAGAATGGAAATTGGCCTATAGCTTGAGGGATTTTTCTCTGAACCAGATTTGCAAAGGGGATAAACTTTTGCATCTTTAAAGGCCTGAGGAAAATGAAAATGAGCACTACACTGATTGTATGTTAGAATATCTGTAATTACTGGAGATAAGAAGCGTAAACTAACTTCATCATGTCCTGCTGTGTTATTGTTCCTCACAGATAAAAGATAATTATATATTTCACTAACTGACATGGAGGGAATACTGGGTTGCTTTAGAGTTGACTTTTTATCGCTTACGAATTTGTTTACTTCACTCAAGTCAAAAACAGAGGACGTTAGTGAAGACTTTACACTATTGACTTCTTCTCTGAAGTGATTGCTGAACTAAGCACAAGTAGGCACATGATTATAGCTCTACAAGTCAGACTGTGAGAAAGTGGATGGTCTATATATAGTCTGTGGATGGTATGTATGTAGTCTGTAGAGTATGTGGATGGTCTGTATGTAGTCAATAGAGTATGTGTATGGTCTGTATGTAGTCTGTAGAGTATGTGGATTGTTGTATGTAGTCTGTAGAGTATGTGGATTGTTGTATGTAGTCTGTAGAGTATGTGGATTGTTGTATGTAGTCTGTAGAGTATGTGGATTGTTGTATGTAGTCTGTAGAGTATGTGGATTGTTGTATGTAGTCTGTAGAGTATGTGGATTGTTGTATGTAGTCTGTAGAGTAAGTGGATTGTTGTATGTAGTCTGTAGAGTATGTGGATGGTCTGTATATAGTCAGTAGAGTATGTGGATGGTCTGTATGTAGTCAGTAGAGTATGTGGATGGTATGTATGTAGTCTGTAGAGTAAGTGGATTGTTGTATGTAGTGTGTAGAGTATGTGGATTGTTGTATGTAGTCTGTAGAGTATGTGGATTGGTGTATGTAGTGTGTAGAGTATGTAGATGTTAATGGTGTGCCAGGCATCCTCGTGGGTCAGTCTACGCTATGTTCCCTCTGATAAAAGATAATTTACATGAGTTTTCTCTGTCTACTACCATTTTCTGTATACTTTATAGTCGTCTACTATATCACCTAGCCAGTACTTTGTATTCATATACTTTACTATCTAATATTTATCAAAACCAGCAACCCAGCACGTGATATTAGTCTACACAATTAGCAACCCACTTCTTTTCATTAATATACTCAACCAGTTGTTAATATTTGTCTACAGTATATGTTGTTCAATAATTTATATTATTTACACTACCTGTTGCCCAATAATTTAAATTAGTCTACTCTGAAATCTAATTTATATTAGTCTTGTGTATTCAGCTCTGTAGTAGTCTACATTATTCCTCCTCAGTAACTTATATTAGTCTACTGAGCAAAACTCTACAATAATCCACACTATTCAATAATAACCACATATTGTACTATAGATTGTATTAATGATTTCTTCTTTTATTATACTGTTCTATGAAGCATACATCAGTATCACATAAATGTTTACTGGGGAACTGAAGAAAGATTATGCGGTTTAACAAAACTACGTAAGATTAAAGTAAGAGAACACAGTTTTGTAGGGTTAGACCTTGAAAAATCGTAGACAAAGCACTTTAGTGTGATCTGAGAGAAAGAAAAATCACGAGAGAATTACCTGGGATTAGAACACGAACTCCGGTAGGACGAGCAGTCATCTAGCCACGAGAGAACAGCTACTAACCAACTCAGCCAACTAACACCCCCCCCCCCCAAAAGAAAAGGTGTTTTATTGACATAGTCTTTAGTAACTGTTCAGTAGACACGATTCCCCCCCCCCAGGTAAATGTTTTATGCAAAACTATTCTCTCCCGTCCCCACTCCCATTTCTCTACACTGCCAAAAGAACCTGAAATGAAGAAAACCTATTCCAAAAAAAAAACAAACAAACAACACCAACAACAAAAATGGGAAGACTATATTCAGAAAACTTAAAACAATTATCACTCACAATGATTGCAAGTCTGAGTTTCGTGGGAAAATCAACTGCCAGATTATAAAAGATGACGTGTTTTTTTTTTCAAACTTAATCTGTCATCGTCAGAGGGTGGGATATATATCTAGAACTGAAGTTTCCAGGAAAGTAGTATGTTGTTTAGTGTATTACATTCATGGTATACTTTATTTATGAGCCTTATCTGTGATTCTTATCTATCAGCCTTATCTATGATCCTTATCTATAAGTATTATCTATGATCCTTATCTATGATCCTGTCTGAAGTGCTCAAACCTAAGAAATCTCGCACTTTTCCTCGGCAAGTAATCTGCGAAATAACAGGTTGAGACTTAGCTGAGTCTATAAGAGGGTCTTATAAAAAGTTTCCAATAAATCTCAACTCGTGATTGATCACACGGGAAAGAATGTTAAAAGATGCCACTATTATGTTCAATCTTGTCAGCAGAAGACATATGACCCACAAAACCTCTCTGGTGCCCGCATGAAAGAGCAACATTTGATTAAGAACGTTGAAGATATAGGCCTTCACCATCAAGACTGAAGCTATAGCATATTGTGACTGTACAAAGAAGCATTTGTGTGACCGTTATAGACGTATGCCAACCAGTGACAACCCGAATAAAGAATACCAACTCTCTAAAAATGATGATTCAAAACAAGATGCTGTGGTAATTCAGTTTGACGACTTCCGTTTCCTGTGACATGACTCCTAAGGTTGTATCGTGCTCTTATTATACGACTGTCCACTGGTTCCCATTCTGTAAGGCTCTTTGATGCCACAGTTTACTTAACTGTACCCACTACTTCTTGTTATTTCCTATCGTCTCTGCCTGAATGTATTATTAACTTAAGATTTTCCATCGATATTTTCCCTGCTTCTAGCCATCGCATTTCACTGATGCCTAGGATGTCTAAGAGATGTTTATCCATTTCCTGGATTACTTGAGCAGTTTTTGATGTTGCGGCCATTGTTCTTACGTTCCAAAATCCGATCTTTGTCACATGTTTGGGGCCGACGAATCTGTTCTTTCTATTCTTGTCTGAGTTCTTCGGAGTTGGCATACCTGATTCTCGGTTGGTTTCGTTGTGAGTTTCCATAACTTGTTTTTTTTTTTTGCCATATAGAGTTGCCTCTAGATAGGTCCCAGGATAAGGTGGTTAGCCCTATGCCCAACTCCCGATACAGGATATGTATCCACCTATTCAGATCACTCGGAGTTCCGCTGATTTGTGCATGCCGGCTAGAGCTTTAAGACAACGTCAGCCATCTTGCACGCCACTGTGAACGGCCACTAGCTGTACGTCGTGGCCGGAGCATGGCACGGCCGTTCACCTAAATCTGGGGATGAAGGGACTATATGTATATATATATATATATATATATATATATATATATATATATATATATATATCGATTATCAGCGTGCTGGAGGGGAAATAATGTAGAGTCTATTGTAGGAAATATTGGAGGGTGGATATGTTGTATGTGTTGTATAGTCTATGCGGGATGGCTTTGATGTGTATATGTATGTCTTTCTTACTCCTATGAATGTATACACATATCGTTTATATATTCTGTGCACGTTATATCTGTACTAGCCCCTCTCCTCCATTTAGTGTTTTATGGGATACCGGTCCCTCGGGTCTTGCAAGTTATCATATCGGACACGGGTATATGACAACCAACTCTGTGGCCCGGGTGAAAATCACTGTCTTCCCCTTTTATGTACACAACCCAAACCCTTCAACCCTTTATTACCCTTTTGTTTGGGAGCACGGCTAATCTGGAGCCTACAGCATGAGAGGCATTCCACTTCCCCACGGTTGCCCCAACTATTTTCCCACCCACGATCTTTTCTTCTTTGGGCGTTCTCTCGTCTGGGTCCACTAACCTAGGTAATCATATGTATAGTGACAATAACTGTCCTGATCTAAAATATAATCCTGTCATTCATCACTAGCAGGCAAAACATGACTCCATTGCCATGTATATAAATATTCCAACACAAACTATTTAATACTAATAATATTTTATGATCTCAATAACCTGCCAACTCAGATCGTGCACAAGCATGCAATACATGACATGATATATCTTCTATGTATTTTCTAAATCTAATGAGAGGTTGCCCGACTTGGCAACCCACAACAAAGCTTAACATCTCATATAAGAAGATATGTTATATTTAAGATACATGACAATTTGGCATTTTAAAGTGACTTCGCAAATATATGCCTATATATCTATGTAACTTCAACAGTAAGAATATATATATATCCTTCCCGTGCCGTTAAACGTCACATAGGGCTCGCAAGGTAATTTTTCCTGTCTTCGGCGAGTCTTTCATCCTCATCAAGGGATTTTATGCCTATTAATTTGACCTCTTTTAACAATGTCCTCTTCAGAGTTTCACGAGGTCTACCTCTTTTTCTTTGGCCTGTTGTGTTCAATTTTATATCATGTTTTGGGATTTTCTGACTGTTTCTTTTCATCATGTGACCAACATATGTCCATCTCCTTTTCCTGATCACCCATGAGACTGGTGGTTGTTCAGTCATCTGTCTGATCTCTGCGTTGTTCTTGAATTCGTTGCACTTGATCCCGAGTATTTTCCTTAGGCATTTGTTTTCACTCAAGGACAAGAATCATGCTCTCATTACTTTTGAGACACTTACACTCCTGCTTGGTCACACCTACCGTATCTTCACCCTTGATGTAGTGTCCTTATACACATCCATCCCACATGATCAGGGACTTCAGGCCGTCAAGTTCTTTCTGAACAAAAGACGCAATCCCTCTATTCCTACGTCTACTATTCTGCGCCTTACACAACTTGTCCTTCAACTGAATTCTTTTGAATTCAATGGCCTTTACTTTAACCATATTAGTGGTGTAGTCATGGGTACCAAGATGGGCCCCAGCTACGCGTGTATATTCATGGGCCACTTCGAACACAAGGTTCTGAGAGCCTTTAGAGGAACTTTTCCCGCCTTCTATAGACGCTACATAGACGACGGCATTGGGATCACATCAATGCCAAAGGAAGACCTTAACAACTTTATTGTTAAGGAGTACAATCCTGTCATTTCTTTCACCTCCCATATCTCTGCTACTTCCGCTAACTTTCTTGACATTGCCGTCACTATCGGCCCTTCCGGGCTTACTACGTCTATCCAATATAAACCTACAGACTCTCACAGCTACCTCCTGTACTCTTCCTCCCATCCCAGATCGTGTAAGGACTCTATTCCTTTTTCCCAGCTTCTTAGGTTGCGACGTTTGTGTAAGGAGGATTTGGATTTCCAGGATCAAGGCCACAAATTTCTAGATATATTCGATCAACGCGGCTATCCAGAACACGTTCTCTCGTCATCTTGGAACCGCATTAGCCATATATCGCGGCAACAAGCCCTCACCCCTAAACCGCACTGTAGCTCGGACAGAGTGAAACTAGTACTCACGTACCACCCTCATAGCTTGGCAGTTAAAAACATACTGTTTCGCCATCTCCATCTCCTCCAGACCGAGCCTGAGACACGTGAACTTTTTGGGGAACCCCCATTGGTGACCTACAAACGGGACAAGAACCTCAGGGACCTTTTAATTCGTAGTCATCTTAAGACAGATGCCACTTTTTATGGTACCAGACGTTGTGGACGCCTTAGATGTAACACTTGTCCGTTTGTTGTCGAGGGCAGCCAGATCTCCTTCCCTAAGTCCACGTTATCAGTACAGGAGGGTTTCACCTGTACTTCACGAAATGTCATTTATGTTATCATGTGCAAACGTTGCGGTTTGAAGTACATAGGGGAAACTGGCTTACAGTTAGGAGATCGATTTCGCCAGCATCTCAATGATATTTCTAAGAGGACCTGGACACCTGTGGCTAAACATTTTTGCCTTGGTAACCACAGGGTGAAACAGGACATTTCGGTTAGTGCGATCCACTCTTATTCCGCATATGTACGATCTCGGAGGGTCCTAGAACAGCGCCTTATTTTCCAGACTGGCTGTCTCCATCCAGCTGGAATTAACAATGTCTTCAGCTTTCTGTAACTTCTTTATTTTTCCACTGGCCTGTTTTTAAACTCTACTTTCTTTCTCTATGTTACCCCTCCCTACCACCACCCTATTTCTTTCTTCTCTGTCAACATATTGGTCTTGTCCTATTCACCAGTTTCACATATTCTCCCTGCATGTGTTTATGTTCTTCATTCATTATCTCACCGCGTCCCCTTTTCCCTCCCCTCCCTCCCTCCCTCCCCCCCCCGGACACCTCCAGCGGCTATCATGTTTCTGTTGCCTTCCCCTCCCCACCCCTTTCTCCCAATTGGTCTCCTCCTCTCTCTCCACTTCTTCTTTATGACTGGCTCTATCGTGAATCTTCTGTCTGTAGGCAGAGTGGTTTTTCCTCCTCATTCTTCCACACACATTTTTTCTTCGCACTTGGAGGAAGACACTTCAAATAAGTTCTTCGTGTTTGTATTTCGTTGTGTATGTATCCTCGAATAAGGCTCACGCCGAAATATCGGATGTTGTATGTTTTTCATTTATACATTCTCATACTTTCTATTCGTTTTTTTCTCACATTACTCACTCCCTCCCTCACTTTGTAAAACTGCACCATACACCTCTGTCTACCTTATTAATTTCTTGTCTGTTTCTTTAGTTGTTTTCCTGCTGTCGCATGCATACACGAGGCTGGATATTACATTTGAATTGAATAGTCTTAACTTGGTTTTTGTGCTTATAACTTTTGAATACCATATGTTCTCAAGATTCTTGAAGATCGATGCTGCTTTTACAATTCTTCTTCTTCTTCTTCATCTTCTTCGTTCGCATCTCCGGCAAAACCGCACTGTGATCCTACTGAATTTACTCCTGTGGTCCTCGTTAGGTCCCGTGGTCTCCTGTGTGGTCCCGGAAAGGACCACACGAGATCCACGAGAGGACCACAAGGGGTTCAGAGTATCACAGTGCTTTAGCCTGTATTCTTGGTGTGTCTCAGAAGCGGGATTGCGTGACACCGTGGTTTTCGTTGCACCAGCTTGGTCTAGGGTTGGACTTTCTCACCGGAAGACCTCGACGTGTTTAGGATATCAGTTCATCCCCGCTGGGTGAGAGGCGGTAGCCCACCCAGGCCAGAGTTGGACTTTCTCACCGGAAAACCTCGACGTGTTTTGAGATACCCGTGTATCACCGCCGAGTGAGAGGTGGTTGCCCATCCAGTCCAGAGTTGGACTTTCTCACCGGAAAACCTCAGCGTGATTAGGATACGTAAACATCCCCGCCGGGTGAGAGGTGGTTGCCTATCTAGACTGCCCTGGTCCAATGTCTCCGACTTCAGCATTTTGCGGTCGTGGCCGCTACCCTTCCTAGTTGTGACCAGGACGGAGCATTTGTCCAGGAGGACGAATACTCGTCACTAGTGGCTTCCACCCCTGGGTTGAGCCGGTTTAGGCATATTATCCCAGTACAATTCTAATTCTAACTTCCTTTCTGGTGTCACCATTCTGGTTTATGTAGCTGCCAAGGTATGCAAATTTATTGCCTTCTTCAATAGTTATCCCTTCGAAGTTAATTTTTCTATTTTGATTAATGGCAAGTTTCATTATTTTTGTTTAGTTATTTTTAATTTCAAGACCTATTTTTCTACCCAGTGAAGACAGGTTATCTACTTTTTTTTTATTGGAATTCACATTGTTACTGATAAGAGTTATGTCATCAGCAAAATCAAGATCTTCTATTTGAGTCTCATGTACCCAGTCAATACCTGTGTTACCTGTGCAGCATTTTTTCATTTTGAAGTCTATTGTAATTCCAAAAAGTAAAGGACACAGTATACATCCTTGTTTCACACCTGTTTCAATCTGGAACTATTCACTCATCTATTCTTCTGTTTTGACTGAACAAATTTATCCCTTGTAGAATTCCTTAACGATGTTGACAGTTTTAGATGGTATTCTATATAGACTTAAAATTCTCCACAATGAATCTCTGTGTATGCTATCAAATGCCTTTTAAAAGCCTATGAAGTTCAGTATTAATGGTTTCTGCTTTTCAATATGTACTTCACGTATTATTCTTAGTGTAGAGATCTGGTCGAGACAGCTTCTCCCTTTTCAAAATCCTGCTTGTTCTTTCTCTCATTGCTGTATCCACTATATCTTTAAGTTTATTCAAAATGGCTTTTCAAAATACTTTTGACACATCTGATACTAAGGTTACTCCTCTCCAATTGTTACAGTCACTAGGGTTACTTTTTTTTGTGTATTTTAACAGTGATTCCTTTTTTCCATTTAGAAGGGACCTTTTCTTCTTTCCAAATCTTATTAAACATTCTCTGTAGTTGTGTCATGTTGTCACTATTGATAGCTTTTAACATTTCAGGTGTTATTTCATCTTCACCTGCAGCTTTGTTGTTAACCATTAGATTCACTGATGTTTCAATTTCATGCAATGTAATTTCATCTAGGTTCACATTTATTTGTAGGGCTGGTAAGTCGGTTTAACAATTCTTTTGAGTGTGGTCGATTAAGTATTTCTTGGAAGTGTTCAGCCCATCTTTGCTTTTGATCTTTACTTGATGTTAATAGGGTTCCAGTTTTGCTAAGGATCGGTCTTTCTTTAAATGTAATAGTACCTGTTAGCCTCTTTTGTATGTTATATAAAGTTTTGCTATCTCCTGTTTTTGCTGCTTTCTCTGCCTCTTTCGCCATATTGTCTATGTATTAATCCCTTCTATCTGAACTTTGTACTTTCGTGTCTATTTATTTATTTGATGCTTTCGCCAGATCTTTTCCAAGGTCTGTTTTTACATTTAACATGTCTAATTTGACTGCTCGTCTTTCATGTATGTATTTCCATGTGTTTTCTGATATCCGTGCTTTTCTATTTTTTTTCAGTCCAGCGCTTGCTTTTGCTGCTGTGATCATGGCTGTGCTGTAAGAATTCTATAATTAACCTATACCTGTCTCCTCAACTTCAGTGAGTGTTGTGGAATGATTGGCAAGTTCCTGATTGAAATTAATGTTAGTATTTTCTTCTTGTAGGCTGTGGCTGTTTATCTTTCTGTGTACTGATTTCTTGTTTTGGCTTTTCAGTTTTTTAGTTTTATGTTCCGTATACACCGATTGTGATTAATGTTAACATCTGCACCCCTATATGCCCTTACATCTATCAAAGATGTTCTGTATTGCTTTCTAGTAAAAAAGGATTGTTTCTAGTTCATCTGGAGATATCCATGTTGTTTTATGTATTTCTTTTTGTGGAAATATTGTGCCTCCAATGACTATGCCCTCTGTTAGACATATTTCAATTACGATTTCTCCGTTCCGATTAACCATGTCAATTGCTTCTTTTCCCATTACATTTTCAACGTCGGTATTATCCTTCCCTACCTTAGCATTGAAGTCCCCCATAACAATTAGGATGTCGTGTTTAGGGACTTTGTTGATGATTTGTTGTAATTAGTCTTCTTCTTCTTCTTCTTCATTAGCATGTTTTAATTAGTGATAGACGTCTTTCACATCATCATCTGCATCGTCAGTGGGTGCATAACACTGTATTATTGCCGATTTTTTACCTGCTTCTGCTTCTGGCCATCGCATAGATATATATATGTCGAGATGGTATTCTGCAGATACGTAAGAAATGCCACTGACAGAAAATTATTGATTGATTGATCTTTATTTCGAAAGGGTTAGGAATTGGGCACGCAGGCCCATCTGACATTCTGGCCTTTATATTTCACTATATTCCAGACATTCTACAAGTATTCTGTTCATGTAACAAACATAATTAACATTGAAGCTGAGAGACATAAAATAACATTTATGTTTCGCTTTTATCCAATCACTCAGTACAGAAGTAACTACATACATATATAAATGACTATCTATTAAATACAAATTTCGGGACTATTCAGAATAAACAATTAATTGTTTTCGGTATCTTTAAGAGCAGTATGATTCATGGAGGTATGTAGTCGACATCAAATAGATACTGGGAACGCTTGAAGTTATAGGAAAGAGTATAACGTTTAGCGTCTGCATAATTTCTCTCTCCAAGCATTTAACCAATCTTAATGATATATATTTCATTTATACTTTTCTTCTTCATTTGTGCTCAAAATCGTAATACTAGGATCATACTGAAAGTCGTGAACACTTTTTAAAAATGATATTTTATATAAGAGAATATATCAATGCATCACCTTATTTTGCATCCGTTTCTTCACTATTCAACAAAGTCTCAATTTCTCTGCACACATTTTCCCAATCGCTCTGTAAGTTCTGAAAATACCTTCCCGGTAGAATTCCATTCCAGCTGACCGAAGGCACAGATGAACTGCTTTCTGGGCGTTCTATCCAGTGTCGTAGTGATGGTTTCGCATTTGTTCTTTCACAACAATAAAAGGATAGTAATCACAGGTTGACAGGTCGGGGCTATGATTGATTGATTGATTGACTGATCTTTATTTCGAAAGGGTTAAGAATTGGGCACGCAGCCCCGTCAGACATTCTTCCCTTTATCATACATCTTTCACTCGATTCCAGAAATTCTACAAATATGCTGTTCATGTAACAAACCGTTCATGTAACAAACATAATTAACATTGAAGCTGAGAGACATAAAATAAAATATAACATTTATGTTTCGCTCTTAAACATTCACTCAGTACAGAAGTAACTACATACATATGTAAATGATTATCTACTAAACAAAATTTTCGCGACTATCCAGAAAACAATTAATTGTATTCGGTGTCTGCAAGAGCATTTTAAGATAACTTTTAAGTTTTATAATTCATGGAGGCATGTAATCAACACCATATAGATATTGGGAAAACTTGTAGCTATAGGAAGGAGTATAATTTATATTTTTTATACATTATGGGAAGGTATTCCACAGATGAGCAGCAGAATAACTAAAGCTTTTCTTGTAAAGATCAAGTCTAGGTTTTGGAAGACGTATGTTGTTCAAGCATTGGCTACACTTTGGGCTAAATTTAAACAAGTTCCATTGAATTTCGGGGCATGCGGCGAAAGAATTTGATGTACTAACTTGGCTTTGTTGAAGAGGAACCTATTCTTAAGACGCAGTATTTTGATACGTTTGTGCTGGTTAGTTGTTTGTGCTTGATCTTTGTCACTAATAAGCTTTACTGCTCGGTTTTGGAGTGAGCAAAGCCTCTTTGTATTTGACACTGAGCAACCATCCCAGATCTTGAGCAGTAGTCTAAATGTGTTTGTATATGTGATATGTAGTATGTCTTCCTTGTGTCTTGATCGATGAAGAGCTTAATTTTGGCTAACTGGCATACTTTTTGTGCGATAAGTTTTGTTAGACCTTGCACATGAGAGTTCCTGGAGAGATGTTGGTCAATAATAAGACCTAGTGTTTTGTGCTCACTAACGTTTTATATCTGTGATGTTTCTGTACAGAGCCGAAGTGTTGTTTTTGTTGCGTTTTGTAGTTTCTGTCTTGTGGTTATCAGTATTGATTTTGTTTTATCGGTGTTTATAATCATACCATTATGTTTGCTCCATCAAATTAAATTGTATAACTCGACTTGAAGAGTTGATTCTAGATTAACACAGTCGTAGTCACTGGTGTAGACTGTGCAATCATCTGCAAAAAGGTCACAAGAAGAGTGTTTAAGATGAAGTGGAAGATCATTGATATAGATAGCAAAGAGCAACGGGCCTAGAATAGAACCTTGTGGAACACCAGTGTCAACTTTAGCAGAATTTGATAGAGAATTGTTGAAGAATACTATCTGTTGTCTGTCTGAAAGAAACGATACAATTAATTTTATTAGGTCAGGGTGCAATTTATAATCTTTATTTTTCTTACCAGAATATCGTGGTCAATTATATCAAATGCCTTTTTAAATTCGACAAAGGTGGCATCACATAGTCTATCGTCATTTATGTTTACTAACCAGTTTTCTGTCATTTTGGTAAGAGCTATGTTGTAGGAATGATTGGGTCTAAAGTCTGACTGACTGTCTATGAATAAATTGTTCTCTTGCATGTGTCGTAGAGTTATTTCGTGTATGTGTTTTTCGAGTGATTTTGATAATAACGATAGCATGGATATTGGTCTATAGTTGGTAAGATTGTTGGATGAGCCAGATTTAAAGCGAAGATACACCTTAGCAATTTTAAAAGCGTCAAGGAAATAACAGTTTGCAATGCATTACTTGTAAATGTATGTTAGTGTATGTGAAATGACAGGTGCAGCATAACGTAAGATCTTATTACTAATATTATGCAGCCCAGCTGTATTGTTGTTTTTTAAGGTTAAGAGATAACTGTGAACTTCACTGACTGTTAAGAAAGGAATGTGTAACTGTTTACAATCAGTACATCTGCTGTTCAGGAATGTTTGTAGTTCATGTAAGTCGCATACAGGAGCTGATATTGATGATTTAAGAACGTTGATTTCTTCTCTGAAATGTGTACTGATATGTGCGCTAGTGTATGCACGATGTTCTGTATTGCTGTATTGGTATATAAGCAATACAGAACATCTCTCATGGATGTAAGGGCTTATAGGGGTGCAGATGTCAACAGTGATCACAACCTGTGCATAGGGAAAATAAAACTATAATTGAAAAGTCAACACAAGAAATCTTTATACACCTGCGTCATAACTAATGTCGCCATCAGCACAAACTCCGTACTTAGCTGCGTCATAACTAATGTCGCCATCAGCACAAACTCCGTACTTAGCTGCGTCATAACTAGTGTCGCCATCAGCACAAACTCCGTACCTAGCTGCGTCATAACTAGTGTCGCCATCAGCACAAACTCCGTACTTACCTGCGTCATAACTAATGTCGCCATCAGCACAAACTCCGTACTTAGCTGCGTCATAACTAGTGTCGCCATCAGCACAAACTCCGTACCTAGCTGCGTCATAACTAGTGTCGCCATCAGCACAAACTCCGTACTTAGCTGCGTCATAACTAGTGTCGCCATCAGCACAAACTCCATACTTAGCTGCGTCATAACTAGTGTTGCCATCAGCACAAACTCCGTACCTAGCTGCGTCATAACTAGTGTCGCCATCAGCACAAACTCCGCACTTAGCTCCGTCATTCCTCCTTACATTTTTTCTCTTGAAAGTGGGTGAACCCTGATGTTTTTTTTTTTTTTTGGGTTTGACCGCCACTGTGTGATGAGTGACAAACTAAACGTGATTTGCTGGTCGGCGAGCGACTGGCTAATACACTGGGTTAACGCAGCTTCCATTCTTAATTCTGAGGCTATCAGACCCAGAGGAAGATCTGAGGATGTCAAGTTAGGACGTGTTTCATCCTATCAGAGCCAGAGAAGGATCTGAGAGAGAACTGGTGGGTAATGTGGCTGATACATCTGTATCACGAGGTGAGTCTTCCTGATAAGCAAGATTACTGAAAACATCTTGCATTATGTGGATATTATTATTAACATCGAGGCAACAACAATATGAATGGCGTAACAAAGGTAGGAGGGAGAATAGGATTTACATAATTATTATTTCTTGCGTGGATTTTGAGAAATTACACACAAAATTTACCTTGGGTCATAGTATTGGTCTGAAAATAAATGCAGACTTTATAATTAGATTACGAGCATTTCTGAAGAATGTCATGTTAATATATTCAACTGAAGCAATAATGTAGTAATGTTATATGCTACGAGTACTGAACGTTCAGAAAAGCAACTATCTTTAGTTATGAGTTAATCGCAAGTTTGATTTCGTTAACAATGTCATAAGACTAAGGTACCATTCGTTGAAAACTTGCGCGCATGTTTCAAATAACGTCTAGCACTGTTTACATGCATGTCTACATTTTGCGCCATAATTTGGCTTACGCTGACGTGAGATAGACTATAATGACTTTTTAAAAACTCATAACGTTCACCCATACTTCTTGGGTTCCTGTGCTCTGAAAAGAACAAAGTCTAGGTAACTGTACAATTATTCTAATGAAACATAACCCCAAAAAGTCAGTATGATACACATTGTAATAATCGAGTACTACATAATACATAATGAAATAACAAATATTAGTCACCATATTCTGATGTTTCATTTCTTGACTTACAAATTGAAGCAGTTTTTTTTTTCATTTCTATATCTCTCACTGATCTTAACAAACAGTGTTCCTTCCTCTTACATGGCTGCAAAATAAACTTTAGCAGTAAGTAAACAATCTAAAGTCAACTCTTTACTATTACATGCACCAGCCTTCCGTAGCGGGAAGATCTGTGTCAGCAGTGTTCCCTACTGTCCAAGTCGTCCATGCGCATGCTTTAAACTTTAAAGTTGACCGTTAATTTAAGAATAATTTATTACAGTCTTTCCCGGGTTTTTCGTTTATTTTTTTTTACTTTAAACTTTATTTATGGTTAATTCCACGAGCTATACTTAATGTGTAAAACATCTTTCCATCCATCCATCCATCCATCCATCCATCCATCCATCCATCCATCCATCCATTCATCTTTCTGTCTGCATATGTGCTGTTTTTCCATGGGATAGATCTTCATTTTGTATCGTATGTAAATGTAAGTTATAAAGCGTAGATTCTTATATATATGTATATATATATACATATATATCTTATATCCTTCCCGTGGCGTTAAACGTCACATAGGGCTATACAGTTCTATAGACGTTCTATAAAGGGTAGATTAGAGGAAAGGAAATAGTTTGCTGATAAAGTATTCCGTTTTGTGATTCAGACTTCACGCAAAATAAATATTTGTACAGCTACAGAAAATAATCTTACACTAAACAAGTTAACTAGAAAGAGATTAGGTACAGAAAATAATCTTACACTAAACAAGTTAACTAGAAAGCGATTTTAAGTATGAGCAAATGTCTTCAGGAAAGTGTTTAAATATGTATGGAGTGCCTTTGCAAACGAATATTGCTTACTGGAAAAATCACTGAGAAAGAGGGAAAGAAGAAGAAGAGAAAGTAAAAGAAGAAGAAGAAAGAGGAAGAAGAAGTTGAAAATGAAGAGTAGGAAGAAGTGTAGGAATATTTCAGATTTTTATCTACTCTGGCACATTCTATACGAAAACACACATGCACACACACAAATATCTAACTCACTATTCCTTTCTGCAGGGAGTGCACCTGAAAAAAATGATTGTTACAGCTTATTTTTAAAATTCCACTTTGCAGAAAAAAGAAAGCATAAGATACACAGGAAGATAAATTACTAAGATATGTTGAGATATGGAGATGTGGACATTTGCAAAACATCATGTCTACAAACATCTGCGTTGTTGTAAACAATGGAAAAATAAAGACGATGGTCGTCAGAAAAATAGTTCTCATAGTGCGCGTAATATATTTACATGTAGGAGGGTGCAACCAATCAGACATAACAAGTAAGATTATTTCACGTTTACCACAGAATAAAACATTACATGGCTTTGCCTACTGCAGATTATTTACGAAAACAATGCACATCAGATTTGTGTTTCTACGAACGAACTGACTATTTTATAATGAAATGACAGGATAAGACTACCAATCATTATAAATCTTTTCCTGGAAGATTACAGACCAAACATTTACTACTTTTCAGAGTTTGAAACTGCCTTAAAACAGAGGTGATAATTGTAAACTGTCTTAAATTAAAGGTGGGGATTTAAAACTGTCTTAGAATAAAGGTGCAAATTTTAAACTGTCTTAAAATAAAGGTGAGAAAAGTTAAATTGTCTTAACATAAAGATGCACAATTTAAAATGTCTCAAAATAAAGGTGTGAAAATTAAACTCATTTAAAATAACGGTGTGAAAGTTAAAATTGTCTTAAACTAAAGGTGCAAAAATTCAACTGTGGAAACGTTAAACTGTCTTTTAAAAAATGGAAAAGTGAAGATGTATGAAAGTAAAAGTGGAAAAATTAAACTATCTTATGATAAATTTGGAAAAGTTAAACTGTCTCAAAATAAAGGTGGAAAAGATAAACTGTCATAAAATACAGGTCGAAAAGTTAACTGTCTTAAAATAAAAGTGAGAAAGTTAAACTTTCTTAAATAAAGGTTGGAAAGCTAAGCTGTTTTAAAATAAAACTGGGAAAGTTAAACTGTCTTAAAATAAAGGTGGGAAAGTTGAACTGTCCAACAATAAAGCTGGGAACGATAACTGTCTTAAAATAAAGCTGAGAAAGTTTAAAAGTCTTAGCATAAAAGTGCACAATTTATACTGTTTTAAAATAAAAGTAGAAAAGTTAAACTGTCTAAAATTAAAGGTGGAAAAGTTAAACCGATTTATAATAAAGGTGGAAATGTTTAACTGTCTTAAAATAAACGTGGACTAGTTAAAATGTCTTAAAAATACAGGTGGAAAAGTGGAAAAGGTAAAACTGTCTTAAACTGGAGATTCTAAAGTTAACTGATTTAAAATAAACGTTAAACATTTAAATTGTTTTAAAACAAATATGTGATAGTTAAACTGTCAGAAGCGTGTAGAGTGATGCAGAATATTTTGTCAAGCATGTGCTTGTTAGAAGTGTTATTTCGGGTATTCTTTCAGTTTTGTCTTGACGATGAGAAGAACAAGCCACCATTCTAAGACTACGTACTTGGAACAACAGGCCAAGATACCATCTGTACAACAAATTTAAAATAGGATCAACTGACGAATGTGCATGTGGCACCAATAGGATAACAGCAGACTACAAGCTGCAGGAGTGTCCAACATATGAGCAACAGAGAAGACGAACATGGCCAACTATCACACCAGTACAAAACAAACTATATGGGGATATCCAGCCCTACAGATGACCACAAATTACTCAAAAGTATTCAAACTGATGTGAAAAAATATTCAAAGAATAAGGAGAAAAAGTATTGATGTCCTGCTATCTTTGACTACCTGTACACGATATCCAGCGATCATCGTCTACCTGTACACGACGTCCTGCTATCTTCGACTACCTGTACACGATGTCCTGCTGTCTTCGACTACCTGTACACGATGTCCTGCTATCTTCGACTACATGTACACGACGTCTTGCTGTCTTCGAATACCTGTACATGAAGTCCTTATCTATTCGATGTAATCGCCTGGTACCCTGACCTGTTACCTGAACCGAGAGGAGACCAATCCCTGGCTCTCTTGCTGGCCTGCAAGCTTCTTATAAGTTACAGCTAAGTGCTATATTCATTTTATTTGATTTTTTTAAACCACAGCATTCATGTGAATTTATACTTTGTCTCATCTCTCTATTTCTTTGTCCTGTATGTTTTTGCATGATCAAGGCTCACGCCGAAACGCCACGATTGTGTTCTCGTTAAGTAATAAAGTTGTTCCTACTTTTTTTCTGGTTTATACGTTTTGTTGTCCTACTAGAGGGGCTCAATCCTCAGATCTCTAGTTACCTGAATCGAGAGGGGGCCAATCCTCAGGTCTCTAGTTACCTGAATCGAGAGGGGGCCAATCCTCAGGTCTCTAGTTACCTGAATCGAGAGGGGGCCAATCCTCAGGTCTCTAGTTACCTGAATCGAGAGGGGGCCAATCCTCAGGTCTCTAGTTACCTGAATCGAGAGGGGCCAATCCTCAGGTCTCTAGTTACCTGAATCGAGAGGGGGCCAATCCTCAGGTCTCTAGTTACCTGAATCGAGAGGAGGCCAATCCTCAGGTCTCTAGTTACCTGAATCGAGAGGAGGCCAATCTTCAGGTCTCTAGTTACCTGAATCGAGAGGAGGCCAATCCTCAGGTCTCTAGTTACCTGAATCGAGAGGGGGCCAATCCTCAGGTCTCTAGTTACCTGAATCGAGAGGGGGCCAATCCTCAGGTCTCTAGTTACCTGAATCGAGAGGAGGCCAATCCTCAGGTCTCTAGTTACCTGAATCGAGAGGGGGCCAATCCTCAGGTCTCTAGTTACCTGAATCGAGAGGAGGCCAATCCTCAGGTCTCTAGTTACCTGAATCGAGAGGAGGCCAATCCTCAGGTCTCTAGTTACCTGAATCGAGAGGAGGCCAATCCTCAGGTCTCTAGTTACCTGAATCGAGAGGGGGCCAATCCTCAGGTCTCTAGTTACCTGAATCGAGAGGGGGCCAATCCTCAGGTCTCTAGTTACCTGAATCGAGAGGGGGCCAATCCTCAGGTCTCTAGTTACCTGAATCGAGAGGAGGCCAATCCTCAGGTCTCTAGTTACCTGAATCGAGAGGAGGCCAATCCTCAGGTCTCTAGTTACCTGAATCGAGAGGGGCCAATCCTCAGGTCTCTAGTTACCTGAATCGAGAGGGGGCCAATCATCAGGTCTCTAGTTACCTGAATCGAGAGGGGGCCAATCCTCAGGTCTCTAGTTACCTGAATCGAGAGGGGGTCAATCATCAGGTCTCTAGTTAAATGAATCGAGAGGGGGCCAATCCTCAGATCTCTAGTTACCTGAATCGAGAGGGGGCCAATCCTCAGTCTCTAGTTACCTGAATCGAGAGGGGGCCAATCCTCAGGTCTCTAGTTACCTGAATCGAGAGGGGGCCAATCCTCAGGTCTCTAGTTACCTGAATCGAGAGGGGGCCAATCCTCAGGTCTCTAGTTACCTGAATCGAGAGGGGGCCAATCCTCAGGTCTCTAGTTATCTGAATCGAGAGGGGGCCAATCTTCAGGTCTCTAGTTACCTGAATCGAGAGGAGGCCAATCATCAGGTCTCTAGTTACCTGAATCGAGAGGGGGCCAATCCTCAGGTCTCTAGTTACCTGAATCGAGAGGGGCCAATCCTCAGGTCTCTAGTTACCTGAATCGAGAGGGGGCCAATCCCTAACTTTCTTGATTGATTGTTGCCGGGTTGTTGATCCTGTACTGAGTCAAACTGTACCGGTTGTAGGGGTGGTGGTGGGGGGGGGGCGGATCCCAGGCTCTCTTATGCGAGTGGAAGCTTGTTCCCTGTGGCTATCCTGTAAGTGTCCTGCCCCGCCGAGGTGGACCTGTCTTCAATTAGACTAGGGCCCTGCACCTGCCTGTGGTTGAACGATGGATGTCCAGCTGAGGTCGACGTGACACCAGCTGGCTTGCTCTCTACCGTGGCAAGCTTATCATTCTTCAACTTGTTAGGTTCTCTCTTCGTCAGAGCTGAGGCTTGACTATCTGGAAGAGATGCCGTTATCATTTAGCTCAGTGACATTGCTAGCATTTAAATAAGCATTTGTTGTAGAAGTGATATCGTCACCTTTAAGTGCTTCGACTTGCCAGTCTTTATGTGCAATTAACTGTTATATGACATTTACTGTTGTATGTTATACGAACATGAACATTAACTGTTATATGAAAATTCACTATCATATGAACATTTACTGTTATATGAACATTTAATGTTATATAAACATTTACTGAGATATAAATATTTACTGTTGTAAGAACATTTAGTATTATATGAAGATTTACTGTCATATGACATTTACTGTTATAAGAACATTTAATGTTATACAAACATTTACTGAGATATAAATATTTACTGTTGTAAGAACATTTTCCTAGAAATGTAACAGTCATCCAGGTATATGCACCTACATCAGCAGCAGAAGAAGATGAAGTAGAACATTTTTATAACACACTGCAGACGACAATGGACCAGGTACGGAAAAATGATATTGTATTTATAATGGGTGATTTTAATGCAAGAATTGGTACAGAAAGAGCAGAAGATGAAGGACATGTTGTAGGGAAATTTAGCATAGGACACAGAAATGCGGCAGGTGACAATCTAATGGCGTTTTGTATGGAAAATGAGCTAATGATCGCTAACACACTTTTTAAACAACATCCAAGAAGACTTTACACATGGACATCACCTGATGGGAAAACCAGGAATCAAATAGATTACATTTTAGTGCAGAGAAGGTGGAGGTCCAGCATAACATCAGCAAAAACTTTGCCAGGTGCTTATTGTGACACGGACCATGAGTTATTAATAGCAGACATGAAGATAAAGATAAAAAGGATAGTTATGGGATCAAGACCACTCCGCTTTGACCTTACAAATATACCAGAACAATACGGTATAGAAGTGAAGAACCGTTTCGAAATCCTGATGGCTGTACAGGAAGAGATGACACCAGATGAATTGGCTACGCAGGCCAAAGATATCTTAGTAACAACAGCTAAAGACATGGTTCCAGTAAAGAAAACACAAAAGAATGGATGGATCACAGCAGGTACACTAGAACTGATAAAACAATGTAGAGAAATGAAGACACAGTGGAGAGTGACAAACAACAACAAAGATAAATATAAAACTTTAACAAAAGAAGTACGAAGAAACATAAGAAAAGACAAAAAACAATACATACAAGATTGTTGTGAAAGAATAGAAGAACATCAGAGGTGTGGAAGAGATAGTGAAATGTTTAAAGAAATGAAGACATTGACGAGAAATGTCACACCTAAGCTAAATGTAATTTGTGATGAGATGGGGAATACCCTGACAGAGACAGAGGATATTCTGGAAAGATGGAAGGACTATTGCAAAAGAATGTATGAAACAACCGACTGTGGAAGCAGAAATCAACAGTGTGAATTATTATTGCAGGAGAAAGAACCCGAGCCGACAATGGAAGAAGTTTTATGGGCAATAAAGAGTCTGAAAAATGGTAAATCACCAGGATGTGATGAGATAACCGCTGAATTTATTAAAGCAGGAGGAAAGGAATGTGCAACAATCTATCATGCACTATGTAAAAAGATATGGCATTCAGGTATTTGGCCAAAAGAATGGAAAAGAACTGTATTCATTCCACTGCCAAAAAAGGGGAACCTGAAATTATGCACCAACTACAGAACTGTTGCCCTGATTAGTCATGCCAGTAAAATTCTGTTAAAAATCATAATGGGTAGACTTCGAAAGAAAATAGAAGAAGAAGTCAATATGGTCCAAGCTGGCTTCAGGCAAGGAAGAGGATCAAGAGATCATATATTCAATCTAAGATTAATAATAGAGAAATGCAGGGAGTTTAATGTGAATCTATATTTATCCTTTATAGACTACTCAAAGGCATTTGATTGTGTACAACACCAGAAACTTTGGGAAATAATGGAAAAAATGGGATTTCCAACACATTTGATACAATTAACATCACTGCTGTATTTAGACCAACAAGCAGCAGTAAGAATAAATGGTGAAACAACAAGTTGGTTTGACATAAAACAAGGGGTCCGTCAGGGGTGCATATTGTCACCCTACTTATTTAACTTGTATACTGAAAATATAATGAGGAATGTTAGAGAAGATGTAGACAAAGAATATTACGATGCCATAACAGTTGGAGGTTATGAAATACCAGAGATTAGATATGCTGATGACACAGTATTGCTGTCCACAACACAAGAAGGAATGGAAAAACTGATTATGTCAGTCCGCAAGAACAGCGAAGAGCAGAACCTCTATCTTAATGCAAAGAAAACTAAAGTGATGACAACTGATAAAACAAACAAGGCAACTGAAATATGTATCAAAGAGGAAAAACTGGAAGAAGTGGAGAGTTTTGAATATCTTGGATCACTACTAACTAATAATGGAGATACAATGAGGGAAATTAAAAGGAGGACATCTATTGCTCTTCAGAAAGTAAAACAAATGAAGAATCTGTGGAGAGGAGCAGACAGAACCACAAAAATAAGATTTTTAAGGGCATGCATCTTTCCCATCGCAACATATGCCTGTGAGACCTGGACACTTAACAAAACAGCTGAGAAGCACATAAATGCCTTTGAATGTAAATGCTATAGAAGAGTTCTCCAAATATCGTGGACACAAAACGAACAAATATATCTATACTGCAAGAGCTTAATATTGATGAAGGCTGGCTAGTAAAGAGGATTAAGGAGAGAAAACTTAAATATTTTGGCCACATTAAACGTCATGATAATTTAGAGAAGACCATATTGGAGGGATACATAATGGGAAAAAGAAAGAGAGGAAGACCGAAACGAAGATGGCTGCAAGACATCGTTGATGATCTGGAAATGGATGCAGCAGCAGCAGGCCATCTTGCTCACAACCGAGAGGCCTACAGGAGTGCTGTTTGGGAGGCAAAGTTCCGCAAGGGACATGCAAAGGAATGAATGAATGAAGAACATTTAGTATTATATGAAGATTTACTGTCATATGAACATTTACTGTTATAAGAACATTTAATGTTATACAAACATTTACTGAGATATAAATATTTGCTGTTTTATGAACATTTACTGTTATATGAACATATACTGTTATATGAACATTTACTGTAATATGATCGTTATTAATTGAGATGTTTTGGTGGTTTAAGTTTTCTTTTAGTATTATTGTGGATAGTGTGTTTCAGTATTTAGAAAAGTTGTGTCCCTAGTGTCATGGGTTACTGGAGTAACAGATATATAATACTGAAGAGGGATCATATAGTGTCATGGGTTACTGGAGTAACATATATATAATACTGAAGAGGGATCATATAGTGTCATGGGTTACTGGAGTAACATATATATAATACTGAAGAGGGATCATATAGTGTCATGGGTTACTGGAGTAACAGATATATAATACTGAAGAGGGATCATATAGTGTCATGGGTTACTGGAGTAATATATATATAATACTGAAGAGGGATCATATAGTGTCATGGGTTACTGGAGTAACAGATATATAATACTGAAGAGGGATCATATAGTGTCATGGGTTACTGGAGTAACAGATATATAATACTGAAGAGGGATCATATAGTGTCATGGGTTACTGGAGTAACAGATATATAATACTGAAGAGGGATCATATGTTAAAAAATGTGACACAGGTACTTGAATCTTACATTTACTTAGGCAATTGCTTTTCTATGAGATTTCCAGTATGAGTGGTTATACGGTGCATGGAGCCAACCCACCAGCCTAGTTGTCCTATACGGAACATATAGACATATAGACAAGTTATCACCGGTAGTGCTGGCTTACATAATGCTTACTAATTGGTTTATTACCTTGGATTGACGTTATGGTGGAGGTCCAACATAAGTATGTGATTACCTCTTGATTGGTAGCTAACTCAGCACATGCAGGACTCGCATGTATGGTATGGTTTGCCAGAGTGGTTTTGTTTATACCAAGTTTATTTCACTTTTGGGCCCGTACATTTCGTACGTGCCTTATACATCCTTTTGAATGATTTATTGTAAAGCGGATAAGCTCATACCCTCATACGCTTATTCCTAATCTGCTCATGTTGTGAGTAGTCACATGTGGCAAGTACAGGTTGATGATATGATGCATGTCTTGTCTTGTCTTATCCTTCCTCATTTACTGCTAGGTGTAGAGGTGAAGTGCAACTGACTCCCAGTGGCCCGCCTGTTGGCTTCGTACATTGAGATGTTCAAGGACTCTGCTATACCATCGGTCCATCGTTAGCATGGGCGGCCCCGCCCTCTGCCATATGGTTATATAGGTCATAATCTACAACTTATGAGTTTAGGTATGCCTATGGGAATGAGTAGTTCAGCGATTTGCATAACATTGTATATGTAAGATTCATTGAGTCTATAAATTGATATTGGATAAATGAATGAGAAAAGTAGAAATGTGTGTGAAAAATATAACTGGATTGACTAAGCATAGATACCCTTTAGATTGTGTATTGACATGAGATTATGAAAGTTCATAAGACTTAAGTTTGTGTTACCAGATTGACTATATAACCCACATGGATTGAACGTTGGGTTCGCTATATTTGAACGGTTTAGAAACCGATTGGTACACTTTATGTCTTCGACTAAGGATATCATTGGATAGTGGAGTACCCCTCGGTTAATTCTCTTGACAGTTTTCCTTCCAGTAAAACTCTGCTTAGGGGGAGGGGATATATCTGTAGTAATATGACAGAAAAGTTAGGCAATTAAACAGAGAAGTAGAAAGTTGACATAAGAAGCGTTATGTCCCATGTAAACAGTAGTTGTGTTGTTAGATCCCCTTAAATCGAGATTCTCACATCTCAAGTGTTTTACATGATTCATTCTAAGTGGGTGAGAAATAAAAGTCGTGACACAGAAATCAGATGATTTCGAGTTCAGTTTGAGTTGAGTGTTAGAGAAGAGAAGGTCAGGTTAGGTTGTATGTTTATGTGGCACAATGTAGTTTTGTATGTTGTGTCTAGATTAACAGAGTGTTTAGATATATAGTTTTGTATGTTGTGTCTAGATTAATAGAGTGTTTAGAAATATAGTTTTGTATGTTGTGTCTAGATTAATAGAGTGTAAAGAAATGTACTTGTGTGTTCTGTCTCTAGATTAACAGACTGTTTAGAAATGTAGTTTTGTATGCTGTGTCTAGATTAACAGACTGTTTAGAAATGTAGTTTTGTATGCTGTGTCTAGATTAACAGACTGTTTAGAAATGTAGTTAGAAATTATGATAGCGGCGAACGTCTTTGGACGGTGAGTAGCTGCCGGGCATGTATGGTATGGTTTGCCAGAGTGGTTTTGTTTATACCAAGTTTATTTCACTTTTGGGCCCGTACATTTCGTACGTGCCTTATACATCCTTTTGAATGATTTATTGTAAAGCGGATAAGCTCATACCCTCATACGCTTATTCCTAATCTGCTCATGTTGTGAGTAGTCACATGTGGCAAGTACAGGTTGATGATATGATGCATGTCTTGTCTTGTCTTATCCTTCCTCATTTACTGCTAGGTGTAGAGGTGAAGTGCAACTGACTCCCAGTGGCCCGCCTGTTGGCTTCGTACATTGAGATGTTCAAGGACTCTGCTATACCATCGGTCCATCGTTAGCATGGGCGGCCCCGCCCTCTGCCATATGGTTATATAGGTCATAATCTACAACTTATGAGTTTAGGTATGCCTATGGGAATGAGTAGTTCAGCGATTTGCATAACATTGTATATGTAAAGATTCATTGAGTCTATAAATTGATATTGGATAAATGAATGAGAAAAGTAGAAATGTGTGTGAAAAATATAACTGGATTGACTAAGCATAGATACCCTTTAGATTGTGTATTGACATGAGATTATGAAAGTTCATAAGACTTAAGTTTGTGTTACCAGATTGACTATATAACCCACATGGATTGAACGTTGGGTTCGCTATATTTGAACGGTTTAGAAACCGATTGGTACACTTTATGTCTTCGACTAAGGATATCATTGGATAGTGGAGTACCCCTCGGTTAATTCTCTTGACAGTTTTCCTTCCAGTAAAACTCTGCTTAGGGGGAGGGGATATATCTGTAGTAATATGACAGAAAAGTTAGGCAATTAAACAGAGAAGTAGAAAGTTGACATAAGAAGCGTTATGTCCCATGTAAACAGTAGTTGTGTTGTTAGATCCCCTTAAATCGAGATTCTCACATCTCAAGTGTTTTACATGATTCATTCTAAGTGGGTGAGAAATAAAAGTCGTGACACAGAAATCAGATGATTTCGAGTTCAGTTTGAGTTGAGTGTTAGAGAAGAGAAGGTCAGGTTAGGTTGTATGTTTATGTGGCACAATGTAGTTTTGTATGTTGTGTCTAGATTAACAGAGTGTTTAGATATGTAGTTTTGTATGTTGTGTCTAGATTAATAGAGTGTTTAGAAATATAGTTTTGTATGTTGTGTCTAGATTAATAGAGTGTAAAGAAATGTACTTGTGCATTCTGTGTCTAGATTAACAGACTGTTTAGAAATGTAGTTTTGTATGTTGTGTCTAGATTAACAGACTGTTTAGAAATGTAGTTTTGTATGCTGTGTCTAGATTAACAGACTGTTTAGAAATGTAGTTAGAAATTATGATAGCGGCGAACGTCTTTGGACGGTGAGTAGCTGCCGGGAATTTATTCAGTATGTTGTCCCGAGCTGGAAATTCATCTTCTCGTTGTCTTGAGTTGGAAATTCATCTTCTCGTTGTCTTGAGTTGGAAATTCATATTCTCATTGTCTTGAGTTGGAAATTCATCTTCTCGTTGTCTTGATTTGGAAATTCATCTTCTCGTTGTCTTGAGTTGGAAATTCATCTTCTCGTTGTCTTGAGTTGGAAATTCATCTTCTCGTTCTTTTGAGTTGGAAATTCATCTTCTCCTTGTCTTGAGTTGGAAATTCATCTTCTCGTGAGATATGAAATATACCATGACACTTGTGCGCGTCGTCATCGTACATCGTCACTATGTACATCAATAAATTCCTTAAAACGTAAGAGGATTTTTCTATTGCTATTTTCCATTGTGCCAATGGAATGAATTGTCCTTCCTACGAAGAAAGTACGTCGTGGAACTAACACTTTAACCAGACATGACAACATATAATCTCGACTGTGTGTGAAAGTTAGAATAGTATTAGAACTACTAGCAACCCGAGGTATAACTTATAACTTGTGAGAAAAGAAGCGTATTCAGTCATGAATATTTAGATACAGATACAGGGCAGACATGACAAAATATCTCGCAATATTTTCTTTTACCTAATGTCGTACATCATTCTTACTCCACCTCCACATCCACAGAGTGTCAGGAGTTTAACAGGGCTGAGACACTTGATTGAGAGGGGCGGGACACTTCCTCTGATTATCTGAAGAAGTTGTGTTGTTGTTACGCTCTCTCCTACTCTTTCTATCCTTTTGTTTTTTTTTTTAACTGAACCATACATTCATCTATTTTTGTATCCATAAAATTGTACGCTGTTGCTGAAAATAAAAAAACAAAACAAAACGGTACGCTGTTTCTGAAAATCAATCTCTACAAATTACGTCGGAAATGATCGATAAAGTTTTTACGAAAGACTTTACAGTCACAAACTGTGTGCTGAGTGCAATGAATAGACTAAAGTACTAAGAAATATGATGCATGTCTTGTCTTGTCTTGTCTTGTCTTATCCTTCCTCATTTACTGCTAGGTGTAAAGGTGAAGCGCAACTGACTCCCAGTGGCACGCCTGTTGGCTTCGTACATTGAGATGTTCAAGGACTCTGCTATACCATCGGTCCATCGTTAGCATTGGCGGCCCCGCCCTCTGCCATATGGTTATATAGGTCATAACCTACAACTCATGAGTTTAGATATACCCATGGGAATGAGTAGTTAAGCGATTTGCATAACATTGTATATGTAAAGATACATTGAGTCTATAAATTGATATTGGATAAATGAATGAGGAAAGTAGAAATGTGTGTGAAAAATATAACTGGATTGACTAAGCATAGATACCCTTTAGATTGTGTATTGACATGAGATTATGAAAGTTCATAAGACTTAAGTTTGTGTTACCACATTGACTATATAACCCACATGGATTGAACGTTGGGTTCGCTATATTTGAACGGTTTAGAAACCGATTGGTACACTTTATGTCTTCGACTAAGGATATAATTGGATAGTGGAGTACCCCTCGGTTAATTCTCTTGACAGTTTTCCTTCCAGTAAAACTCTGCTTAGGGGGAGGGGATATATCTGTAGTAATATGACAGAAAAGGTAAGCAATTAAACAGAGAAGTAGAAAGTTGACATAAGAAGCGTTATGTCTCATGTAAACAGTAGTTGTGTTGTTAGATCCCCTTAAATCGAGATTCTCACATCTCAAGTGTTTTACATGATTCATTCTAAGTGGGTGAGAAATAAAAATCGTGACACAGAAATCAGATGATTTCGAGTTCAGTTTGAGTTGAGTGTTAGAGAAGAGTAGGTCAGGTTAGGTTGTATGGGGCACAATGTAGTTTTGTATGTTGTGTCTAGATTAATAGAGTGTTTAGAAATATAGTTTTGTATGTTGTGTCTAGATTAATAGAGTGTTTAGAAATATAGTTTTGTATGTTGTGTCTAGATTAATAGAGTGTAAAGAAATGTACTTGTGTGTTCTGTCTCTAGATTAACAGACTGTTTAGAAATGTAGTTTTGTATGCTGTGTCTAGATTAACAGACTGTTTAGAAATGTAGTTTTGTATGCTGTGTCTAGATTAACAGACTGTTTAGAAATGTAGTTAGAAATTATGATAGCGGCGAACGTCTTTGGACGGTGAGTAGCTGCCGGGAATTTATTCAGTATGTTATCACGAGCTGGAAATTCATATTCTCGTTGTCTTGAGTTGGAAATTCATCTTCTCGTTGTCTTGAGTTGGAAATTCATATTCTCATTGTCTTGAGTTGGAAATTCATCTTCTCGTTGTCTTGATTTGGAAATTCATCTTCTCGTTGTCTTGAGTTGGAAATTCATCTTCTCGTTGTCTTGAGTTGGAAATTCATCTTCTCGTTCTTTTGAGTTGGAAATTCATCTTCTCCTTGTCTTGAGTTGGAAATTCATCTTCTCGTGAGATATGAAATATACCATGACACTTGTGCGCGTCGTCATCGTACATCGTCACTATGTACATCAATAAATTCCTTAAAACGTAAGAGGATTTTTCTATTGCTATTTTCCATTGTGCCAATGGAATGAATTGTCCTTCCTACGAAGAAAGTACGTCGTGGAACTAACACTTTAACCAGACATGAACAACATATAATCTCGACTGTGTGTGAAAGTTAGAATAGTATTAGAACTACTAGCAACCCGAGGTATAACTTATAACTTGTGAGAAAAGAAGCGTATTCAGTCATGAATATTTAGATACAGATACAGGGCAGACATGACGAAATATCTCGCAATATTTTCTTTTACCTAAAGTTGTACATCATTCTTACTCCATCTCCACCTCCACATCCACAGAGTGTCAGGAGTTTAACAGGGCTGAGACACTTGATTGAGAGGGGGCGGGACACTTCCTCTGATTATCTGAAGAAGTTGTGTTGTTGTTACGCTCTCTCCTACTCTTTCTATCCTTTTGTTTTTTTTTTTTAACTGAACCATACATTCATCTATTTTTGTATCCATAAAATTGTACGCTGTTGCTGAAAATAAAAAAACAAAACAAAACGGTACGCTGTTTCTGAAAATCAATCTCTACAAATTACGTCGGAAATGATCGATAAAGTTTTTACGAAAGACTTTACAGTCACAAACTGTGTGCTGAGTGCAATGAATAGACTAAAGTACTAAGAAATATGTGTTGAGTGCAATGAATAGACTAAAGTACTACACACTGTGTGCTGAGTGCAATGAATAGACTAAAGTACTACAAACTGTGTCCTGAGTGCAATGAATAGACTAAAATACAACAAATTGTGTGCTGAGTGCAATGAATAGATTAAAGTACCACAAAATGTGTGCTGAGTACAACGAATAAGGTACTACAAACTGTGTGCTGAGTGCAAAGAATAAACTAAAATACTACAAACTGTGTGCTGAGTGCAAAGAATAGACTAAAATACTACAAAATGTGTGCTGAGTGCAATGAATAGACTAAAGTACTACAAACTGTGTGCTGAGTACACCGAATAAAGTATTAAAAACTGTGTGGTAAGTGAAATGAATAGAGAACTGTATATTATTAATGATGAAACCGTGCATTCAGGTTGATAAAATGTTTGTAAATTATCTAAGTAAGAATATATTTATGACATATTTAGAAGATCTAAGTGTCCACTACGAACATAAGATGTGTTGTAGAGACGATGTTTTAACTATTAGGGTCAACCAGGTAGGGAGAGGATACCAACACCATAAGTCGTGACAAAGACACACGTTGATCTACCTCGACGTGGTAAAGACAGCTAAACAACACCATGAATTAACTGGACGTGGTAAAGACAGCTACACAACACCATGAATTAACTGGACGTGGTAAAGACAGCTAAACAACACCATGAATTAACTGGACGTGGTAAAGACAGCTAAACAAAGTTAGCAGAAGTAGCTGAGACATGAGAGATGAAAGAAATGACAGGATTGTACTCCTTAACAAAACTGATAAAGTTGTCAAGATCCTCATTTGGCATTGATGTGACGCCAGTGCCGTCATCTATGTAGCGTCTATAGAAGGCGAGAAATGGGCTTCTAAAGTCTCTCCAAACCTTGTGTTCGAAATGGCCATGAACTGACATGCGTAGCTGTGGCCTAACTTGGTACCCATGGCTACACCACTAATCTGGTCGAAGTAAAGGCCATTTAATTCAAAAGAATTGAGTTGGAGGATAAGTCGTGTATGGCGCAGAATAGTAGACGTAGAAATAGAGGGATTGCGTCTTTTGTTCAGAAAGAACTTGACGGCCTGAAGTCCCTGGTCATGTGGGATGGATGTGTATAAGGACACTACATCAAGGGTGAAGATACGGTAGGTGTGACCAGGCAGGAATGTAAGGGTCTCAAAAGTAATGAGGGCATGATTCGTGTCCTTAAGATAAGTGGGCAGACTAGTGACCAGAGGTTGAAAGATGCTGTCAAGAAAGTCAGAGATTTGATCTGTAGGGCAGGAACAAGCGGACACCATGGGCCTTCCAGGGTTGCCTGGTTTGTGAATCTTAGGGAGTAGATAAAAGGATGGCTTCCCTAAGCAGCTGTCGCGGATGTGAAGATGAGTAGCCGAGGGAGAAAGACCAGACTTGGTCTTGTGGATGAGTTCTTTGATCGTGTCACGAACAAGGTAGTTGTTGGCCAGAGTCGGATCTTGAGGGCGAGAGGCATAAAATTTAGTGTTGCTCAGCTGGCCCATGGCCTCCTGGATGTACAATTCTTTCTTCCAACAAACAATGGCCCCGCCCTTGTCTGCACGCTTGATCACTATATCTCCCCTGTGCTGGAGTTGAGAAAGTGCGCGCTGCTCCCCGGGGGTCAGATTAGAGTGTCGTACACGGGGAAGGCGAAGCTTACGGATTTCATGGAACCCACATTGGTAGCCTACAGACGGGACAAGAACGTCAGGGACCTTTTAATTCGTAGTCATCTTAAGACAGATGACACTTTTTATGGGACCAGACGTTGCGGACGCCGTAGATGCAACCCTTGTCCGTTTGTGGTCGAGACTAACCAGATCTCCTTCCCTAAGTCCACATTATCAGTTCAGGAGGGTTTCACCTGTAGTTCATACAATGCTATTTATGCTATTATGTGCAAACGTTGTGGTATGAAGTACATAGGGAAGACTGGCCTATGCTTAGGAGATCGATTTCTAAGAGGGTCTGGACACATGTGGCTAAACATTTTTGCCTTAGCAACCACAAGGGAAAACAGGACATTTCGGTTAGTGCGATCCGCTCTTGTTCTGCTGATGTACGATCTCGTTGGGTCCTAGAACAGCGCCTTATTTTCCAGACTGGCTGTCTCCACCCAGCTGGAATTAACAATATCTTCAGCTTTCTGTAACTTCTTTAGTTTTGCATTCCCCCCTTTTTTTTTACTCTACTTTCTTTCTCCTAGCTACCCCTCCCTAGCGCCACCCTCTTTTCTTCTCTGGCAACATATTGGTGTTTATAGGGTCTTGTCCTATTCACCAGTTTCACATTTTCTCCCTGCAGGTGTTTATGTTCTTCACTCATTATCTCTCCGCCTCACCTTCCCCCCCCCCCCGGACACCTTCTCCTCCAGTGGCTATCATGTTTCTATTGCCTTTCCCCCATTCTACCACTTGCTTTCTTCCTCTCTCTCCACCTCTTCTTTACGATTGGCTCCATCGGGTATACTTTGTTGTGTTCCGCGTGGTCCTTCTAAGAGTAGACAAGCATTTTTCTGTTTCCTACTTCTGGAGGAGGTCACATTAAGATAAGTTCTTCGTTTTTGTTTTTGTTTTTGTTTTTTTTTTGTTTTTGTGTGTCTCGTTGTGCATGTAATCCTCGAAAAAGGCTCACGCCGAAATATCGGATGTTGTATGTTTTTCATTTATACATTCTCATACTTTCTATTCGTTTTTTCTCACTTTACTCACTCCCTCCCTCATTTTGTAAAATTTCACCATACACCTCTATCTAACTTGATTTTTAGTAATACTCATCTCATTTTTCCTCACTGTGAAGTTGCCCGGGATATGTAGGTTACCTTGGGAAAAAGTTAAGGTGTCAACTTTGGAGTGTATGTTTTTGACACAACGGGCTAAGTTTAGTATTAGAGGTTCAGTTTTTAGATAATTGTTTGTTTAAGAAACTAAAGTTTATAAAAACATGTAACTTCAAGTGAATATAGTTTTTGATGATCGAATATTGTGGAAGCTTAGGAAGATTTTGTTTGGAATATTTAAAGGTTAGAAATGAGAACTAAAGAAGTTCAGGCTTTCTGTCAGTGTAGAAGGTCAGTGAAAGTGCAGCTCAGACGATTTAGTTTCAGCTCAGCTCAGTCAGAGATGACGTATCTCTATTTAGTTGCAATGTAGTTCTGAGTTTTCATTCAGCATGCGCTGAGATAGACTGGCTACAAATACTTTTCTTGAACTGATAGCTAGCCTGTAACAGAACTAGTGAAAATCTAGCGTATGGCTGTAGTATGTCCCTGTTTAGGACAGACAACTGCTATTGCCATATTAGGAATGAGACTGTGGTTTTTATTTTTTTGGAATTCGTTGTATTGTGAGAAGTTTTCGGTAATCTTGTATGAATATAGTTTTTATTAATTAGTGATACCGGTTTCTTCCCATGTGGTGTAATAGCACCGGGAATACTCTGTTTGTAATCTTAACAAGGCGTGTGGTTTCATCTTATTTCCATCAGTTCAAACTCATTTTTCTCATGAATAAATGTCGCACACGGGGAAGGCGAAGATTGCGGATTTCATGGAACCCACATTGGTAGCCTACAGACGGGACAAGAACCTCAGGGACCTTTTAATTCGTAGTCATCTTAAGACAGATGACACTTGTTATGGTACCAGACGTTGCGGACGCCGTAAATGCAACCCTTGTCCGTTTGTGGTCGAGACTAACCAGATATCCTTCCCTAAGTCCACGTTATCAGTTCAGGAGGGTTTCACCTGTAGTTCATACAATGTTATTTATGCTATTATGTGCAAACATTGTGGTATGACGTACATAGGGGAGACTGGCTTATGCTTAGGAGATCGATTTCTAAGAGGGTCTGGACACCTGTGGCTAAACATTTGTGCCTTAGCAACCACAAGGGAAAACAGGACATTTCGGTTAGTGCGATCCGCTCTTGTTCTGCTGATGTACGATCTCGTAGGGTCCTAGAACAGCGCCTTATTTTCCAGACTGGCTGTCTCCACCCAGCTGGAATTAACAATGTCTTCAGCTTTCTGTAACTTCTTTAGTTTTGCATTCCCCCCCCCCCTTTTTTTTTACTCTACTTTCTTTCTCCTAGATACCCCTCCCTAGCGCCACCCTCTTTTCTTCTCTGGCAACATATTGGTGTTTATAGGGTCGTGTCCTATTCACCAGTTTCACATTTTCTCCCTGCAGGTGTTTATGTTCTTCACTCATTATCTCTCCGCCTCACCTTTTCCCTCCCCCCCCCCCGACACCTTCTCCTCCAGTGGCTATCATGTTTCTATTGCCTTTCCCCCACCCCTTTCTACCACTTGCTTTCTTCCTCTCTCTCCACCTCTTCTTTACGATTGGCTCTATCGGGTATACTTTGTTGTGTTTCGCGTGGTCCTTCTAAGAGTAGACAGACATTTTTCTGTTTACTACTTCTGGAGGAGGTCACATTAAGATAAGTTCTTCGTTTTTGTTTTTGTTTTTTTTTGTTTTGTTTTTGTGTGTCTCGTTGTGCATGTAATCCTCGAAAAAGGCTCACACCGAAATATCGGATGTTGTATTTTTTTCATTTATACATTCTCATACTTTCTATTCGTTTTTTCTCACTTTACTCACTCCCTCCCTCATTTTGTAAAACTTCACCATACACCTCTATCTAACTTGATTTTTAGTAATACTCATCTCATTTTTCCTCACTGTGAAGTTGCCCGGGATATGTAGGTTACCTTGGGAAAAAGTTAAGGTGTCAACTTTGGAGTGTATGTTTTTGACACAACGATCTAAGTTTAGTATTAGAGGTTCAGTTTTTAGATAATTGTTTGTTTAAGAAACTAAAGTTTATAAAAACATGTAACTTCAAGTGAATATAGTTTTTGATGATCGAATATTTTGGAAGCTTAGGAAGATTTTGTTTGGAATATTTAAAGGTTAGAAATGAGGACTAAAGAAGTTCAGGCTTTTTGTCAGTGTAGAAAGTCAGTGAAAGTGCAGCTCAGACGATTTAGTTTCAGCTCAGCTCAGTCAGAGATGACGTATCTCTATTTAGTTGCAATGTAATTCTGAGTTTTCATTCAGCATGCGCTGAGATAGACTGGCTACACATATTTTTCTTGAACAGATAACTAGCCTGTAACAGAACTAGTGAAAATCTAGCGTATGGCTGAAGTATGTCCCTGTTTAGGACAGACAATTGTTATTGCCATATTAGGAATGGGACTGTGGTTTTTATTTTTTTGGAATTCGCTGTATTGTGAGAGGTTTTCGGTAATCTTGTATGAATATAGTTTTTATTAATTAGTGATACCGGTTTCTTCCCATGTGGTGTAATAGCACAGGGAATACTCTGTTTGTAATCTTAACAAGGCGTGTGGTTTCATCTTATTTCCATCAGTTCAAACTCATTTTTCTCATGAATAAAAGTACTTTATGTGTACTTATTAGCTGGAGTCTTATTGATTTGATGGATTTTTTCTGCTGTTAGTTCTGTTGTGCTAATGGAAGCCCCATTTGTGACACTGCTTTTTTTGTTGTAGTAGTAGCGAGTATGGGTATTGTTGTTGTAGTAGTAACAAGTCTGAGTAATGTTGTTGTGGTATTAACGAGTCTGGGTATTGTTGTAGTAGTAGTAACGAATCTGGGTATTGTTGTTTAGTAGTAGCGAGTCTGGGTATTGTTGTTGTAGCAGTAGCGAATTTGGGTATTGTTGTAGCAGTAGCGAGTTTGAGTATTGTTGTTGTAGTAGTAGTGAGTCTGGGTATTATTGTTGTAGTAGTAGCGAGTGTGTGTATTATTGTTGTAGTAGTAGCTGGTCTGGGTATTACTGTTTTAGTAGTAGCGAGTCTGGGTATTATTGTTGTAGTAGTAGCTGGTCTGGGTATTATTGTTTTAGTAGTAGCGAGTCTGGGTATTGTTGTAGTAGTAGCTGGTCTGGGTATTATTGTTTTAGTAGTAGCGAGTCTGGGTATTATTGTTGTAGTAGTAGCTGGTCTGGGTATTATTGTTTTAGTAGTAGCGAGTCTGGGTATTATTGTTGTAGTAGTAGCTGGTCTGGGTATTATTGTTTTAGTAGTAGCTGGTCTGGGTATTATTGTTGTAGTAGTAGTGAGTCTGGGTATTATTGTTTTAGTAGTAGCGAGTCTGGGTATTATTGTTTTAGTAGTAGCGAGTCTGGGTATTATTGTTGTAGTAGTAGCTGGTCTGGGTATTATTGTTTTAGTAGTAGCGAGTCTGGGTATTATTGTTGTAGTAGTAGCTGGTCTGGGTATTATTGTTTTAGTAGTAGCTGGTCTGGGTATTATTGTTGTAGTAGTAGCTGGTCTGGGTATTACTGTTTTAGTAGTAGCGAGTCTGGGTATTATTGTTTTAGTAGTAGCGAGTCTGGGTATTACTGTTTTAGTAGTAGCGAGTCTGGGTATTACTGTTTTAGTAGTAGCGAGTCTGGGTATTATTGTTTTAGTAGTAGCGAGTCTGGGTATTATTCTTTTAGTAGTAGCGAGTCTGGGTATTATTGTAGTAGTAGTAGCGAGTCTGGATATTATTGGTTTAGTAGTAGCGAGTCTGGGTATTATTGTAGTAGTAGTAGTAGGGAGTGTGGGTATTATTGGTGTAGTAGTAACGAATCTGGGTATTGTTGTTTAGTAGTAGCGAGTCTGGGTATTGTTGTTGTAGCAGTAGCAAATTTGGGTATTGTTGTAGCAGTAGCGAGTTTGAGTATTCTTGTTGTAGTAGTAGTGAGTGTGCATATTATTGTTGTAGTAGTAGCTGGTCTGGGTATTATTGTAGAAGTAGTAGCGAGTGTGGGTATTATTGTAGAAGTAGTAGCGAGTCTGGATATTATTGGTTTAGTAGTAGCGAGTCTGGGTATTATTGTAGTAGTAGGAGGGAGTGTGGGTATTATTGGTGTAGTAGAAACGAGTCTGGGTATTGTTACTGTAGTAGTAGTAGAGAGTTTTGGAGTTATTGGTGTAGTAGTAGCGAGTCTGGGTATTATTGTTGTGTCACTGATGGAATACTACAGTGACAGACTTGTTTATTTAGTTTAGAAGCAGTTGAGCAAAATATTTTAGGCAACAACAACAAGTATAACATAAAATGTACATTATATCTCCACTACTTCTTTGCAAGAAATTATAAGAAGACGCTGCTCTTGTCCTTGCTAGTTTAAATAAGATAGCAGTAGAGATTCTAGTATAGATGGTGCCGTGGTGGCACAGCAGCTATTACGCCACAAACTAGCTCACATCTCGACCTTGTTTTAATGTTATCCCAATAACTTCTTTGGGGTCACTTTTTTCTTTCACATTCGAAAGCTTCTATAAGTCTAGGGGTTGATATTTCGTATACAAACTATTCACAATATAAACTTTTCACTATATAAAGTATTCACTATTTAAGCATTTCACTATATAAACATTCACTTGGATGATCAAGCTTCCACACAAAAGATACTTTAAATATGTTCCAGATCTGTCAAAACTGCCACTGTTACATTTCTGCAAAACGCTAAAAATTAACAAATCAATTTTCATGTTTAATATTCAGCCGAAGTTTTCAGAAAATGAATGAAAGTAAAAGGAAAGTTAAGCTGTGATCAGAAAAAAAAATGATTTGTTAATAAGCTTAGTTCTAGCACACTGTTCTTATCTGATTACATAATGTAAGAAACTTCAGAAAAAAAATGTGGAAACGCTAAGAAATAACTAAATATAAGAGACGACTGGATAGTTTCTTCGTCTTAGTACGAGTTCCACTTGCATGTCGTCAGAAGTGAGGTTGTTAGGGAATACTTTAAACACCCAGCTCCTGTAGGGAACAAAAGAAGTCAACAAATATTCCATGTATTCAAACCACACTGTAACATTACAGAACTAAACCACCGGGATTCGTGTCTGAACTACAACAAGTTCTAGCATCACACGCCATGTCCAACATGGATTCGTGTTTGAATACAGCAAGTTCTAGCATCACACGCCATGTCCAACATGGATTCATGTCTGAACTACAGCAAGTTCTAGCATCACACGCCATGTCCAACATGGATTCATGTCTGAACTACAGCAAGTTCTAGCATCACACGCCATGTCCAACATGGATTCGTGTTTGAACTACGGCAAGTTCTAGCATCACACGCCGTGTGCAACATGGATTCATGTTTGAACTACGGCAAGTTCTAGCATCACACGCCGTGTGCAACATGGATTCATGTTTGAACTACGGCAAGTTCTAGCATCACACGCCGTGTGCAACATGGATTCATGTTTGAACTACAGCAAGTTCTAGCATCACACGCCGTGTGCAACATGGATTCATGTTTGAACTACGGCAAGTTCTAGCATCACACGCCATGTCCAACATGGATTCGTGTTTGAATACAGCAAGTTCTAGCATCACACGCCATGTCCAACATGGATTCATGTCTGAGCTACAGCAAGTTCTAGCATCACACGCCATGTTTAACACGGATTCGTGTTTGAATATTTAACAATGTTTTAGTTCATTTATATTGTTCATTATTATTGTTATTATTGAATGTTCTATTATCATCACATCTCACCTTGGTACATCACACGTCGAATCTTCACATACATGGCAATAGAAGATTTCTCATGAACATTTCACTGATTCATTTTAATTTGACAAATAATATCAATATGATCAATACGTATAGCTGATAACTCACTTGTAATAATAGGCATAGGCAAGATTATACACATTTCATTATTTTCATCATAGTAGCACGAAATCTCACAAAATCACAATATCATAATTCTCATAATTCTACAAGCAGTATTTAAGCAGCGTTCACAATATTCAGTAATACAAAAGCTCTTGGTAACAATTACTGTACGATCTCTTGCTACACTAGTTCAATCTAACACTATGTCTCTATCTCTACATTTCTCTTGCTGAATGCCTCTTCCCCTCCTCTCTGCGTCTCTCTCTCTTTCTCCTCCTCTCTCTGCCTCCTGAAACCTCCTCTGCTCTCCGCCGGCCCTCCTGAATCCTCCTCCCTTCTTTATATTCGTAAGTTCTGACCACGCCAAAACCGGTCGCAACTGGCGTCTTCGCTTTCTTCTCCGTCGTCTAATTGTTACCTCCCATTAACAAGTCCACCATCTCTTTCATGTTACCTGCTTCGGGACCTAGTCCGTTCTCTGTTCAGTCTTTGATCTACTGGTCAATTGTTCCCCCTGGGCTACTGCATGTGCGCGCGAAGTCGCACCTCTCGAACTGGACCACTCTCACGATCTATCAGATCTATCGATACGGTTTTACCTTTGATCAGGTCTTTGAAGTACCGAGTATCCGTTCCTCGCTCCTCTAACTATAACTTCTCTGCCCCCCAATACATTCTTTATTCCTGATCATGTCACTAATATTAATAATAATAATAATAATTATAATAACTATAATCATTACTTACAAGGCTATGCTACATACCTCCCCTCGTTTAAGTCATATTGTTAACATTATGACTCAAAAAAAAACAGCAAAGTGCCTTGTAAGTAATGAGCTACCAAAATGTATTTCCATGTGGACCACAGTACCAACAAAAATCACTTTGCGGTCACCTCCCCTTGTTTAAGTCAGAATGTTAACTGTCAGCTATATCGACTGCTTTAAGCAATTACATGGTAGTTACATTCTCTCAATAACTCTGAACCATCATAGAAAAATATGTAAAATAATAGTTACATCTTGTTACACATGCCCATAAAACATAAATTCATTCTTCTTCTTTAGATTATACATATTCTGCATCAAAGTGTATTCCCATACATACTCAAGAAAAATAAAAACATACATTCTTTCAAATGACCAAAAATACTGTCATTACATTTGAGGCCCATCCTCAAAACGAATCACTTTATTGCCCTTATGATGAATTTTCAGTCGACAAACCTCCCGTTTCTCATCATCAGCGGCAACCATAGGATATCTCATACACATTCCCTGATACATACTCAGTGTGAAAATGTGATGTACTGGTTCCTGAAAGACCAGAATACTCCCATCGTATTCTCACGAAATTTGTTCCACTGACTTCAATTATTTTACCCCCCAAGTACTCCTCTATCATGATAACTCTTGGGTCTCCATCCTCTATGCCAACCATTTTTAGTGGTGAGGGTATCCTCGTATTGATAATCACAACACAACCTTCTTGGTTCCACTAAACAATCTGGCAACACCCAAACATCTCACCCTACTCTTCTTAATACAAATGAAAAGTTTGTTTCCATATCTCAAAAAAAATATTGTGTATGCACTTCATTCATCATACAAAAATATGCAATATTACATTATTATTCACCATACAAAAGATACATAGAGTGTTATACTACTAACACTCTCAATTTCTGAGCATTTCAACATTAAAAATACCCTAGTAGCAATGTAAAAAATTGTACATCATCAATGCGAGCCATATTAGTCTCGTCTCATAAACATAAAAAAATTAAGTCACATTATCCTCAAGATATGTATACCTGTATGTACATCAGTTTGAAACATTTGCATCCCAAAAAAAAAATGTAGCAACCTCGTAATTGTGCTCCCGTCAACCTACCAGCATTTATAAGATGTAAAGTTAATAAACCCTTATGGTAAATAAAAAGAAAGCACACATCCTCTTGATTCCTCACATCAGTAAAAAGAATATTAATGATCATTTTACTCTGTCGCTTCTTCTGTTATATTTCTTATTTTGAAATTTCATCTGCTCAGTACATTTCTCGTTTTTCTTAAAGTGGCCATAGCTCTGAATAAGCAAAATCATTTAGCATACGATCTATTGTAGCTATGATAAACTTTTCCCTCATTTGTATGTTTGCTATTGCTGATTCTTTATAAATTTTTAACAAAATCTGTTGAGTGGTCATTTCTGGTGTACTCTTATATATAAATCTTCTCACTACTCTAATGATGTCTACGTCATCTGGGATATACGTATCTCTTTTCTGCACTAAATTACAATTTTGTACCCTGTGATTTTTTCTATGATCAGAATTATTTACCTGTTCTCGGTGCACAACCTTTCCATTGAACTGACTGGATTTTTCTGGTATCTTATGTGTTCTAATATCTTGACCTATACTTCTCTTCATTAATTGCTGTTTTACTGCTTCCACCCTTCTTACTGGTCGTTTATTGGGTTTTGTCTTTATGTGTTTATTATTGTCTCGCTCAGCTGTATTTAGGTTCCTCGCTGCCTGTATCTGTGAACTAGTATTAGGTTGATGTTTCCATATGTGTGACCACCTGGTTAACGCCGGGTCATGGTCAATAAGATCCTTCAATGCATCCTCTATGTATATCTGTCCATATTTGTTATCTAATGCGGGATAGCCCACACGTACATCATTAACTATCTCATTCTTCGTCGTGTGTGATTGTGACCTACTGGCATAATTTAGAATATCTTTCATAAATGTTTTAAGTTCATCTTCATCTGGAATATCATCATCATCATCTGATGTCAGCCTTTCATCAGTCATATTAATATCAGTGACAGTACCTATTGTATAACATGTACCATCTACTTGTCTCTGACAATTATTGCATACTTTGACGGTATCTTCATTCATTTCAGCTGTTCTATCTGCCATACACGTAGAGCTATCCGTTAACACGATCCTGTCTGTTTCTATGGTAATATCACATGTTTCTGTGAGTAAAGTGTTTGTGGCTACATCACTTTTTCTTACCAAACAATCTTCGCTCACCCCCACACTTACATCAACCATTGTGCGAGCTAATCCGCCTAGTTCTGTGTTTGTTGACCTGTCTTTTCTGTCCTTAACTGTCTGGCTACCAGCCTGGACTAATTCTATCCTAGTTTTATTCCTCTTCGTCTCATATTTATGCCAATCGTTTCTTTTAAAAGAGTTGTGCTGGTAGCTGTCTCTAAACCTTGTGTCGTTGTAGGCTGGTTGTCTGGTTTTATAACTCATGTCTGTATATTGTTCCTGGTTGTGATATATATGTCTTCTTCCAACTCTCTCATTTCTATAACCAGAGTTCTGTGTCTGTCTAACGTCTGTTCTAGAATAAAAATTATAATATGGTCTCATATTTCTTTCGTGCCTCAACTCTCTACCTAACCTAGCTACTTCTCTCCTCAGATATCTAACCTCCCATTTCAGTATGTCTAGTTCTGGTGTTTCTGTCATTTTCTCTAATACTATCTCTGAACAAAAATCTCTGTATTATTCACACTATATGAAATATTTGGTGAAAATACAATAATTTCTAGTAAAAAAAATATTCTAACACAGCAATATAAATCAAACCAACGTACACTGCAATTTCAACAACAATCAAACTAATACCTAACTATCTCCTGTTCCTCTGTCGCTGATGTTGTTGTTCCTCGTGAATGTCTCTTTAATGTTCTCTAATTAACACTGTTAAACAATTGTTCTTCGCGTATGTCACATCAGTTCAACACAGTCTGGCACGTGATCGCTAGTAGTCAATACTTCTCATTGTGGCCGCTTCTACGCCAGGTCGTCTCCTCCCAAATGTCAGGAATAGGCACGGGCACCATTATAACAATGTTTATTTTGATTTTCTATTATTGTTCAAGAAGATGTTCTTGGTACTATCTTATTATTCAAGCAGTTACTCTTTCCTCCTCACATCTCACATTGAAGTTTCATATAAATGGCAATAGAAGATTTCTCATGAACATTTCACTGATTCATTTTAATTTGACAAATAATATCAATATGATCAATACGTATAGCTGATAACTCACTTGTAATAATAGGCATAGGCAAGATTATACACATTTCATTATTTTCATCATAGTAGCACGAAATCTCACAAAATCACATCATAATTCTCATAATTCTACAAGCAGTATTTAAGCAGCGTTCACAATATTCAGTAATACAAAAGCTCTTGGTAACAATTACTGTACGATCTCTTGCTACACTAGTTCAATCTAACACCATGTCTCTATCTCTACATTTCTCTTGCTGAATGCCTCTTCCCCTCCTCTCTGCGTCTCTCTCTCTTTCTCCTCCTCTCTCTGCCTCCTGAAACCTCCTCTGCTCTCCGCCGGCCCTCCTGAATCCTCCTCCCTTCTTTATATTCGTAAGTTCTGACCACGCCAAAACCGGTCGCAACTGGCGTCTTCGCTTTCTTCTCCGTCGTCTAATTGTTACCTCCCATTAACAAGTCCACCATCTCTTTCATGTTACCTGCTTCGGGACCTAGTCCGTTCTCTGTTCAGTCTTTGATCTACTGGTCAATTGTTCCCCCTGGGCTACTGCATGTGCGCGCGAAGTCGCACCTCTCGAACTGGACCACTCTCACGATCTATCAGATCTATCGATACGGTTTTACCTTTGATCAGGTCTTTGAAGTACCGAGTATCCGTTCCTCGCTCCTCTAACTATAACTTCTCTGCCCCCCAATACATTCTTTATTCCTGATCATGTCACTAATATTAATAATAATAATAATAATTATAATAACTATAATCATTACTTACAAGGCTATGCTACAAATACAGCAAGTTCTAGCATCACACGCCATGTCCAACATGGATTCATGTCTGAACTACACAAAACGGTTAAGATGTGGGTGTAAAAAGAACCAAACAACAGCAAACACATGTTCAAACATGTCTCTTTGTTTCGGGAGCCCTGCCTGACTTGCTTGGTGTTTTCTCCCGCGCTAATTGCGAAGTCTCTATCATCATCATCAGGTGCCGTGCCGACGTGCTTGGTGTTTTCTCCTGCGCTAATTGCGAAGTCTCTATCATTATCATCAGGTGCCGTGCCGACGTGCTTGGTGTTTTCTCCTGCGCTAATTGCGAAGTCTCTATCATCATCATCAGGTGCCGTGCCGACATGCTTGGTGTTTTCTCCTGCGCTAACTGCCAACCCTATCATCATCATCAGGTGCCGTGCCGACGTGCTTGGTGTTTTCTCCTGCGCTAACTGCCAACCCTATCATCATCATCAGGTGCCGTGCCGACGTGCTTGGTGTTTTCTCCTGCGTTAACTGTCAACCCTATCATCATCATCATCATCATCATCATCAGGTGCCGTGCCGACGTGCTTGGTTTTTTCTCCTGCGTTAACTGCCTACAATACTACAGTTATATTCAGATGTATCTCGCAATTAGGCACTCCACAGGCAGAAGTTGGCGATCATGCCTCTGTCTCGATCCGGAATGTTTTCCATCTGTTCAGCTGCTGACCTTTTGTTCTGCCATCGCCTTAGACTGATTTATTTTTCCGTTGGTCTTCTCCTGCCTTTCTTCCCATTTATCTTTCATGTTGTTATGATCTTTACAAGCTCTCCATTTCTCATTACATATCATGTACATGACGACTGTCGTTTTATTATGAATTTAATTATGTTCTTTATCTCGGTTACTTTAGTTGTTGCTTGTCATCTTAACTCTATATAGTACTCAAACATTCTTCAAAGCAAGTTCGTATTAAATATTACACCTCCCTATTTTTGTCTGAGTGGCGAAGTGGTTTGCTCACGGGTCTCTCATGGCGAAGGTCGAGGGTTCGAATCCGGCCGGAGGCACCCCAGTCACCCAGCTGTAGAAATGGGTACCCAACTTCTTCTGGAGTTGGGAAAGGAAAGGCAGCCAGGCGTGATTCTGACCATATCTCCCTCTAGTGTGCTGACAGGTCAAAGAAAATATGGGAACTAACACCATATCCCTATGTGTCTCTAAGGCATGACAGGATTACTTTTACCGTAACCTTTGTACCTATTTCTATCGATTGTTCCCTGACGAACTAGGTATCTATTGACATAAAGCTGGAGTGACTGGAACGGCCAGGAGCTGGATTTAAGGTCACTCCTTTACCTCAGAGAGCTCATTCGTTACCCTGGCACTTCTCCCACGATTATGTCCTTGGATCCCTTTCGTGACAGCCTGTCTGAAAGTTTAACTGTGATATCGTGCGTAAACTTCCCTGGTTGTGTTTGTGTGTAAATTTCCCTGGTTGTGTTTGTGTGTAAAATGCCCTGGTTATGTTTGTGTATAAACTGCACTAGTTATGTTCGTGTGTAAACTGCCCTGGTTATGTTCGTGTGTAAAATGCCCTGGTTATGCTTGTATGTACAATGCCCTGGTTTTGATTGTAGACATAAGTCGTCTCGGTTGACACTTCAGCGCTTCATGTACTAAAGTATTGCTAGAGTTTTCAGGATCTGATGTGTTGTCACTTCTCTTCGGTAAATCTGGTCAAACTGTGCATTGTCAGACAAAAGTACAGGATCTCTATATCCTTACCCGCGCACAATCGATTTTTTAGTTTGCCCGTCCATTTATTCACCTTGTCCCTGATTGACTGCTGCAAGCTCTCCGGACAGCCTGTTGTGCTAAGAAGCTTGTTCGCACAGTCGACGAAAACTTTAATGCCACTACAATCAAAAGAAACCAAGTAATGTTGTGTAAGTTGTTGAAGCGGATATTTGTCAGATTTCTTCCTGCGATGTTTTACATAAACAATGTGAAAATGTGTTTTTAAAACATGTTAACACGTTTTACGACGAATGTTTATGTATTTGATGAAACAGATTATGAAATATTTCCAGTCACTTCAAACTTTGTAAGCGTCGTCCAGCGAACGCTGTAGGTTTTGGCAAACAGTTGCGCATTCCTGACATGTTATCGTCAAGGTTGGCGAATCACAGTTGGTCAAGAACCTGTCATAGCTATCCTTTGGTACACCCCATAACAGGCGTAGCCTGGATAACGAGTCAAAGGTCGCCGTAGTCCTCATGGTGGTGGAGTCAGCACAAGATGCATAGCACTGTCCCCGCTTCACTCACGGACATAAAAACAACCCGCCATATCTACTCCCAGTCCGACACCATGCTGTGCCCCAACGTCATTATTATCGTATCGTGTACACAGAACATCCGCGCACAATTCCAGGTCAACTGAACAAGAAGAAAAAGAAGAAGACAAAGAAGATTTTCAAACATTAAAATCAAACGTGAGGTTAATAACAGTATTTTTTCTTTGCTTAATTTTTACACACCTCTCAAAGCGTGGATGTTATGTTATTAGCAATTATAATATTAGCAATTACATTGTAATGTTATTAGCAAGGCTCACCAACCTGTTTTCACACGGAAAGAAGAAAGTAGAAAGAGGTCTTGCGACTTCATGCTTGTGAGGAAATAATATTAATAATAAATGACAACTAACGTAGACAGACGGAAGGGAACATGCACTCTGTGACAAAACATGCGTTTCATGCAACTCGTCAGATACAGGCTGATTATTTATCATCACTGACGATGATGATGATGATGATGACGATGATGATGATGATGATGACTTCCCCGCCAATCCCTCCCTCTCCCCCCCGGGTTGGTACCCCGGGCATGCTCAATTAGGCCATTTGTCGCGGGGTTGCCAAAAAGGGCAGACTCCTTTGTTCAAGGGGAGGGGGACGATGATGATGATGATGATCACGACGACAATGATGATGATGATGACGAAGATGACGACGACGACAATGATGATGATGATGATGATGATGATGATGATGATGATGATGATGATGATTACGACGACAATGATGATGATGATGATGATGATGACGACGACGATGACAAGCTCTGTTGGACAATAAGAAAGTTTTCCAGGAAAAAACACCTGCACAAAACGTTTTCTGTCTTTGGCTCAGGGCAGGTTTGTTGTGGGTCAGCTGAACATCCTTTCTGTCCGTGTACAGTCAAACATAAACCTGAAATACAGGAGAATTTCTACAGGCCAGACTTTGCCATCAGAGAATTGTAAACAATGGAAAGAGTGTCTGTTTATATTTATTATTATTATTATGAATTGAAAAGGAGGTTAATTCTTTTCTTTTTATTTCTTCTCCACGTTATAATTTGCTTATCAGAAGGAACCAATTCTTGTATTTAATATACCATCATAATTGTAGGAAAGAATCGATTCTTTTATTTAATATACCATCATAATTGTAGGAAAGAATCGATTCTTTTATTTAATATACTATCATAATTGTAGGAAAGAATCGATTCTTTTATTTAATATGCCATCATAATTGTAGGAAAGAATCGATTATTTTATTTAATATACTATCACACTCCGGTTAGCGGGGTAGGGGTATCCCCTATCAAAGGAGAAGTAAGGCGCCTCCTTACCTCCGTTAGTCTACGGGACACCCTTGGGCAAGGTGGAGTACCCGTATAGCCCCTGGTCAGGGTGACGTGAAGCCATGGGAGCATGTGGTGGATGGAATGAGAGACCAGCTGACAGATAATGTTGGTTATGGTCACCATTCTATGATGGTAGGCAGATGATCTCATTGTAGGGACAATGGCTACGATCACTGACTAGTACAGTCACTGCCCGGAAGGAAAGCAATGGTAAACTATCTTCTGGAAATATACCAAGAAACCCAAACAACAACATGGAAGGTCAAATAGGAAGAAGATCTGGTGGTGAGTCTCCCAGGCCAGATAGATCTAATTTTAACACTGGGGAAGAGTGTGAGACAGAGGTCAGTACTAGTAATTGTGATGACGGACAAAATCCTGACAGTGTTACCAAGGAAAACTCCTGCATTAAACTAAAAAGAAAAATAAGAGTAAAAACATGGAATGCAAGAAGTATGTATGAGGGAAAGTATCAAGTAATAACTGACGAGATGAAAAGAACGGGGATACACATTTTGGGAATCTGCGAACATCGATGGAAAGGATCAGGACATTTTAAGAACGAGAATGATAATATTTTTATATACTTGTTGGTTCAGAGCTATCAGTACTGTATCGTCAGCATTCTGCAGGTTGCTATTATTATATCCTCCAATTTTTATGCCTGGTACTGTGATGATCGTTCTTAGAATATTCTCCCTGTACAGAGAAAAAAGGTCTGGAGATAGTACACATCCTTGTAGCACCCCTTGTTTTTTAGGCTGATATTTTTCAGTTATATTTTCAACTCGAATTGCTGCTTCTTGCTGCCAGTATAGATGTTTTACAATCCTCAGGTCTTTCCGTCTATGTTGATGTCTTCAAGCATTTTAATAATTTCATTATGTTTCACCTTGTCAAATGCCTTGGTGTAAATCAATGAAGCATAAGTAGAGATCTTTCTGTACTTCTAAAGCTCTTTCTGTTAGTGTTCGTAAAGCATAAATGGCATTGTGTGTTCCCTTTCCTTCAACAAATCCAAACTGTTCATCTGCTACTTCCATTTTAATCTTTTTTCCTTGTTCTTCTCATAATGATTCTCAGAAGTAGCTTCGTTATGGGACATGAGAGGCTGATAATCCTGTGGTCATCAAATTCCTTTGCATCTGGTTTCTTTGGTAGTGCTATAAGCGTGGATTTAAGCAGGTCACTGGGCATATAATCACTGTTGTAAATGTCATTCAGTAACTTGGTTATTATTTTTACTCTTGTCTCCTCTAGTGCCTCTATTTCTTCTATTGTTATATTATCAGGCCTATCCGCTTTTCCTTTCTTCATATGTTTGACGGCATCTATGATTTCATCTTCAGGTATTGGTGGTCCATCACAGTTTTCAGTATCTGGTGTTAACTCTGGTCTTTCTCCTCCATATAGCTCACCGATATACTCTGTCCACCTGTCCACAATGTCTTCTTTTCCCATTAACATTTTACCTTCTTTCGATTTCAGGCATCCTGTGGTATATTTTGTTTTCCTGCCTGTGAGTTCATTAATTCATTTGTGCATGTTTTTGCTGTCTTTATTATGAGAGTCCTCTATCTGTCTGCACTGTTCATTTAACCACACCTCTTTTGCTTCTCTGCATTTGCGTCTTATTTCTTTATTTATCTTGTTATATTTTTTCTCGTTATTTTTACTCCTCCTCCTCTTGTCCATCAGTCCTAAGATGTCGTCTGTCATCCATTTAGTTTTAGAGGTTTCTTTTTTGGTGGTATTATCTCTTTAACAGTTTGGTAGATAGAATCTCTTAACAATGTCCATTGTTCATCTATACTATTTATCTTTGCTATTGCACTGTATCCATTTGTTATAATAACTTTGTTTTGTTCTCGCAGTTCTTGGTCATTTTTAAGACGTTCTGTATTCAGTTTGATGTTTCTGACTTTTCTGCCTGCTTTCTTTAGCTTTATTCTAATTTTTCCACAGAGTGGGTCATGGTCACTATTGCAGTCAGCTCCTGGCATGGTTTTTGTTGTCAGTAACGCATTGTGGAATCGTTTGTTGATTAACTTGTAGTCTATCTGGTTAAAAGTCTTTTTGTCTGGACTGCACCACGTTGCCAGTCTTCGAGGATGTTGTTTAAACCAGGTGTTTCCTACAACCATGCTGTGTATTCTTGCCCATTCAATTAATTTACTACCTCTGTCATTCCTCTCCCCCAGTCCATAGTCACCAACGATGTCTGAAGTTCTTCCTTTACCAACTTTGGCATTAAAATCTCCCATGACTATGGTAACTTCATGTGACTTTTTTAGTGCTGTCTCTATGTCATTATAAAATAGCTGTACATCTTCTTCAGAACTTTCAGATGTTGGAGCGTACACTTGTATAATATTTATGTTTATTGGTCGTCCTTTCAGTTGGGCTAGCAGGACTCGGTCCGAGATGTTCAAATATCCTACAATTGTCCTTACTGTTTGTTCGTAAAATATTATTCCTACTCCTCGTTCATGTTTCTCACTTCCTGAAAAAAAGGAAAAACAAATTATGTTAGTCAGTAAGAACAGCGAAAAGGAGATGGACATATGTTGGTCACGTGATGAGAAGAAACAATCGGATAATCCAAAAAAAGCTATAAACTGGAAGACAACAAGCCAAAGAAAAAGAGGCAAATCACTTGAAATTCTGAGGAGGACAATGTTAAGAGAGGCCAAATTAATATGATGAGGTTGAAAGTCTCGCGGAAGAGAAGAAAAATTGGCGAACTACCTTGCGAGACCTATCTGACGTTTAACGACACGAGAAGGATATACGATATAAGATAAGATAATTAAGAACATTTAAGAGCAGAACCTCTATCTTAATGCAAAGAAAACTAAATTGATGACAGATGACAAAACAAACACGGTAGGTGAAATATATATCAATGAGGAAAAACTGGAAGAAGTGGAGAGTTTTGAATATCTTGGATCACTACTAACTAATAATGGAGATACAATGAGGGAAATTAAAAGGAAGACTTCTATTGCCCTTCAGAAAGTAAAACAAATAAAGAATCTGTGGAGAGGAGCAGACAGAACTACAAAAATAAGATTTTTAAGGGCATGCATCTTTCCTATCGCAACATATGCCTGTGAGACCTGGACACTTAACAAAACAGCTGAGAAACGCATAAATGCCTTTGAATGTAAATGCTACAGAAGAGTTCTTCAAATATCGTGGACACAAAAAAGAACAAATATATCTATATTACAAGAGCTTAATATTGAAGAAGGCTGGCTAGTAAAGAGGATTAAAGAGAGAAAACTTAAATATTTTGGACACATTAAAAGTCATGATAATTTAGAGAAGACCATCTTGGAAGGATACATAATGGGAAAAAGAAAAAGAGGAAGACCAAAACGAAGATGGCTGCAAGAAATCGTTGACCGTCTGCAAGTGGATGCATCAGCAGCAGGCCATATTGCTTACAACCGAGAGGCCTACAGGAGTGCTGTTTGGGAGGCAAAGTTCCGCAAGATACATGCAAATGAATGAATGATTCAATTAATTTACTACCTCTGTCATTCCTCTCCCCCAGTCCATAGTCACCAACGATGTCTGAAGTTCTTCCTTTACCAACTTTGGCATTAAAATCTCCCATGACTATGGTAACTTCATGTGACTTTTTTAGTGCTGTCTCTATGTCATTATAAAATAGCTGTACATCTTCTTCAGAACTTTCAGATGTTGGAGCGTACACTTGTATAATATTTATGTTTATTGGTCGTCCTTTCAGTTGGGCTAGCAGGACTCGGTCCGAGATGTTCAAATATCCTACAATTGTCCTTACTGTTTGTTCGTAAAATATTATTCCTACTCCTCGTTCATGTTTCTCACTTCCTGAAAAAAAGGAAAAACAAATTATGTTAGTCAGTAAGAACAGCGAAAAGGAGATGGACATATGTTGGTCACGTGATGAGAAGAAACAATCGGATAATCCAAAAAAAGCTATAAACTGGAAGACAACAAGCCAAAGAAAAAGAGGCAAATCACTTGAAATTCTGAGGAGGACAATGTTAAGAGAGGCCAAATTAATATGATGAGGTTGAAAGTCTCGCGGAAGAGAAGAAAAATTGGCGAACTACCTTGCGAGACCTATCTGACGTTTAACGACACGAGAAGGATATACGATATAAGATAAGATAATTAAGAACATTTAAGAGCAGAACCTCTATCTTAATGCAAAGAAAACTAAATTGATGACAGATGACAAAACAAACACGGTAGGTGAAATATATATCAATGAGGAAAAACTGGAAGAAGTGGAGAGTTTTGAATATCTTGGATCACTACTAACTAATAATGGAGATACAATGAGGGAAATTAAAAGGAAGACTTCTATTGCCCTTCAGAAAGTAAAACAAATAAAGAATCTGTGGAGAGGAGCAGACAGAACTACAAAAATAAGATTTTTAAGGGCATGCATCTTTCCTATCGCAACATATGCCTGTGAGACCTGGACACTTAACAAAACAGCTGAGAAACGCATAAATGCCTTTGAATGTAAATGCTACAGAAGAGTTCTTCAAATATCGTGGACACAAAAAAGAACAAATATATCTATATTACAAGAGCTTAATATTGAAGAAGGCTGGCTAGTAAAGAGGATTAAAGAGAGAAAACTTAAATATTTTGGACACATTAAAAGTCATGATAATTTAGAGAAGACCATCTTGGAAGGATACATAATGGGAAAAAAGAAAAAGAGGAAGACCAAAACGAAGATGGCTGCAAGAAATCGTTGACCGTCTGCAAGTGGATGCATCAGCAGCAGGCCATATTGCTTACAACCGAGAGGCCTACAGGAGTGCTGTTTGGGAGGCAAAGTTCCGCAAGATACATGCAAATGAATGAATGAATGAATGAATGATCTTTATTACGCTTCGTTAATATCAACTGCTCTGAAAGTTATTTTATCTGTTTGCGATTGATTGTGTTCGTTAGTGGAATTAAACTGATATGTCTTAAAATGTTAAATTACTGGTTTCATGTTCGTGTTGGCTGTGTGAAGTTTAGAACTGTTGTTCAGCTCAAGCAAAGATTTACATTAAGTAAGCACTACAATGAGCCGGGAAAGTTATGGGGGCAGAAGATTGAAGAAATATACAATAAAGAAAGTTTCTGGATTCAAATAACTGATAGCACAAGCTTTAGGATAAAGAATGATTCTCATCAGTGCGATAGTTTACTAAAAAAGAGAATCGGTTCCTTCCTACATGTATGTTAGTACATTAAATAACAGAATCGGTTACTTCCTACAAGTATAATAGTATATTAAATAAAATAATCGGTTCCATAAAGATCTTATAGCATAAACAGAGACATTCTAACTGAAACACATGCTATCAAACATAAAAAGATGAATGATATGGAAATATATGTGAATTCAAAACTTCATGTGAAATCAACTGCTGATGATAATGATCAGGGAATTGAAAATGCCGCAACATTCCACGACAAGCACATAAAACACGTGACTGAACAGTGATATATGCGATCACATCACTTCAGACAAATCAAATCAACTTTTTTCAGTTTACCAAACTCATCCTCGGCCATGTAACATAATGTTACGCTCAACTTGTCTTTTTCTTACATCTTTTTTAACAACTTACATTAAAGACTCATGACCTACACGTATACAAGAAAACTTAACATAAATGAGAAGGCACATGTGGAGATCATTGCTTAACAATCATTCTTACCACAATGTAGAATTACTGAAAACACGAGACGAACACTTCCATGTAAAAAACAATAACATGCTCCCTTCATCACCTGGCCACGTTCTCGAAATGAATAATCTGCCTCCAGAACTAACTGCTTAAAACTTTATCCGGAATTTTGTTTTGTTTCGCTTTCGTGCAGGCCGACACAAAACGAAACATAACTTGTTCACCTAATGAAGTTAGTTCGATAGTCTAATATTCTCTAAGATTTTATATCTGTTAACTTCCAACACTGTGATTCAGTCTTGTTTTAATTTAGTTTAGCAGCCGCGTCTTCTTGTAAAGTCCAAGAATGTGCTCTTTCTCTGTTAACGGATATTATTTTTTAAAAACAATTTTTCTTCCTCTTGAGCAGCTGCTGAATTCAGCAGCTTTTCCAGCCATTGAGTTCCACTTTTACGGACAAGACACGTCTCCAATCCTGTCTGTTCTTGATTTTTTTCTTGCCAAATCTCGATTTAAGGAGCACGTATATCTTTTTCTAGGTTATCTCGCTCTCCTCTTCTAGGTATTCCTCTTTGACTAATCCCTGTAAGCACTTTCGTATTGGCCGTCTTTTTTTGTTTATCTTCCTGGAATAAAATCAAATAAATGGATCACTTATCTGTGACTTGTAAAAAGCTGTGGCTTGTAAGAGGCTGTGTCCAGAAATTCGCATGGTGGAGTGAAGATAATTTTGAAATAGAGACTTGCGATGTGTGATAGGTGAGTCGTAAAGGAGGAAAAGGGGGGCCGGAGGTTACCGCAGAAAGGGGAGAGAGTGAAATAATTGTAATCTAGCGGGGAGAAGGTGGGATAGGTTACTGGAGCTGGGATAGAGGGGTTTTAATATGATGCCATGAGGAGGTTTTGAAATATTTGTAGCAAGTGACAAGGGAGTGGAACTTGGAGTAGAGGAAATATGCTTGTGGAAGAGAGGAATGTTAGGTGTAACTGAATTGCTAGTTCAACCCACATGGTTCCAGTGGCCAATATTCCTGAATGTAGCGGTTCTCAGGTGCTAGGCCCGTCTGTCATCGGCGTGGCATTTTTTGATGCAGAAAATCAGATTTGCTTCTGTGGTTGGGGCTATTAAAATGATTATGGACTGATTTCGAAGGAAGCTGGGTGATATCATACAGGTGTTTCTGCATGCTGTCAACTAGTCTGAGGCCAGTTTCACCAGTATATAAGTTATCCTGCATCTTTTTCATAATTTGGCATATACCATATTACGGGACGGGCATGTGAATCCCTCATGGAAAATGAGGACAGTTTTGGGAAAGGTGATCGTTTTCATTTCCCAGACTACAGGGAGGGCTGTCACATATTCTGCTACCATCATATGTAGAATTCCGCTTCAGGTAGCTGTAGACGAGGATGTCCTTTCAGATTTTTCCTAGTTTATACATTTCGTTTACAATAAAGTGACACTACAAAGTGTTTATGATTTGCCTCTAGTAATATCAGACAAAGAATTTGAGACGTGAAAGTAAGAAAAGTAGTAACAGAATGACAGTTTAACTATCAGTGTTCTTGGTTCCAGTTGTTCTTGGTTCCCGTTTTTTCTTGGTTCCAGTTTTTTTCTTGATTCCAGTTGTTCTTCGTTCCAGTTATTCTTCATTCCAGTTATTCTTGGTTCCAGTTGTTCTTGGTTTCAGTTATTCTTCGTTCCAGTTGTTCTTGGCTCCAGTTATTCTTCGTTCCAGTTGTTCTTGGTTCTAGTTATTCTTGGCTCCAGTTACATTCATTCTCGTACTGTTTTCCTTCTCTAGGAAACTTTTAGATGTTAATCTTACGCACTGTATACTGTACTAGTATTACATGAGTCAAAAATTCGTGACGCTTTTCTATACCCTAACTTCGGTCAAAGTTCCTGTCGTATACGGTGTACTGGCAGCTGTAAGGTCATGCTGACGTCATGTGTTACGTCATTCTTAAAACGCGCATATCAATTTTTAGCCAATGAATCGCGAGATAAGTGATCAGCTGACGAAATATGGCGGACCTCAAGGTTGTCGTGTCCTCCTGAGGCTGAAGAAAGGGCTGAATGTCTCCGCAGCTCCCGCGAAGTTCGCAGCCTGGAAGTGAAGGAGAAGTTGATGACAGCACTGCAAGGACATGGTTATGAAGGTTTACCTCTTGGGACACCGACATCAAAGATAAGCCCATACCTTGCTGCCACTCAACCATTTCACTGATGAAGTTCTGCGCCAATATGTTGAAAATAATCCCAGTAGCAGTACTCAGAATTTGTCAGACCAGCTAGGCTCCTCTCAGAGCACCAAAGTTCAGCATTTGCATGAACTCTGCTTCAAAAGCAGACAGCCTTGAAGTGTCCCCCACGACCCCACCCCCAGCAAGCTCAGAGACGTGTCCCCCACGACCCCACCCCCAGTAAGCTCAGAGACGTGTCCCCCACGACCCCATTCCCCCGCGTCTTCTTGTAAAGTCCAAGAATGTGCTCTTTCTCTGTTAACGGATATTATTTTTTAAAAACAATTTTTCTTCCTCTTGAGCAGCTGCTGAATTCAGCAGCTTTTCCAGCCATTGAGTTCCACTTTTACGGACAAGACACGTCTCCAATCCTGTCTGTTCTTGATTTTTTTCTTGCCAAATCTCGATTTAAGGAGCACGTATATCTTTTTCTAGGTTATCTCGCTCTCCTCTTCTAGGTATTCCTCTTTGACTAATCCCTGTAAGCACTTTCGTATTGGCCGTCTTTTTTTGTTTATCTTCCTGGAATAAAATCAAATAAATGGATCACTTATCTGTGACTTGTAAAAAGCTGTGGCTTGTAAGAGGCTGTGTCCAGAAATTCGCATGGTGGAGTGAAGATAATTTTGAAATAGAGACTTGCGATGTGTGATAGGTGAGTCGTAAAGGAGGAAAAGGGGGGCCGGAGGTTACCGCAGAAAGGGGAGAGAGTGAAATAATTGTAATCTAGCGGGGAGAAGGTGGGATAGGTTACTGGAGCTGGGATAGAGGGGTTTTAATATGATGCCATGAGGAGGTTTTGAAATATTTGTAGCAAGTGACAAGGGAGTGGAACTTGGAGTAGAGGAAATATGCTTGTGGAAGAGAGGAATGTTAGGTGTAACTGAATTGCTAGTTCAACCCACATGGTTCCAGTGGCCAATATTCCTGAATGTAGCGGTTCTCAGGTGCTAGGCCCGTCTGTCATCGGCGTGGCATTTTTTGATGCAGAAAATCAGATTTGCTTCTGTGGTTGGGGCTATTAAAATGATTATGGACTGATTTCGAAGGAAGCTGGGTGATATCATACAGGTGTTTCTGCATGCTGTCAACTAGTCTGAGGCCAGTTTCACCAGTATATAAGTTATCCTGCATCTTTTTCATAATTTGGCATATACCATATTACGGGACGGGCATGTGAATCCCTCATGGAAAATGAGGACAGTTTTGGGAAAGGTGATCGTTTTCATTTCCCAGACTACAGGGAGGGCTGTCACATATTCTGCTACCATCATATGTAGAATTCCGCTTCAGGTAGCTGTAGACGAGGATGTCCTTTCAGATTTTTCCTAGTTTATACATTTCGTTTACAATAAAGTGACACTACAAAGTGTTTATGATTTGCCTCTAGTAATATCAGACAAAGAATTTGAGACGTGAAAGTAAGAAAAGTAGTAACAGAATGACAGTTTAACTATCAGTGTTCTTGGTTCCAGTTGTTCTTGGTTCCCGTTTTTTCTTGGTTCCAGTTTTTTTCTTGATTCCAGTTGTTCTTCGTTCCAGTTATTCTTCATTCCAGTTATTCTTGGTTCCAGTTGTTCTTGGTTTCAGTTATTCTTCGTTCCAGTTGTTCTTGGCTCCAGTTATTCTTCGTTCCAGTTGTTCTTGGTTCCAGTTATTCTTGGCTCCAGTTACATTCATTCTCGTACTGTTTTCCTTCTCTAGGAAACTTTTAGATGTTAATCTTACGCACTGTATACTGTACTAGTATTACATGAGTCAAAAATTCGTGACGCTTTTCTATACCCTAACTTCGGTCAAAGTTCCTGTCGTATACGGTGTACTGGCAGCTGTAAGGTCATGCTGACGTCATGTGTTACGTCATTCTTAAAACGCGCATATCAATTTTTAGCCAATGAATCGCGAGATAAGTGATCAGCTGACGAAATATGGCGGACCTCAAGGTTGTCGTGTCCTCCTGAGGCTGAAGAAAGGGCTGAATGTCTCCGCAGCTCCCGCGAAGTCCGCAGCCTGGAAGTGAAGGAGAAGTTGATGACAGCACTGCAAGGACATGGTTATGAAGGTTTACCTCTTGGGACACCGACATCAAAGATAAGCCCATACCTTGCTGCCACTCAACCATTTCACTGATGAATTTCTGCGGCAATATGTTGAAAATAATCCCAGTAGCAGTACTCAGAATTTGTCAGACCAGCTAGGCTCCTCTCAGAGCACCAAAGTTCAGCATTTGCATGAACTCTGCTTCAAAAGCAGACAGCCTCGAAGTGTCACACACGACCCCACCACCCAGCAAGCTCAGAGACGTGTCCCCCACGACCCCATTCCCCCAGAAAGCTCAGAGACGTGTCCCCCACGACCCCATTCCCCCAGCAAGCTCAGAGACGTGTCCCGCACGACCCCACCCCCACAGCAGGCTCAGAGACTTGTCCCCCACGACCCCATTCCCCCAGCAAGCTCAGAGACGTGTCCCGCACGACCCCACCCCCCCAGCAAGCTCAGAGACTTGTCCCCCACGACCCCATTCCCCCAGCAAGCTCAGAGACGTGTCCCGCACGACCCCACCCCCACAGCAGGCTCAGAGACTTGTCCCCCACAACCCCATTCCCCCAGCAAGCTCAGAGACTTGTCCCCCACGATCCCACCCCCCAGCAGGCTCAGAGACTTGTCCCCCACGACCCCACCCCCACAGCAGGCTCAGAGACTTGTCCCCCACGACCCCATTCCCCCAGCAAGCTCAGAGACGTGTCCCCCACGACCCCACCCCCCAGCAGGCTCAGAGACGTGTCCCCCACGACCCCACCCCCAGCAAGCTCAGAGACTTGTCCCCCACGACCCCACCCCCCAGCAGGCTCAGAGACTTGTCCCCCACGACCCCACCTCCCCCAGCAGGCTCAGAGACTTGTCCCCCACGACCCCACCCCCCAGCAGGCTCAGAGACTTGTCCCCCACGATCCCACCCCCACAGCAGGCTCAGAGACTTGTCCCCCACGACCCCACCCCCACAGCAGGCTCAGAGACTTGTCCCCCACGACCCCACCCCCACAGCAGGCTCAGAGACTTGTCCCCCACGACGCCACCCCCACAGCAGGCTCAGAGACTTGTCCCCCACGATCCCACCCCCACAGCAGGCTCAGAGACTTGTCCCCCACGACCCCACCCCCCAGCAGGCTCAGAGACGTGTCCCCCACGACCCCACCCCCCAGATAGTAGAGGCCAAGTGACAGAGGCCAGATATCAGAGGCCAAGTAGCAGAGGCTAGGTGACAGAGGCCAAGTAGCAGAGGCTAGGTGACAGAGGCCAGATATCAGAGGCCAAGTGACAGAGGCCAGATAGCAGAGGCCAAGTGACAGAGGCCAAGTAGCAGAGGCTAGGTAACAGAGGCCAGGTAGCAGAGGCCAAGTGACAGAGGCCAAGTACCAGAGGCTAGGTAACAGAGGCCACGTAGCAGAGGTCTAGTGACAGAGGCCAAGTGGGCAGAGGCCAGGTAGCAAAGACTAGGTAGCAGATGCCAGGTAGCAGAGGACAGGTAACAGAGGCCAGGTAACAGAAGTCATGTGACAGATGCCAGGTAGCAGAGGGCATGTAGCAGAGGACAAGTGACAAACGCCAGGTAGCAGAGGCTAGGATACAGAGGCCACGTGACGGTGGCCAGGTAACAGAGGACAGGTAGCAGAGGGCATGTAGCAGAGGACATGTGACAGAGGTCAGGTAGCAGAGTGCATATAGCAGAGGACAAGTGACAGAGGCCAGGTAGCAGAATGTATGTAGCAGAGGACAAGTGACAGAAGTCAGGTAGTAGAGGCCATGTAGCAGAGGAAATGTGACAGAGGTCAGGTAGTAGAGGACAAGTGACAGAAGTCAGGTAGCAGAGGCCATGTAGCAGAGGACAAGTGACAGAGGTCAGGTAGTAGAGGACAAGTGACAGAGGCCAGGTAGCAGAGTGCATGTAGCAGAGGACAGGTGACAGAGGTCAGGTAGTAGAGGACAAGTGACAAACGCCAGGTAGCAGAGGCTAGGAGACAGAGGCCACATGACAGTGGCTAGGTAATAGAGGCCAGGTAGTATAGGCCAGGTAACAGATGGCATGTAGCAGAGGACAAGCGACAGAGGTCAGGTAGCAGAGTGCATGTAGCAGAGGACAAGTGACAGAGGTCAGGTAGCAGAGTGCATGTAGCAGAGGACAAGCGACAGAGGTCAGGTAGTAGAGGACAAGTGACAGAGGTCAGGTAGCAGAGTGCATGTAGCAGAGGACAGGTGACAGAGGTCAGGTAGTAGAGGACAAGTGACAGAAGTCAGGTAGTAGAGGCCATGTAGCAGAGGACAGGTGACAGATGTCAGGTAGTAGAGGACAAGTGACAGAGGTCAGGTAGTAGAGGCCATGTAGCAGAGGACAGGTGACAGAGGTCAGGTCGTAGAGGACAAGTGACAGAGGTCAGGTAGTAGAGGCCATGTAGCAGAGGACAAGTGACAGAGGTCAGGTAGTAGAGGACAAGTGACAGAGGTCAGGTAGTAGAGGACAAGTGACAGAGGTCGGGTAGTAGAGGACAAGTGACAGAGGTCAGGTAGTAGAGGCCATGTAGCAGAGGACAGGTGACAGAGGTCAGGTCGTAGATGACAAGTGACAGAGGTCAGGTAGTAGAGGACAAGTGACAGAGGTCAGGTAGTAGAGGACAAGTGACAGAGGTCAGGTAGCAGAGTGCATGTAGCAGAGGACGAGTGACAGAGGTCAGGTAGTAGAGGACAAGTGACAGAGGTCAGGTAGCAGAGGCCATGTAGCAGAGAACAAGTACAGAGGTCAGGTAGTAGAGGCCATGTAGCAGAGGACAGGTGACAGAGGTCAGGTAGTAGAGGACAAGTGACAGAGGTCAGGTAGTAGAGGACAAGTGACGGAGGTCAGGTAGCAGAGTCTAGGAGACAGAGGCCACGTAACAGAGGTCACGTGACAGAGGCCAGGTAGCAGAGGGCATGTAGCAGAGGACAAGTGACAGAGGTCAGGTAGTAGAGGACAAGTGACAGAGGTCAGGTAGTAGAGGACAAGTGACAGAGGTCAGGTAGTAGAGGACAAGTGACAGAGGCCAGGTAGTAGAGGACAAGTGACAGAGATCAGGTAGTAGAGGACAAGTGACAGAGGCCAGGTAGTAGAGGAGAAGTGACAGAGGCCAGGTAGCAGAGGGCATGTAGCAGAGGACAAGTGACAGAGGTCAGGTAGTAGAGGACAAGTACAGAGGTCAGGTAGTAGAGGACAAGTGACAGAGGTCAGGTAGTAGAGGACAAGTACAGAGGTCAGGTAGTAGAGGCCATGTAGCAGAGGACAGGTGACAGAGGCCATGTAGCAGAGGACAAGTGACAGAGGTCAGGTAGTAGAGGACAAGTGACAGAGGTCAGGTAGCAGAGGCCACGTGACAGAGGCCACGTAACAGAGGTCACGTGACAGAGGCCAGGTAGCAGAGGGCATGTAGCAGAGGACAAGTGACAAACGCCAGGTAGCAGAGGCTAGGAGACAGAGGCCACGTGACAGTGGCCAGGTAACAGAGGCCAGGTAGTATAGGCCAGGTAGCAGAGGGCATGTAGCAGAGGACAAGTGACAGAGGTCAGGTAGCAGAATATAAGTGACACAGGTTAGGTAGCAGAGGCCATGTAACAGAGGCTAGGTGACAGAGGCCACGTAGCAGAGACCATTTAGCAGAGGCTAGGTGACAGAGGCCAGGTAGTAGAGGGTAGGTGACAGATCTAGGTGACAGAGGCCACGTAGCAGAGGCTAGGTGACAGAGGCCAGGTAGCAGAGGCTAGGTGACAGAGGCCAGGTAGCAGAGGCTAGGTGACAGAGGCCAGGTAGCAGAGGCTAGGTGACAGAGGCCAGGTAGCAGAGGCTAGGTGACAGAGGCCAGGTAGCAGAGGCTAGGTGACAGAGGCCAGATATCAGAGGCTAGGTGACAGAGGCCAGGTAGCAGATGCTAGGTGACAGAGGTCAGGTAGCAGAGGCTAGGTGACAGAGGCCAGATATCAGAGGCTAGGTGACAGAGGCCAGGTAGCAGATGCTAGGTGACAGAGGCCAGGTAGCAGAGGCTAGGTGACAGAGGCCAGGTAGCAGAGGCTTGGTGACCGAGGCCAGGTAGCAGAGGCTAAGTGACAGAGGTCAGGTAGCAGAGGACAAGTGATAGATGTCAGGTAGCAGAGGCCAGGTAGCAGAGCCCAAGTGACAGAGCCCAGGTAGCAGAGACCAAGTGACAGAGCCCAGATAGCAGAGCCCAAGTGACAGAGCCCAGGTAGCAGAGACCAAGTGACAGCCAGGTAGCAGAGACCAAGTGACAGAGCCCAGGTAGCAGAGACCAAGTGACAGAGCCCAGGTAGCAGAGACCAAGTGACAGCCAGGTAGCAGAGGCCAAGTGGCAGAGGCCAGGTAGCAGAGACCAAGTGACAGCCAGGTAGCAGAGACCAAGTGACAGAGCCCAGGTAGCAGAGACCAAGTGACAGAGCCCAGGTAGCAGAGACCAAGTGACAGAGCCCAGGTAGCAGAGACCAAGTGACAGAGCCCAGGTAGCAGAGACCAAGTGACAGCCAGGTAGCAGAGACCAAGTGACAGAGCCCAGGTAGCAGAGACCAAGTGACAGAGCCCAGGTAGCAGAGACCAAGTGACAGAGCCCAGGTAGCAGAGCCCAAGTGGCAGAGCCCAGGTAGCAGAGACCAAGTGACAGAGCCCAGGTAGCAGAGACCAAGTGACAGAGCCCAGGTAGCAGAGCCCAAGTGACAGAGCCCAGGTAGCAGAGCCCAAGTGACAGAGCCCAGGTAGCAGAGCCCAAGTGACAGAGCCCAGGTAGCAGAGACCAAGTGACAGAGCCCAGGTAGCAGAGCCCAAGTGACAGAGCCCAGTAGCAGAGACCAAGTGACAGAGCCCAGGTAGCAGAGCCCAAGTGGCAGAGCCCAGGTAGCAGAGACCAAGTGACAGAGCCCAGGTAGCAGAAACCAAGTGACAGCCAGGTAGCAGAGACCAAGTGACAGAGCCCAGGTAGCAGAGCCCAAGTGACAGAGCCCAGTAGCAGAGACCAAGTGACAGAGCCCAGGTAGCAGAGCCCAAGTGACAGAGCCCAGGTAGCAGAGGCCAAGTGGCAGAGGCCAGGTAGCAGAGGCCAAGTGACAGAGGCCAGGTAGCAGAGGCCAAGTGACAGAGGCCAGGTAGCAGAGGACAAGTGACAGAGCCCAGGTAGCAGAGCCAAGTGACAGAGCCCAGGTAGCAGAGACCAAGTGACAGAGCCCAGGTAGCAGAGCCCAAGTGACAGAGCCCAGGTAGCAGAGGCCAAGTGGCAGAGCCCAGGTAGCAGAGACCAAGTGACAGAGCCCAGGTAGCAGAGCCCAAGTGACAGAGGCCAGGTAGCAGAGGCCAAGTGGCAGAGGCCAGGTAGCAGAGGCCAGGCAGCAAAGGCTCGTTGAGAGAGTCCATGGTAGCAGATGTCTGGTAGCAGAGGCTAGATGACAGAGGCCAGGTAGCAGAAACTAGGTGACAGAGGTCAACTAGCAGAATCGAAGTGACAGATGCCGGCTGGCAGAGGCCAAGTAGCAGAGAGCAAGCGACGGAGGCCAGTAACAGAGGTGGTTGTCCAACGAGGCCAGTTCGAGAATATGTTTTTGTCCAGCATCGCAAGAAACAGTAAGAACATTTGACTGAACATAGCGCGTGCATCGTCTAGAAAAACATGTTCTGGGATGTATTATGCTCTCAAAAAAAAAAAAAAACCAAAAAGCTTCAAGTAAACACGTGAAGTGATCTGTAACAAATGTACACAAACCGGCGACAAAGCTCTCATAATATTTTACATTATCGGAGACAGTTGCCATACCTGACAGGAGGAGAACAGCTAGTGCCAGGGAAAACTTGAGCATATTTTCTAAGTTCGATTCTCTGAAAACACAAAACAAAAAAAGGAAGCACATTTAGGGTAGATATTTTTGTAAATACAAGGTACCCCTTTCCTATCTTTTTTTTTTCTTAAACACTCGACTCAAAGAAAGGAGCTACATGTCTTAGCAATTATGAAGAGAAGAAGATAACAGTCTGTGTCTAGATGTGTTTCCTTTTGTTCTAAATTTCATGCAGGACAAAAGTACGATGGAAAAATATCTCAAATTAAGCAATGATCGCTGATATAATTATTACCATTTGTTATTATTAAAGGACAATTACTGTTAGGTTATTTAATTGCACCGAATATCTGGAAATTGTACGCTTTGATGGAAGTAGGCTAACCTTTGACGTGTTACAGCGGTGAAGTGGTTAGCATACTTGTCGGCCGACCAGATGGTGAAGTGGGTAGCAGAGACCAAGTGACAGCCAGGTAGCAGAGACCAAGTGACAGCCAGGTAGCAGAGCCAAGTGACAGAGCCCAGGTAGCAGAGACCAAGTGACAGAGCCCAGGTAGCAGAGACCAAGTGACAGAGCCCAGGTAGCAGAGACCAAGTGACAGAGCCCAGGTAGCAGAGACCAAGTGACAGCCAGGTAGCAGAGACCAAGTGACAGAGCCCAGGTAGCAGAGACCAAGTGACAGAGCCCAGGTAGCAGAGACCAAGTGACAGAGCCCAGGTAGCAGAGCCCAAGTGGCAGAGCCCAGGTAGCAGAGACCAAGTGACAGAGCCCAGGTAGCAGAGACCAAGTGACAGAGCCCAGGTAGCAGAGCCCAAGTGACAGAGCCCAGGTAGCAGAGCCCAAGTGACAGAGCCAGGTAGCAGAGCCCAAGTGACAGAGCCCAGGTAGCAGAGACCAAGTGACAGAGCCCAGGTAGCAGAGCCCAAGTGACAGAGCCCAGGTAGCAGAGACCAAGTGACAGAGCCCAGGTAGCAGAGCCCAAGTGGCAGAGCCCAGGTAGCAGAGACCAAGTGACAGAGCCCAGGTAGCAGAAACCAAGTGACAGCCAGGTAGCAGAGACCAAGTGACAGAGCCCAGGTAGCAGAGCCCAAGTGACAGAGCCCAGGTAGCAGAGACCAAGTGACAGAGCCCAGGTAGCAGAGCCCAAGTGACAGAGCCCAGGTAGCAGAGGCCAAGTGGCAGAGGCCAGGTAGCAGAGGCCAAGTGACAGAGCCCAGGTAGCAGAGCCCAAGTGACAGAGGCCAGGTAGCAGAGGCCAAGTGACAGAGCCCAGGTAGCAGAGCCCAAGTGACAGAGCCCAGGTAGCAGAGACCAAGTGACAGAGCCCAGGTAGCAGAGCCCAAGTGACAGAGCCCAGGTAGCAGAGGCCAAGTGGCAGAGCCCAGGTAGCAGAGACCAAGTGACAGAGCCCAGGTAGCAGAGCCCAAGTGACAGAGGCCAGGTAGCAGAGGCCAAGTGGCAGAGGCCAGGTAGCAGAGGCCAGGCAGCAAAGGCTCGTTGAGAGAGTCCATGGTAGCAGATGTCTGGTAGCAGAGGCTAGATGACAGAGGCCAGGTAGCAGAAACTAGGTGACAGAGGTCAACTAGCAGAATCGAAGTGACAGATGCCGGCTGGCAGAGGCCAAGTAGCAGAGAGCAAGCGACGGAGGCCAGTAACAGAGGTGGTTGTCCAACGAGGCCAGTTCGAGAATATGTTTTTGTCCAGCAGAGCAAGAAACAGTAGGAACATTTGACTCAACATAGCGCGTGCATCGTCTAGAAAAACATGTTCTGGGATGTATTATGCTCTCAAAAAAAAAAAAAAAACCAAAAAGCTTCAAGTAAACACTTGAAGTGATCTGTAACAAATGTACACAAACCGGCGACAAAGCTCTCATAATATTTTACATTATCGGAGACAGTTGCCATACCTGACAGGAGGAGAACAGCTAGTGCCAGGGAAAACTTGAGCATATTTTCTAAGTTCGATTCTCTGAAAACACAAAACAAAAAAGGAAACAAATTTAGGGTAGATATTTTTGTAAATACAAGGTACCCCTTTCCTATCTTTTTTTTTTCTTAAACACTCGACTCAAAGAAAGGAGCTACATGTCTTAGCAATTATGAAGAGAAGAAGATAACAGTCTGTGTCTAGATGTGTTTCCTTTTGTTCTAAATTTCATGCAGGACAAAAGTACGATGGAAAAATATCTCAAATTAAGCAATGATCGCTGATATAATTATTACCATTTGTTATTATTAAAGGACAATTACTGTTAGGTTATTTAATTGCACCGAATATCTGGAAATTGTACGCTTTGATGGAAGTAGGCTAACCTTGACGTGTTACAGCGGTGCAGTGGTTAGCATACTTGTCGGTCGACCAGATGGTCCAGTGGTTAGCATACTTGTCGGCCGACCAGATGGTGAAGTGGTTAGCATACTTGTCGGTCGACCAGATGGTCCAGTGGTTAGCATACTTGTCGGTCGACCAGATGGTCCAGTGGTTAGTATACTTGTCGGCCGACCAGATGGTGCAGTGGTTAGTATACTTGTCGGCCGACCAGATGGTGCAGTGGTTAGTATACTTGTCGGTCGACCAGATGTTGCAGTGGTTAGTATACTTGTCGGTCGACCAGATGTTCCAGTGGTTAGTATACTTGTCGGCCGACCAGATGGTGCAGTGGTTAGTATACTTGTCGGCCGACCAGATGGTGCAGTGGTTAGTATACTTGTCGGCCGACCAGATGGTGCAGTGGTTAGTATACTTGTCGGTCGACCAGATGTTCCTTGCTTCATTTCTAGACTGGGGGGGGGGGGGGGAATTTATTTCGAACCGACCGACACCCAGTCTTAGAAAATGGGTACTTGTGTTTGTTTTAACACAACAAAGAGAGCTTGGACAGGTGGGGAACTCTGTTATCTGACAGTGCTGTAGTTGTCCAGAAATTTGAAAACCACTAAATTTCACAATCTTATAATATGCAAATACCACCGGGCACATTTTTAAAGGGCAATTCGTAAAATCGGACAGTACAGAGAGAGTAGCACAAACAATACAGAGAGATTAGCACGGCAGCAGAGAGAGTAGCACAAACAATATACAGAGATTAGAACGACAGTAGAGAGAGTAGTACAAACAATACAAAGAGATTAGAACGACAGTAGAGAGAGTAGTACAAACAATACAAAGAGATTAGAAAAACATGTTCTGGGATGTATTATGCTCTCAAAAAAAAAAACCAAAAAGCTTCAAGTAAACACTTGAAGTGATCTGTAACAAATGTACAGAAACTGGTGACAAAGCTCTCATAATATTTTACATTATCGGAGACAGTTGCCATACCTGACAGGAGGAGAACAGCTAGTGCCAGGGAAAACTTGAGCATATTTTCTAAGTTCGATTCTCTGAAAACACAAAACAAAAAAGGAAACAAATTTAGGGTAGATATTTTTGTAAATACAAGGTACCCCTTTCCTATCTTTTTTTTTTCTTAAACACTCGACTCAAAGAAAGGAGCTACATGTCTTAGCAATTATGAAGAGAAGAAGATAACAGTCTGTGTCTAGATGTGTTTCCTTTTGTTCTAAATTTCATGCAGGACAAAAGTACGATGGAAAAATATCTCAAATTAAGCAATGATCGCTGATATAATTATTACCATTTGTTATTATTAAAGGACAATTACTGTTAGGTTATTTAATTGCACCGAATATCTGGAAATTGTACGCTTTGATGGAAGTAGGCTAACCTTTGACGTGTTACAGCGGTGCAGTGGTTAGCATACTTGTCGGTCGACCAGATGGTCCAGTGGTTAGCATACTTGTCGGCCGACCAGATGGTGAAGTGGTTAGCATACTTGTCGGTCGACCAGATGGTCCAGTGGTTAGCATACTTGTCGGTCGACCAGATGGTCCAGTGGTTAGCATACTTGTCGGCCGACCAGATGGTGCAGTGGTTAGTATACTTGTCGGCCGACCAGATGGTGCAGTGGTTAGCATACTTGTCGGTCGACCAGATGTTCCAGTGGTTAGTATACTTGTCGGTCGACCAGATGTTCCAGTGGTTAGTATACTTGTCGGCCGACCAGATGGTCCATTGGTTAGTATACTTGTCGGCCGACCAGATGGTGCAGTGGTTAGTATACTTGTCGGCCGACCAGATGGTGCAGTGGTTAGTATACTTGTCGGTCGACCAGATGTTCCTTGCTTCATTTCTAGACTGGGGGGGGGGGGGGAAATTTATTTCGAACCGACCGACACCCAGTCTTAGAAAATGGGTACATGTGTTTGTTTTAACACAATAAAGAGAGCGGGGACAGGTGGGGAACTCTGTTATCTGACAGTGCTGTAGTTGTCCAGAAATTTGAAAACCACTAACATTTCAATATCTTATAATATGCAAATACCACCGGGCACATTTTTAAAGGGCAATTCGTAAAATCGGACAGTACAGAGAGAGTAGCACAAACAATACAGAGAGATTAGCACGGCAGCAGAGAGAGTAGCACAAACAATATACAGAGATTAGAACGACAGTAGAGAGAGTAGTACAAACAATACAAAGAGATTAGAACGACAGTAGAGAGAGTAGTACAAACAATACAAAGAGATTAGAACGACAGTAAAGAGAGTAGTACACACAATACAAAGAGATTAGAACGACAGTAGAGAGAGTAGTACACACAATACAAAGAGATTAGAACGACAGTAGAGAGAGTAGTACACACAATACAAAGAGATTAGAACGACAGTAGAGAGAGTAGTACACACAATACAAAGAGATTAGAACGACAGTAGAGAGAGTAGCACACACAATACAGAGAGATTAGCACGACAGTAGAGAGAGTAGTACAAACAATACAAAGAGATTAGAACGACAGTAGAGAGTGTAGCGCAGACAATATAGAAAGAGGCTAGCGGCAGTAGTACAGAGACAAGAGGCGGGCGATACAGAGAGAGTAGAGACAGACAATGCAGAACGATTATACAGACGGAAACGTTGCAATAATAATAAACATTTATGAACTCCTCTTTTTATCTTTATATAAGTAACTTGTATATTCATCTTCTTTTTAAAAATCTTTTTTATAACTAATTTGTATATTATTATCTGAAAGTCATCCAAAGTTCAGTATAAAAAAAGGCAATCATTATGTTTACCTACAACCATGCAGTGTAAGACTTATCTAACAGCGACAAGCAGAATTACTTCTGGTGCCTAAAAGACTTCACTGACATTTCAGGGTCGCTATCAAGAATGTAGGTGCTGGAGGGTGAAGGTTGATGTGGTCAAAACGTGACCAAGATGTCCAGACAGATGGTCAGTCAACACAAGACGGTGTCATCAGGTTACTGTACTTGGAAGGAGGTGTTGAAAAGGAGAGCGAAGCATCTATCTGGAGTGTGTGGACGATGGTTCCTAATTAACCAACCAACCAACCAACCAACCAACCAACCAACCAACCAACCAGTTAACTAATTAACTAAATAAATAACATTTCAACAACTCTCATGAAGTAACATAAACTTATGCGCCGTCTTTTTGATATAAATAAATGAGTTAAAGATGTTAGACAAGACGAAAGATGGCCATTTACCTACCTGACTTTGTTAAATCTTGCAAATGATGTTCGTGCCTTTTCTCAGACCTGTACGATAGACCACACGGCGATCTCTGGACTTTCTGAATGTCTGGAACATATTTCATTTGCTTTATACTTGAATTACTGCCCTCGTCGTGTGCAAAATAACACATCAGGGAACAAGGTCAAGGACTCTTGAGACAAATAAGTAGGCCGTGTTAAGAGTTCCTAGGAAAAGAGAATTTCCGAGAATTCTTGCATTATTCTCTTTTCTGTTATTTCTGGAAAGTGAGATCTCCGTTTGGAAGGAATTAACATGTCTTTTCTCGTCATAGATGATACATAACTTCGTCAAACACGTCTGAGTTGTTACTACTGCTCTGTATATTATCACATGCAGCTTTATAACAACACAAAACGTTCCTCTCTGCTTACCTACAGACGGTTTATCGCACTGTTTTACTCTGCTGCCATATAGTTCACTATGTAGAATGCAGAAGAGACTGTAATAAATAGTTTGTAGAAACAGATTCCCGCATAGCCTATTTATTCTCCAGTCGATGACCATCATCTTTAAGGTCCAGACAGATTATTTCGTTTTCTCCTCGAGTCCACCACCTGGCAAATCTGTTTATGTGTTTGTTTGTTGGTGGTGGTTTGTCACCTGACTACGAAGTGGGAACTTTCAACCGTTACAGAGCTGCACCTTGTTGGACTGAGTGTAAACTCTTTCCTAGCTAAAATAGTGAATCCTTTCAGACTCCAGCCGCAGGAGTTACGTCGAAGCTTACAATGTTGGTCAGATAAACACAGCACAACAATGTTTCCTTAGACACCTGACAGAGACAGAGAGAGAGAGAGAGAGAGAGAGAGAGAGAGAGAGAGAGAAAAGGTGTTGCCCTGACTGACCGTAGTTTTCGGCTCCATAAAACTGTATCTCTGAAACATCTTCCTCTTTTGACATTTACCAAATATATACAGAAAACAGCCACAAAAGTACAATCACTTGCTTTAGTTGTGGGCCTCTGTTAATTGTATCACTACATTTTCATATTTAAATTGAAACAATGAACTGTGCACCACACAACAAACAGAAATATCAAGATTCACATTCTGGGCTTACAGATTATTTAAGATAAAGATAAAATCCTCGTTTCCATGACATTGAATGTGGCACGGCGTTAGGCTGGTATACTCACGACCCTGCTCAGATCAGCTATTTCATATTTGTATTTCTCGGGCCCCTAATATAATATATGTCCAGCTCAAGGCCCCCAATATAATATCTGTCCTGCTTAGGCCCCCAATATAATATATGTCCAGCTCAGGCCCCAATATAATATCTGTCCTGCTCAGGCCCCCAATATAATATCTGTCCAGCTCAGGCCCGCTATATAACATCTGAATTGTTCGGGCCCCCAATCTAATATCTGTCCTGCTCAGGTCCCCAATATAATATATGTCCAGCTCAGGGCCCCTATATAACATCTGATTTGTTCGTGCCCCCAATATAATATCTGTCCTGCTTATCCCCAGTATATAACATCTGACTTATTCGGGCCCCCAATATATAATATATGTCCAGCTCAGGCCCCCTATATAACATCTGACTTATTCGGGCCCCCAATATATAATATATGTCCAGCTCAGGCCCCCTATATAACATCTGACTTGTTCGGGCCCCCAATATAATATATGTCCAGCGCAGGCCCCCTATATTACATCTCCCTTGTTCAGGCCCCGTATATATTATCTGACTTACTGGGGTCCCTATATAATATCTGCTGTGTAGAAAGTAACTGTTAGTATCTGTGTCGAGTCTGCTTCAGAGTGGTGGGGGGGGAGGGGAGGAATAATAATGAAAGCTGCTCCTACTTTTTTTTATATAGATTTTGCCAGAGACTACACGTCACAAAGCCAGGTCACAACAAGTCGGCGGTTAACAGGAAATGATCCGGCACGTACTCTTCACGAACAGACGCAGCTGATGCCAGACAGTGACCTGCACAGGCAGTGCACGGTCCACAGCGCGACACAGGAAGGTTACACAGGATGCAGCCAGCGAAACTACACAACCAGCCAGCCAGAGGTGGCCTAAAGTCGGATCGCACGAAAGCTTCCGTTTCGCCTGTACCAACTCTTACTCTATTCAAGTGCCATGCCGCATGGCGTAGGCAATCATTTCTCTCCATAATTCCGCCGGTGACTTTCTTCCTAGCCACACTGACAGAGCATCCAGTAACTTCTCTCTCTCTCTCTTCTTCCCTCAATTTTTCCAGTTGCCACAGTATGTTCCAATTTTCTTCTTCTCAGGAAATGTCCTACAAATCTCGCTTGTCTGCCTCTGATCTGTGCTATAATTTGCTTGTTATCTCCAGCCTCTCATAAGACTTCTTCATTGGTTTTCTTGGCTGCCCATGGTACCTTCAACATCCTTCTTATGAACCACATCTCCATGGCCTCCATTTCTCACTGTACTCTCTTATTCATGGACCATGCTTCACATCCATAAAACAAAATTGGCTTGATGTAGCATTTAAGTACTTGGAATCTTGTTTCCACTGACATGGATCTGCTGCACAAGATGTTTCTTATTTTCTGGAATGATGACTTGGACTGAGCACGTCTGCTTTTTATTTCATTGTGACTTCTTCTTCGTTCGCTTCTACAACCACGACCGGCCCGTGATCCTACTGAATTTACTCCCCTGGTCCTCAATAGGTCCAGTGGTCCCCGTGTGGTCCCCGAAAGGACCACAAGAGGTTCAGAGTATCGCAGGGCTTGAGCCTGTATTCTCGGTGTGTCTCAGAAGCGGGATTGCGTGACACGGTGGTTTTCGTTGCACCAGTTTAGTCTAGAACTGGACTTTCTCACCGGAAAACCTCGACGTGTTTTGAGATACCCGTGTATCACCGCCGTATGAGAGATGTTTGCTCATCCAGTCCAGCGTTTAACTTTCTCACCGGAAAACCTCGACGTGTTTTGGATATCAGCATATCCCCGCCGTGTGAGAGATGTTTCCCCATCCAGTCCAGCGTTTAACTTTCTCACCGGAAAACCTCAGCGTAATTAGGATACGCAAACATCCTCGCCGGGTGAGAGGTGGTTGCCTATCTAGACTTCCCTGGTCCAGTGTCTCCGACTTCAGCATTTTGTGGTCGTGGCCGCTACCCTTCCTAGTTGTGACCAGGAAGGAGCTTTTGTCCAGGAGGACGAACCCTCGCCACTAGTAAGTTTCACCCCGGTTTAGGGATATTATCCCAGTATGGGCGTGTTTAGAACGTGACCGACCTCTAGAGAGGAGGTACCGTGACATGAGTAGCCATCAAATTTCACCCCTGGTTTAAGCCGGTTTAGGCAATCTGCCCCAGTATGGGTGTAGAACGGACGTGGCCGGCCTCTAGAGCAGAGGTGCCGTGGTATGAGTAGCTCTCGCCGAGAAACTACTGGACATACCGATTAAGCTTCATTTTATCCTTTCCATCACCTTTAGACATCGCCGCCGAACGGCAATTTTGATTACTTTTCCTCATTATCTTCATTGGTCGGGAGGAGTTTCACTCCACGCGCGGCTTCCGATGAATCTCGCCAGCAGCTTCTTAACCCCTGGGTTAAGCCGGTTCAGGCAGTTCACCCGGTATGAGTGTACGTGGAATGTGGCCGACCTCCAGAGCAGAGGTGCCGCGATTTGAGCAGTCCTGACCTCGAAACTACTGTTTACTTCACTTACTCCTTTCTTTCACCTTTTCCACAGTTTCACCGCACGGCAACCCATAATCGCACCTTCTTCGCTGGCCGGGAGGAGCCCCACTCCACGCACGGTAGCTGAAGAATCTCGCCAGCAGCGGTAGATGAGCTACCAAACATGACTCTCATCTACCCGAAACGTCTGATTTTCAGGCGCCAGATTTTCGCCTTCGCCCCTTCTTCTGTCAGTTTGAACAGTTCTGCCACGAGAAGGCCAGGGGCTAGACTTGACTGTCAGAGGCTATTTGAGATGCACGCCGTTGGGATGGAGAGCGATATATCCTCCGGCAATAACAGTTCTTAGAACCATTTCAGTGTGACATTTTCCATCAGCTGTTACAATTGTTCCTAAGTATTCTTACTTAACAAATCGAAATGAGGAGAAGTAGAGTCAAGTAAACACATCACGCAACCACTGCCGGGATCATCAGTGTAACGAAGCACTGACCTTTAAAGTGAGATAGTTTCATTCATTCATCTGCATTACCTTTGCTGAACTTTGCCTCCCTAATATCGCTCCTGTAGGCCTCTCTACTGTGAGCAAGATGGCCTGCTGCTGATGCATGCATTTACAGATCATCAACGATGTCTTGCAGCCATCTTCGCCTTGGTCTTCCTGTTTCTTTTTCCTATTATGTGGCCGACGATTAACTGGGACGAAGCTGAGTTCACGAGAATGCAGAGAAAAAAAAATCCTTCTGGATAAAAATATTACACGTTGTCCATGTTTATGCACATGGAACCTGACATATAACACAACTGTTTACTGGAAACAAGATTATTTGTGTGTATTTTTTCTCCACAGCAACATGAACATTACCCGTTTTCTTGTTTGCTGTAAAACATTTTTTTGGGGATGTACTGAAGTATTTGTTAAAGGAAACATTTGTTATATTTGGTTGTTGTTCTTGAAATTGTGTTTAATCACGACAAAACCTTTTGTTGTTTTAGTGAGGGGAGAGTTTGAGTTGGGGAGAGGGGGGGGGGGGGCAGGAGCTGGTTTTGTGGCGGGGCCGGCCGAAGGAACCAGGTCAGCGCCTCGTAGTAGATGAGTCCAGGCGTGCATGCGGGGAAAAGGGGAGAGTGAGCAGTCAAAACCGGCGGTCACGTGATGTGTGCTGGTGAGATAAGGCGCGAGATTAAAATGTGCGCCGTTCTTGGTATATGTTGTGCGTATGTGCCTAACTGGGATAGAGCTGACGGTTTGTGTAATAAATGAAAGTTATCGCACCACCTCTGTCATGTTACCGTGAGTGACTGTGTGTCGACGTAACATTCTGCTATATGGACTGCATATATGTGTTACAGATATTCATATGAAAACAGCTGAGAGCTAAGGATGATGGTTAGAAGTTGTATTTTTTTTCTTGCAGGTATCGATCGAGTATACTTAGTGTGGCACTGAAATTGTTTATGTGATCAGGTTACTATCACCATTGATTACATTGATTATGTGTTGATTACATTGATTATGTGTTGATTACATTGATTATGTGTTGATTACATTGACGATTCTATGCCGTACAGTGAAGCTAGGAGCCTTGCATAGGGAAGGGTACAATGAGGAGCCAGCTGCGCAGTAGGCGCGATGACGGGGGGCCACCGGGTGGAAGGAAGTTAAGAGCCATGGAAAACAAGAGAAGGTTGTTCGTGCGACAGACTAGTTATTAAAGGAGATATGGGGCTACCAGGTGCAGAGTGCACCAATGACCAATGTCATAAGGCAGATAATGGAGTGAGAAGATACGGGGCTACCAGGTGCAGAGTGCACCAATGACCAATGTCATAAGGCAGATAATAGAGTAATAAGATGTGGGGCCAGAAGAAGGGTAGGGAACCCCATAAGCAGCTGATGCATGTAAGGAAGGAATTGTAGAAGGAACTCTTAATAGAGACACTTATGTCAACTGATATATAATTAAGCCTCTTATTGTTATGTGTTGGAAGATTGACATCGTGTTATGTACTCTGCGTTGTCGTCCACCGTTTCGTTATTCACGTTAATACTCAGCGTGAGCTGATTGTTATATGTGAAACTTCTAGCTCAGTGTCTTCTAGTTACATGAACATTGTTGTAACTATACGTACTGTACGTTGGTAGTTAAGTTTTATTCAGAATGATGCTGTCCCAAGTGGCCAGACTGCTACAGGGGAGAGAACTGGAACCTGGGGACAGCTTGGGGGTGGGGGGTAATCGCTGGACCCACATTTGTTCGACAGTTCAGGATTGAAGTTTATACTCCCCCCCCCCCCCAAATAGGCTGATGTATAGTTAATCACCAGAAGTTTACATTAGATGAGAGTAAGACAACTTGTCATGATTACTTCGATTGATGCCTATGATATTAACAATACAAAAAATAACACTCATCTAAGTGGTTTTTCGTTTACATCCGCATCATTGGCACTCCAAATTTCAGGCAACTTCTCTTTCCATTTGTTCACTGGCTCAAATGCTTCTTACAAGTTTTGCATACAATATGAGGAGCCTATTGCTTATCTTGATCTTAAAACCTGACACCAAAATAACCCACATATGCTCCTTTTACAAACTCAGAAATAGATTTCCTACTTGCTTTCAGTGTGTACTCCCCACAAATATAGCAAAATACGTCGGGATGATTCAAGCAGTTCTGTAATGAAGTAGTCATAACCTCTACGCTGTTCGATTTACAAAAGTAAAATGATTTAAGTGGGAATATACACAAATCTCCTCCTATATGATCATAGCTATTACACAGCGCAACTATTTTAAACAGATTAATTTGAGAAACCTTTGAAGTATAAATTTATGTAGTCTAGGAAAACCATGATTTACCATCTGAATTTTGTGCACATAATTATGTCATAAAACAGAACAAAAGCCATTTTGTCATTTGAGCTATACATTTGCGCATTATAAGAAAGGAAATAGACGACTAGTTGTGAAACAAAGGTCTTTATATACATAAAAATTGGGGCTCATTAAATGCATAAATTTCCCATTCAAATAAGACAGCTTATTATGACATACCAATTCTGCAGAAGAGGTTTTTTTAAAGAGCGGATTAAAAGTCAAACATATCTAAGAAACTAGAACTGATGTCAACCATATCTAAGAAACTAGAGCTGATGTCAACCATATCTAAGAAACTAGAACTGATGTCAAGCATATCTAAGAAACTAGAACTGATGTCAACCATATCTAAGAAACTAGAACTGATGTCAAGCATATCTAAGAAACTAGAACTGATGTCAACCATATCTAAGAAACTAGAACTGATGTCAAGCATATCTAAGAAACTAGAACTGATGTCAACCATATCTAAGAAACTAGATCTATCTAAGTTGCACTGTATAGCATTTTCTGAACCAGCGCCTCAAATAACCCCAAGGACAGGCCTAAAAAAACTAACGCGCCAAGAATAGGATGCTTTTTTGTTGGACTGTGAAGTTCCTTAGCCTGTATGTAAGAAGAAAGAATCGATCTGCTTAGCCTGTATGTACTGAAGAAAGAATCGATCTGCTTAGCCTGTATGTACTGAAGAAAGAATCGATCTGCTTAGCCTGTATGTACTGAAGAAAGAATCTATCTGCTCTGTCAGCGTAGTAAGAACTGGGAAGGGAGCTTTGTATATTTGGACACGAAGAGAAGAGAGAAGGGAAGGGCAACTTTAAACAGTGCAGAATGTATATAAAGCAACACGTGACTTTATTCTATAGTGGAAGTGCAGAATTTTAATAAAACCAACACTAGGCACAAAAGCAATATGGATATCTGAACTCCGCTGAAAGCACTACTAGTAGTCCACACACGGATGTAAGCACTACTAGTAGTCCACACACGGATGTAAGCACTACTAGTAGTCCACACACGGATGTAAGCACTACTAGTAGTCCACACACGGATGTAAGCACTACTAGTAGTCCACACACGGATGTAAGCACTACTAGTAGTCCACACACGGATGTAAGCACTACTAGTAGTCCACACACGGATGTAAGCACTACTAGTAGTCCACACACGGATGTAAGCACTACTAGTAGTCCACACACGGATGTTTTTGTAGGTGATTAAGATCCTGATGTCTAGGACAGGGTAACATGACACTGGATGATAAGGAGACCTGTAGGTACTTGATCTTTTATTGTGCAAACAACCTTCAACAGCAGAACAGCCTGTACAAGAGTAAAGATAAGAGAGGCAATCGTGACGGACAATCTTGAGCAAGCCAGAAACATTTGACGACAAACAATCACCATCAGGTACATGTGATGATAGACAATCACCATCAGATACACTTGATGGTAGACAATCACCATCAGATACATGTGATGATAGACAATCACCATCAGATACATGTGATGATAGACAATCACCATCAAATACACTTGATGGTAGACAGTCACCATCAGATACATGTGATGATAGACAATCACCATCAGATACATGTGATGATAGACAATCACCATCAAATACACTTGATGGTAGACAATCACCATCAGATACACGTGATGGTAGACAACCATACATAGAGATACATGTGATGATAGACAGTAACAGTCAGATACATGTGGTTATAACCAAACCACGGTCACATACATGTGATGACAGAAAATCATAGTCAAATACGTGTGATGATAGACAGTCACAGTCAGGTATATGTGAAGATAAACAATCACAGTCAGATACATGTGAAGCTAGACAATCAGAGCCAGATACACGTGAAGCTAGACAATCAGAGCCAGATACACGTGAAGATAGACGATCACAGCCAGATACATATGATGCTAGACAATCACAGTCAGATATATATATATAATGCTAGACATTCACAGTCAGATGCATGTGAAGATAGACAAACACAGTCATATACATCTGATGATAGACAATGACAGTCAGAAACATGTGAAGAATACAATATTAAAACAGCAAGAAAGATTACATGTATATGAATGTTACTTTCATTTCAAATTTTTTTTTTGTGTTTCTCAATTTTGTTTCAAACCTGTTAACTATGGGATACTTGTAGTATGTCTCATGCTTTTGCCTGTTATATGTCTCATGTTATTGGTTATATTATGTCTTACGCTATTTGTTGTAATATGTCTTATGATATTGCCTGTAATATGTCTTATTCTATTGGTTGTAATATGTCTTATTCTATTGGTTGTAATATGTCTTATGATATTGCCTGTAATATGTCTTATTCTATTGGTTGTAATATGTCTTATGCTATTGGTTGTAATATGTCTTATTCTATTGGTTGTAATATGTCTTATTCTATTGGTTGTAATATGTCTTATGCTATTGGTTGTAATATGTCTTATTCTATTGGTTGTAATATGTCTTATGCTATTGGTTGTAATATGTCTTATTCTATTGGTTGTAATATGTCTTATGCTATTGGTTGTACAATGTCTTATGCTAGTGCCTTTAATATGTTTTATACTAATGTCTGTACTATGTTTTATGCTATTGCTTGTAATATTGCGTATCCTATTCGTTGTAATATGTCTTATGCTATTGGTTGTAATATTTCTTATCCTATTCGTTGTAATAAATCTGATGCTATTGCTTGTAGCATGTCTTTTGCTATTATATGCTTGTAATACGTCTTATAAACGTCATGATAATTTAGAGAAGACCGTATTGGAAGGATACATAATGGGAAAAAGAAAAAGAGGAAGACCGAAACGAAGATGGCTGCAAGACATCGTTGACGATCTGGAAATGTATGCAGCAGCAGCAGGCCATCTTGCTCACAACTGAGAGGCCTACAGGAGTGCTGTTTGGGAGGCAAAGTTCCGCAAGGGACATACAAATGAATGAATGAATGAATACGTCTTATGCAATTGGTTGTATTATGTTTACGCTATTTGTTGTAATATGTCTTATTCTGTTGCCTGTAATATCATCATCATCATCATCATCATCAGGTGCCGTGCCGACTGGCGTTAGCTATTATGCTTCTCCAGAGTACCAGATCCTTTATGCAGGCCATCAGTTCAGTTGGTGATCTCCTCTCACACCATCCTGTCAGACAGTCCAGTATCTTTTCTCTTGGTCTTCCTCTTGATCTTATTCCTTCTATTTTTCCTGTTGTTATAATATTTTCTATGCCCCCTCTTCTCATTGCATGTCCTATGAAAGTACATTGTCTCTCTCTTATCTTTTTGACAAGGATTTTTGTCTCTCCAGCTCTTCTCATACATTCTTCATTAGTTATTTTTGCTGTCCAGGGGATTCGCAACATTCTTCTAATAAACCACATTTCTGCTGCTTCCAATGATTTTTGTGCAGACTTGCCTATTGTCCATGATTCACTTCCATATAACAAGATAGGTTCAATATAGCATTTTAGGACTCGTTTTCTAACATTTATTGATAAAGATGTGTTAGCTAATATGTTTCTCACTCTCTGAAATGCAGTCTTTGCTTGGCCTATTCTGTTCCTAATTTCTGTTCTGCATTTCCCATCTGAAGTTATTACTGCTTCAAGGTATTTGAATTTCTGCACCTGCTTTAGAATAGTTCCATTTAATTTATTACTGCATGCTGGTGGATTCTGTTTCTTAGATATAACTATAGTCTCTGTCTTTTAGATGTTCAAAGTAAGGCCTTTCTGTTCACTTTCTTTGGCGACTTTATCCAAGAGATTTTGCAGGTCTTGTTGGCTCTCAGCTATCAGTACTGTGTCGTCAGCATACTGAAGGTTGCTAATATTGTCTTATCCTATTCGTTGCAATATGTCTTATGCTATTGGTTGCAATATGTCTTATCCTATTGGTTACAATATGTCTTATGCTATTGGTTGTAATATGTCTTATGCTATTGGTTGCAATATGTCTTATGCTATTGGTTGCAATATGTCTTATGCTATTGCCTGTAATATGTCTTACCCTATTCGTTGTAATAAATCTGATGCTATTGCTTGTAGCATGTCTTTTGCTATTACATGCTTGTAATACGTCTTTTTTAGAGAAGACCGTATTGGAAGGATACATAATGGGAAAAAGAAAAAGAGGAAGACCAAGACGAAGATGGCTGCAAGACATCGTTGACGATCTGGAAATGGATGCAACAGCAGCAGGCCATCTTGCTCACAACTGAGAGGCCTACAGGAGTGCTGTTAGGGAGGCAAAGTTCCGCAAGGGACATGCAAATGAATGAATGAATGAATACGTCTTATGCAATTGGTTGTATTATGTTTTATGCTATTTGTTGTAATATGTCTTATGTTATATGTTGTAATATGTCTTATTCTTTGCCTGTAATATCATCATCATCATCATCATCATCAGGTGCCGTGCCGACTGGCGTTAGCTATTATGCTTCTCCAGAGTACCAGATCCTTTATGCAGGCCATCAGTTCAGTTGGTGATCTCCTCTCACACCATCCTGTCAGACAGTCCAGTATCTTTTCTCTTGGTCTTCCTCTTGATCTTATTCCTTCTATTTTTCCTGTTGTTATAATATTTTCTATGCCCCCTCTTCTCATTGCATGTCCTATGAAAGTACATTGTCTCTCTTATCTTTTTGACAAGGATTTTTGTCTCTCCAGCTCTTCTCATACATTCTTCATTAGTTATTTTTGCTGTCCAGGGGATTCGCAACATTCTTCTAATAAACCACATTTCTGCTGCTTCCAATGATTTTTGTGCAGACTTGCCTATTGTCCATGATTCACTTCCATATAACAAGATAGGTTCAATATAGCATTTTAGGACTCGTTTTCTAACATTTATTGATAAAGATGTGTTAGCTAATATGTTTCTCACTCTCTGAAATGCAGTCTTTGCTTGGCCTATTCTGTTCCTAATTTCTGTTCTGCATTTCCCATCTGAAGTTATTACTGCTTCAAGGTATTTGAATTTCTGCACCTGCTTTAGAATAGTTCCATTTAATTTATTACTGCATGCTGGTGGATTCTGTTTCTTAGATATAACTATAGTCTCTGTCTTTTAGATGTTCAAAGTAAGGCCTTTCTGTTCACTTTCTTTGGCGACTTTATCCAAGAGATTTTGCAGGTCTTGTTGGCTCTCAGCTATCAGTACTGTGTCGTCAGCATACTGAAGGTTGCTAATATTGTATTCTCCAATTTTTATGCCTGGTTCTGTGATGAATGTTCTTAGAATATTCTCGCTATACAGAGAAAAAAGGTCTGGAGATAGTACACATCCTTGTCGCACCCCTTGTTTTATAGGTTGATATTTTCCAATTCTATGTTCAACTCGAACTGCTGCTTCTTGCTGCAAGTATAGATGTTTTACAATCCTCAGTTCTTTGCCGTCTATATTGATGTCTTTAAGCATTTTAATAATTTCATTATGTTTCACCTTGTCAAATGCCTTGGTGTAATCAATGAAGCATAAGTAGAGGTCTTTCTGTACTTCTAAAGCTCTTTCTGTTAGTGTTCGTAAAGCATAAATGGCATTGTGTGTTCCCTTTCCTTCAACAAATCCAAACTGTTCATCTGCTATTTCCATTTGTATCTTATTCTTTGCCTGTAATATCATCACCATCATCATCAGGTGCCGTGCCGACTGGCGTTGGCTGTTATGCTTCTCCAGAGTACACGATCCTTCATGCAGGCCATCAGTTCAGTTGGTGATCTCCTCTCACACCATCCCGTCAGACTGTCCAGTATCATTTCTCTTGGTCTTCCTCTTGATCTTCTTCCTTCTATTTTTCCTGTTGTTATAATATTTTCAATGCCCCCTCTTCTCATTGCATGTCCTATGAAAGTACATTGTCTCTCTCTTATCATTTTGACAAGGTTTTTTTGTCTCTCCTGCTCTTCTCATACATTCTTCATTAGTTATTTTTGTTGTCCAGGGGATTCGCAACATTCTTCTAATAAACCACATATCTGCTGTTTCCAATGATTTTTGTGCAGACTTGCCTATAGTCCATGATTCACTTCCATATAACAAGATAGGTGCAATATAGCATTTTAGGACTCGTTTTCTAACATTCATTGATACAGATGTGTTAGCTAATATGTTTCTCATTCTCTGAAATGCAGTCTTTGCTTGGCCTATTCTGTTCCTAATTTCTGTTCTGCATTTACCATCTGAAGTTATTACTGCTCCAAGGTATTTGAATTTCTGCACCTGCTTTAGAATGGTTCCGTTTAATTTAATACTGCATGCTGGTGGATTATGTTTCTTAGATATAACCATAGTCTCTGTCTTTTTGATGTTCAAAGTAAGGCCTTTCTGTTCACTTTCTTTGGCGACTTTATCCAAGAGATTTTGCACGTCTTGGTGGTTCTCAGCTATCAGTAATGTGTCGTCAGCATACCGAAGGTTGTTAATATTGTATCCTCCAATTTTTATGCCTGGTTCTGTAATGAATGTTAATAGAATATTCTCGCTATACAACGAAAAAAGGTCAGGAGATAGTACACATCCTTGTAGAACCCCCTGTTTTATAGGTTGATATTTTCCAATTCTATTTTCAACTCGAACTGCTGCTTCTTGCTGCCAGTATAGATGTTTTACAATCTTCAAGTCTTTGCCGTCTATGTTGATGTCTTCAAGCATTTTAATAATTTCATTATGTTTCACCTTGTCATATGCATTGGTATAATCAATGAAGCATAAGTAGAGATCTTTCTGTACTTCTAAAGCTCTTTCTGTTAGTGTTCGTAAAGCATAAATGGCATTGTGTGTTCCCTTTAATTCAACAAATCCAAACTGTTCATTTGCTATTTCCATTTGTATCTTTTTCCTTGTTCTTCTCATAATATTTCTCAGAAGTAGCTTCGTTATGCGACATGAGAGGCTGATAGTCCGGTGGTCGTCACATTCCTTTGCACCTGGTTTCTTTGGTAGTGCTATAAACGTGGATTTAATCAGGTCACTGGGAATATAACCACTGCTGTAAATGTCATTCAGTAACTTGGTTATTATTTTTATTCCTGTCTCTTCTAGTGCCTCTATTTCTTCTATTGTTATATTATCAGGCCTATCCGATTTTCCTTTCTTCATGTGTTTGATGGCATCTATGATTTCATCTTCAAGTATTGGCGGTCCATCACGGTTTTCAATATCTGGTGTTAATTCTGGTCTTTTTCCTCCATATAGCTCACCGATATAATACTCTGTCCTCTGTGCACAATGTCTTCTTTTCCCATTAACATTTTACCTTCTTTTGATTTCAGACATCCTGTTGTATATTTTGTTTTCCTGCCTGTGAGTTCATTAATTCGTTTGTGCATGGTTTTTGCTTTTTTATTATGAGAGTCCTCTATCTGTCTGCACTGTTCATTTAACCACACTTCTTTTGCTTCTCTGCATTTGCGTCTTATTTATGTAATATATCTTATGCTATTGTTGTAATATGTCTGATGCTATTGATTGCAGTGTGTCTTATGCTATTGCTTATAATATGTCTAATACAATTGGTTGTAATATGTCTTATGCTATTGGTTTTAATATATCTTATGCTGTTGGTTATAATATGTCTTATACTACAGGCCTGTAACATGTTTTATACTATTGGTTATAATATGTCCTGATGCTATTGCTTTTAGCATATCTTTTGCTATTGCTTGTAATACGTCTTAAGCAGTTGGTTGTACTATGTTTTATGCTGTTGGTTCTAACATGTCTTATACTACTGCCTGTAACATGTCTTAAACTATTGGATGTAAAATGTCTTATGCTATTGGTTATAATATGTTTTGTACTAATGCCTGTAACATGTCTTATACTACTGGCTGTAAAATGTCTTATGCTATTGGTTATAATGTTTTGTACTACTGATTGTAACATGTCTTATACTACTGGCTGTAATATGTCTTATGCTATTGGTTATAATATGTTTTGTACTACTGATTGTAACATGCCGTATAATATTGTTTGTAATATGTCTTATACTATTGGTTATAATATGTCTTACGCTACTGCCTGTAATATGTCTTATACTATTGGTTGTAATATGTATTATACTACTTCCTGCAATATATCGTATACTATTTCCTGTAATATGTCTTATACTACTTCCTTTATTATATCAATACTACTTTCTGTAATATGACTTATACTACTACCTGTAATATGTCTTATACTACTTCCTTTATAATATCTTAAATACTTCCTGTAATATGTCTTATACTACTACCTGTAATATGTCTTATACTACTACCTGTAATATGCATTATACTACTTCCTGTAATATTTCTTATACTACTTCCTGTAATATTTCTTATACTACTTCCTTTAATATGTATTATATACTTCATGTAATATGTATTGTACTACTTCCTGTAATATGTCTTGTGCTACTGGTTTTCTTATTATTTTTCATCGTTCGCTTCTACCACCAAGATCGCACCCTGATTCTACTGATGTAACTGCGGTCCTCGATGTGTCCCGTGGTCCCCCTGTGGTCTCCGAGAGGCTTCCAAGAGGTTCAAAGTATCGCGGGGCTTGGGCCTGAATTCTCGGTGGGTCGCAGTAGCAGGATTGCCTGACACCGTGGTTTGCGTTGCACCAGTTTAATCTAGAGTTGGATTTTCTCACCGGAAAATCTCGACGTGTTTTGAGATACCCGTCTACACCTACCAGGTGAGATGTAGTTGCCCATCCAGTCCAACGTTGGACTTTCTCATCGGAAAGCCTCAAAATGAATAGGATACGCATACATCATCGCCGTGTGAGAGGTGGTTGCCCATCTAGACTGCTCTGGTCCAGTGTCTCCGACTTCAGCGTTTTGTAGTCATGGCCGCTACCCTTCCTAGTTGTGACCAGGACGTAGCTTTTGTCCAGGAGGACGAATCCTCGCCACTAGTGACTTCCACCCCTGGGTTGAGCCGGTTTAGGCATATTATCCCAGTATGGGCGTGTTTAGGACGTGACCGACTCTAGAGCGGAGGTATCGTGACATGCGTAGCCATCAAATTTCAACCCTTGGTATAAGCCGGTTTAGGCATATTTCACCAGTATGGGTGTATATCGGAGTGGCCGGCCTCTAGAGCAGAGGTGCCGTGGTATGAATAGTTCTTGCCGCGAGACTACAGGACATACTGATTAAGTTTCACTTTATCCTTTCCATCATCTTTTCAAAGCGGTGCTGCACGGGAACCCTAAATGCATTTTTGCATTTTCTTCATTGGCCGGGAGGAGTTTCACTCCACGCCTGGTGTCCCAAGAATCTCGCCAGCAGTGTCTTAGTTTAACCTCTGGTCTCAGCCGATTTAGGCAATCTGCCCCAGTATGGGTGTATATTGGACGAGGCCAACCTCTGGAGCAGAGGTGCCGTGATTTGGGTACTACTGATCTCGATACTACTGCTTGCTTCACTTAATCTTTCACTTTCCTTCACCATTTCACTCTGCGCGGCAACCTTAGTCGCATTTTTCTTCATTCGCCGCTAGGAGTTTCGCCCACGCAAGGCAGCTGAAGAATCTCGCAAGCAGTGGTTTTTCGGAGTTTTTCTTCTCCTAGATGAGCTACCAAACATGACTCTCATTTACCCGTAACGTCTTTTTTTCAGGCCCAGATATTCGCCTTTGTCCCTTCTCCTGTCAGTCTGAACAGTTCCGCAACGAAAAGGCCAGGAGCTGGACGTGGACTGTCATAGATTATTTGAGACGTACGCCATTGGAGCGGAGAGAATACCCCCACCACAACTCCGGCTATAACAGCCCTTAGACCGCTACTGTCTGTAATATGTCTTATGCTATTGGTTATAATGTTTTGTACTACTGACTGTAACATGTCTTATACTACTGTCTGTAATATGTCTTATGCTATTGGTTATAATGTTTTGTACTACTGACTGTAACATGTCTTATACTACTGTCTGTAATATGTCTTATGCTATTGGTTATAATATGTTTGGTACTACTGATTGTAACATGTCGTATAGTATTGGTTGTAATATGTCTTATACTATTGGTTATAATATGTCTTACGCTACTGCCTGTAATATGTCTTATACTATTGGTTGTAATATGTCTTATACTATTTCCTGTAATATTTCTTATACTACTTCCTGTAATATGTCTTGTGCTACTGGTTTTCTTATTATTTTTTTTCGTTCGCTTCTACCACCAAGATCGCACCCTGATCATACTGAGTTAACTCCTGAGGTCCTCGATATGTCCCGTGGTCCCCCTGTGGACCCTGAGAGGCCTCAAAGAGGTTCAAAGTATCGCGGGGTTTGGGCCTGAATTCTCGGTGGGTCGCAGTAGCAGGATTGCGTGACACCGTGGTTTTCGTTGCACCAGTTTAATCTAGAGTTGGATTTTCTCACCGGAAAACCTCGACGTATTTTGAGATACCCGTCTACCCCTACCAGGTGAGATGTAGTTGCCCATCCAGTCCAACGTTGGACTTTCTCATCGGAAAGCCTCAAAATGAATAGGATACGCATACATCCTCGCCGTGTGAGAGGTGGTTGCCTATCTAGACTGCACTGGTCCAGTGTCTCCGACTTCAGCATTTTGTGGTCGTGGCCGCTACCCTTCCTAGTTGTGACCAGGGCGGAGCTTTTGTCCAGGAGGACGAATCCTCGCCACTAGTGACTTCCACCCCTGGGTTGAGCCGGTTTAGGCATATTATCCCAGTATGGGCGTGTTTAGAACGTGACCGACTCTAGAGCGGAGGTACCGTGACATACGTAGCCATCAAATTTCAACCCTTGGTATAAGCCGGTTTAGGCATATTTCACCAGTATGGGTGTATATCGGAGTGGCCGGCCTCTAGAGCAGAGGTGCCGTGGTATGAATAGTTCTTGCCGCGAGACTACAGGACATACTGATTAAGTTTCACTTTATCCTTTCCATCATCTTTTCAAAGCGGTGCTGCACGGGAACCCTAAATGCATTTTTGCATTTTCTTCATTGGCCGGGAGGAGTTTCACTCCACGCCTGGTGTCCCAAGAATCTCGCCAGCAGTGTCTTAGTTTAACCCCTGGTCTCAGCCGATTTAGGCAATCTGCCCCAGTATGGGTGTATATTGGACGAGGCCAACCTCTGGAGCAGAGGTGCCGTGATTTGGGTACTACTGATCTCGATACTACTGCTTGCTTCACTTAATCCTTCACTTTCCTTCACCATTTCACTCTGCGCGGCAACCTTAGTCGCATTTTTCTTCATTCGCCGCTAGGAGTTTCGCCCACGCAAGGCAGCTGAAGAATCTCGCAAGCAGTGGTTTTTCGGAGTTTTTCTTCTCCTAGATGAGCTACCAAACATGACTCTCATTTACCCGTAACGTCTTTTTTTCAGGCCCAGATATTCGCCTTTGTCCCTTCTCCTGTCAGTCTGAACAGTTCCGCAACGAAAAGGCCAGGAGCTGGACGTGGACTGTCATAGATTATTTGAGACGTACGCCATTGGAGCGGAGAGAATACCCCCACCACAACTCCGGCTATAACAGCCCTTAGACCGCTATTGCCTGTAATATGTCTTATGCTATTGGTTGTAATATGTCTTATGCTATTGCCTGTAATATGTCTTATGCTATTGGTTGTAATATGTCTTATGCTATTGCCTGTAATATGTCTTATGCTATTGGTTGTAATATGTCTTATGCTATTGCCTGTAATATGTCTTATGCTATTGTCTGTAATATGTCTTATGCTATTGCCTGTAATATGTCTTATGCTATTGCCTGTAATATGTCTTATGCTATTGCGTGTAATATATCTTATGCTATTATCTATAATATGTCCTATGGTATTGCCTGTAATATGTCTTATGATATTGGTTGTAATATGTCTTGTGGTATTGTTCATAAAATCAGTGTCAAATAGTCCGGACTGAGAATTTTCATCGATTTACTGTGCTCTATTTTGATTGTAATTTTGAAAATAAAAATGGTCTACAGAGAGAAATTTGCATGTAAATATTAATTTAAATACTACAAGTGAAGTACAGAAATGAAGTTAGAATCAGAGTTGTAAAAGCAGCATCGATCTTCAAGAATCTTGTGAACATATGGCATTCAACAGTTATAAGCACAAAAACCAAGTTAAGACTATTCAATTAAAATGTAATATCCACCCTCATTTATGCATGTGAAAGCTGGAAAACAACTAAAGAAATAGACAAGAAATTAGATTCGTTTGAAAACAAATACCTAAGGAAAATACTCGGCATCAAGTGGAACGAATTCTAGAACAATGCAGAGATAATACAGATGAGCGAACAACAACCAGTCTCATGGGTGATCAGGAAAAGGAGATGGACATATGTTGGTCACTTGATGAGAAGAAACGATCAGAGAATCCCAAAACAAGCTATCAAGTGGAACACAACAGGCCGAAGAAAAAGAGGCAGACCGCGTGAAACTCTAAAGAGGACATTGTTATTCATTCCTTCATTCATTTGCATGTCCTTTGCGGAACATTGTCTCCTTTTAAAAGAGGCCAAATTATAGGCTTAAAATCCCTTAATGAGGTTGAAAAGCTCGCGGAAAACAGCAAACTTTGACGAACTACCTTACGAGTCATGTGTGACGTTTAACGGCACGGGAAGGATATATAAGATATATATGTGAAGTACAAGGAAAGCCAAAATAGATCGGTGAGGATAGTTTAGAAGAAATGTTCTATTTTTCTGGCTATTCTGTCTTGTTTGAGGTGTAACAAATAAGGTACTTCCTGTCACAGACCAAGTTAAACCCTCGTCCTTGGATTATGATTAAGCTCTCGCTGTCCAACTGATAAGCGGAAACTGATAACAAACACAAATAAAATTAGAACCAATGTAACGTCTGTCCAAACACAACATTCCTACACCCCTCAACCCGTCTCCTCCCTCCCAAACAAACCCTGTCTAGACCGCTATTGCCTGTAATATGTCTTATGCTATTGGTTGTAATATGTCTTATGCTATTGCCTGTAATATGTCTTATGCTATTGGTTGTAATATGTCTTATGCTATTGCCTGTAATATGTCTTATGCTATTGGTTGTAATATGTCTTATGCTATTGCCTGTAATATGTCTTATACTATTGCCTGTAATATGTCTTATGCTATTGCCTGTAATATGTCTTATACTATTGCCTGTAATATGTCTTATGCTACTTGTTGTAATATGTCTTATGCTATTATCTATAATATGTCCTATGGTATTGCCTGTATATGTCTTATGATATTGGTTGTAATATGTCTTGTGGTATTGTTCATAAAATCAGTGTCAAATAGTCCGGACTGAGAATTTTCATCGATTTACTGTGCTCTATTTTGATTGTAATTTTGAAAATAAAAATGGTCTACAGAGAGAAATTTGCATGTAAATATTAATTTAAATACTACAAGTGAAGTACAGAAATGAAGTTAGAATCAGAGTTGTAAAAGCAGCATCGATCTTCAAGAATCTTGTGAACATATGGCATTCAACAGTTATAAGCACAAAAACCAAGTTAAGACTATTCAATTAAAATGTAATATCCACCCTCATTTATGCATGTGAAAGCTGGAAAACAACTAAAGAAATAGACAAGAAATTAGATTCGTTTGAAAACAAATACCTAAGGAAAATACTCGGCATCAAGTGGAACGAATTCTAGAACACTGCAGAGATAATACAGATGAGCGAACAACAACCAGTCTCATTGGTGATCAGGAAAAGGAGATGGACATATGTTGGTCACTTGATGAGAAGAAACGATCAGAGAATCCCAAAACAAGCTATCAAGTGGAACACAACAGGCCGAAGAAAAAGAGGCAGACCGCGTGAAACTCTAAAGAGGACATTGTTATTCATTCCTTCATTCATTTGCATGTCCTTTGCGGAACATTGTCTCCTTTTAAAAGAGGCCAAATTATAGGCTTAAAATCCCTTAATGAGGTTGAAAAGCTCGCGGAAAACAGCAAACTTTGACGAACTACCTTACGAGTCATGTGTGACGTTTAACGGCACGGGAAGGATATATAAGATATATATGTGAAGTACAAGGAAAGCCAAAATAGATCGGTGAGGATAGTTTAGAAGAAATGTTCTATTTTTCTGGCTATTCTGTCTTGTTTGAGGTGTAACAAATAAGGTACTTCCTGTCACAGACCAAGTTAAACCCTCGTCCTTGGATTATGATTAAGCTCTCGCTGTCCAACTGATAAGCGGAAACTGATAACAAACACAAATAAAATTAGAACCAATGTAACGTCTGTCCAAACACAACATTCCTACACCCCTCAACCCGTCTCCTCCCTCCCAAACAAACCCTGTCTACACCTCTCCACACATTCTTTAGTTGTTTTACTTTCTGAAGAGCGACAGATGTCCTCCTTTTATATCATCCCTCATTGTATCTCTATTATTAGTTAGTAGTGATCCAAGATATTCAAAACTCTCCACTTCTTCCAGTTTTTCCTCATTGATACATATGTCACCTGCCTTACTTGTTTTGTCAGTTGTCAACAATATAGTTGTCTTTGCATTAAGATAGAGGTTTTGCTCTTCACTGTTCCTATGCAGTGACATAATTAGTCGGATCTTTATCTGCATTTGTTAATTTCACTTGAAGCTTTGATATATTTGAATTCACATATATGTCCATAGCATTCATCTTTTTAAGTTTGATATCAGGTGTTCATTCAAAACGTGTGTGTGTGTGTCCATATTTCATCATCTTTATTCTGTTTCATGATCATCGTTATCTTTCATTAACATCAACTAGCGTCATATACGTTGTGTCCCCTGATGTTTTGTTTGTTTATGATTGGTTTTTCTTCGTTATTGGAATTGATATAAATGTCTTAAATTTTTGAATTGTTGATTTCTGTTAATGCTGGCTGTGTTGGCTGTGGTGGCAGTGTTGGCTGTGGTGGCAGTGTTGGTTGTGTTGGCTGTGTTGGCTGTGTTGGCAGTGTTGGTTGTGTTGGCAGTGTTGGCTGTGGTGGATGTGTTGGCAGTGTTGGCTATGTTGGCTGTGTTGGCTGTGGTGGCAGTGTTGGCTGTGTTGGCAGTGTAGGCTGTGTTGGCAGTGTTGGCAGTGTTGGCTGTGGTGGCAGTGTAGGCTGTGGTGGATGTGTTGGCAGTGTTGGCTGTGTTGGCTGTGGTGGCAGTGTTGGATGTGTTGACAGTGTTGGCAGTGGTGGCATTTGTGGCTGTGTTGACTGTGGTGGCAGTGTTGGCTGTGTTGGCGTGTGGTGGCAGTGTTGGCAGTGTTGGCTGCATCGGAAGTGTTGGCTGTGGTGGCAGTGTTGGCTGTGGTGGCAGTGTTGGCTGTGTTAGCTGTGTTGGCTGTTTTGGCAGCGGTGTCAGTGTTGGCTGTGTTGGCTGTGTTTGCTGTGGCGGCAGTGTTGGCTGTGTTGGCTGTGTTGGCTGTGTTGGTAGTGCTGGCTGTTTTGGCAGTGTTGGCTCTGGTGACAGTGTTGGCTGTATTGGCTGTGGTGGCATTGTTGGCTGTGTTGGCAGTGTTGTCTGTGTTGGCTGAGTTGGCTGTGCTGGCTCAGTTGGCTGTGGTGGCAGTGTTGGCTGTGATGGCAGTGGTGGCAGTGGTTGTAGTGTTGGCTGTGGTGGCAGTGTTGGCAGTGTTGGCTGTGTTGGGAGTGTTGGCTGTTGTGGCAGTTTTGGCAGTGTTGGCAGTGGTGGCAGTGTTGGCTGTGATGGCAGTGTTGGCTCTGGTGGGAGTGTTGGCTGTGATGGCTGTGTTGGCAGTGGTGGCAGTGTTGGCTGTGGTGGCAGAGTTGGCGTTGTTGGCAGTTTTGGCAGTGTTGGCTGTACTGGCTGTGGTGGTTGTGGTGGCAGTGTTGGGTGTTGGCTGTGTTGGCTGTGTTGGCTGTGTTGGCAGTGTTGGCTGTGTTGAAAGTGTTGGCTGTGTTGGCAGTTGTGGCAGTGTTGGCTGTGTTGGCTGTGATGGCTGTGTTGGCTGTGTTGGCAGTGTTGGCTGTAATGGCAGTGTTGGCTGTGGTGGATGTGTTGGCAGTGTTGGTAGTGTTGGTTGTGGTGGCTGTGTTGGCTGTGTTGGCTGTGGTGGAAGTGTTGGCTGAGTTGGCAGTGTTGGCAGTGGTGGTAGTGTTGGCTGTGTTGGGTGTGGTGGCAGTTGTGGCTGTGTTTACTGTGTTGGCTGTGGTGTTAGTGTTGGCTGTGGTGGCAGTGTTGGCAGTGTTGGCTGTGTTGGCAGTGTTGGCTGTTGTGGCTGTGTTGCTGTGTTAGCTGTGTTGGCTGTGTTGGCAGTGGTGTTAGTGTTGGCTGTGTTGGCTGTGGTAGCAGTGTTGGTTGTGTTGGCTGTAGTGGCAGTGTTGGCAGTGTTGGCTGAGTTGGCAGTGGTGGCAGTGTTGACTGTGTTGGTTGTGGTGGCAGTGGTGGCGGTGTTGGTTGTGTTGGCTGTGATGGCTGTGTTGGCCGTGGTGGTAGTGTTGGGTGTGGTGGCAGTGTTGGATGTGTTGGCTGTGGTAGCAGTGTCAGCTGTGAAGGCAGTGTTGGCTGTGTTGGTTGTGGTGGCAGTGTTGGCTGTGTTGGCTGTGTTGGCAGTGTTGGCTGTGATGGCAGTGTTGGCTGTGTTGGCTGTGTTGGCAGTGGTGGTAATATTGGCTGTGTTGGCTATGTTTGCTGTGTTGGCTGTGTTGGCTGTTGTGGCAGTGTTGGCTGTGTTGGTAGTGTTGGCTGTCGTGGAAGTGTTGGCTGTGTTGGCTGTGATCGCAGTGTTGGTTGTTTTGGCAGTGTTGTCTCTGGTGACAATTTTGGCCGTATTGGCTGTGGTGGCAGTATTGGCTGTGTTGGCAGTGTTGGCTGTGTTGGCTGTGCTGGCTCTTTTGGCTGTGGTGGCAGTGTTGGCTGTGGTGGCAGTGTTGGCTGTGGTGGCAGTTTTGGCTGTGGTGGCAGTGTTGGTTATGTTGGCAGTGTTGGCTGTGGTGGATGTGCTGGCAGTGTTGGCAGTGATGGCTCTGTTGGCTGTGGTGGCAGTGTTGGCTGTGTTGCGATGTTGGCAGTGGTGGTAGTTTTGGCAGTTCTCTGTGTTGGCAGTGTGACTGTGTTGGCAGTGTTGGCTGTGTTGGGTGTGGTGGCAGTGTTGGCAGTGTTGGCTGTGTTGGCAGTGTTGTCTGTGGTGGCAGTGTTTGATGTGTTGGCTGTGATGGCAGTGGTGTCAGTGCTAGCTATGTTGGCTGTGTTGCCTGTGCAGGCTGTGGTGGCAGTGTTGGCTGTGTTGGCTGTGTTGGCTGTGTTGGAAGCGTTGGCTGTGGTGGATGTGTTGGCAGTGTTGGCAGTGTTGGCTGTGTTGGCTGTGGTAGCAGTGTTGGCTGTGTTGGCTGTTGTGGCAGTGTTGGCTGTGATGGCTGTGGTGGCTGTGTTGGCTCTGTTTGCAGTGTTGGCTGTGGTGACAGTGTTGACTGTGTTGGCAGTTTTGTCTGTGTTGGCTGTGCTGGCTCTGTTGGCTGTGGTGGCAATGTTGTCTGTGGTGGCAGTGTTGGCTGTGGTGGCAGTGTTGGCTCTGGTGGCAGTGTTGGCTGTTGTGGCAGTTTTGGCAGTGTTGGCTGTTTTGGCAATGTTGACAGTGTTAGCAGTGGTTGGAGTGTTGGCTGTATTGGCAGTGTTGGCAGTGGTTGTAGTGTTGGCTGTGTTGGCAGTGTTGGTTGTGTTTGCTGTGTTGGCAGTGTTGGCTGTGGTGGCAGTGTTGGCAGTGTTGGCATTGTTGGCAGTGGTCGCAGTGTTGGCTGTGGTGGCAGTGTTGGCTGTTTTGGCAGTGTTGGCTGTGTTGTCTGTGTTGGCAGTGGTGGCAGTGTTGGCTGTGATGGCTGTGTTGGCAGTGTTGACAGTGTTGTCTGTGTTGTCTGTGTTGGCTGTGTTGGATGTGTTGGCAGTGTTTGCTGTGGTGGCAGTGTTTGCAGTTGTGGCTGTGTTGACTGCGGTGGCAGTGGTGGCAGTGTTTGCTGTGTTGGCAGTGTTGACAGTGGTCGCAGTGTTGGCTAAGGTGGCAGTGTTAGCTGTGGTGGCAGTGGTGTCTGTGTTAGCTGTGTTGTCTGTGGTGGCTGTGGTGTCAGTGTTGGCTGTGGTGGCAGTGTTGGCAGTGGTGGCAATGTTGGTTGTGTTGGATGTAATGGCTGTGTTGGCTTTGGTGGTAGTGCTGGCTGTGTTGGCTGTAGTGGCAATGTTGGATGTGTTGGCTATGTTGGCAGTGTTGGCTGTGGTGGCAGTGATGGCTGTGTTGGCTGTGTTGACAGTGTTGGCTGTGTTGGCAGTTTTGGCTGTGGTGGCAGTGCTGGCTGTGTTGGCGGTGTTGGCTGTGTTGACAGTGGTGGCAGTGTTGGCTGTGTTGGCTGTGTTGGCTATGGTGGCAGTGTTGGCTGTGATGGCTGTGTGGCTGTGGTGGCAGTGTTGGCTGTGGTGGCAGTGTTGGCAGTGTTGGCTGTGTTGGCAGTTATGGCAGGTTGGCTGTGGTGGCATTGTTGTCTGTGGTGGCAATGTTGGCAGTGGTGGCAATGTTGGCTGTGGTGGCAGTGTTCGCTGTGGTGGCAGTGTTAGCAGTGTTGGCAGTGTTGGCTGTGGTGGTAGTGGTGGCAGTGTTGGCAGTGTTTGCAGTGTTAACAGTGTTGGCTGTTTTGGCAGTGTTGGCAGTGGTGGCAGTGTTGGCAGTGTTGCCTGTGTTGGCTATGTTGGTTATGGTGGCAGTGTTGGCTGTGTGGCTGTGGTGACAGTGTTTACTGTTTTGGCTTTGTTGGCAGTGTAGGCTGGGTTGGCAGTGTTGGCTGTGTTGGCAGTGTTGGCTGTGGTGGCAGTGTTGGCTCTGTTGTCTGAGGTGGCTGTGTTGGCTGTGATGGCTGTGTTTGCTGTGGTGGCAGTGTTGGCTGTGTTAGCTTCGATGGCTGTGATGGCAGTGATGGCTGTGTGGCAGTGTTGGCTGTGGTGGCAGTGTTGGCTGTGGTGGCAGTGTTGGCAGTGTTGGCTGTGTTGGCAATGTTGGCAGTGTTGGCAGTGCTGGCAGTGTTGTCTGTGTTGGCAATGTTTTCTGTTTTGGCTGTGTTTGCAGTGTTAGTTATGTTGGCTGTGGTGGCAGTGTTGGCTGTGTTGGCTGTGATGGCGTGTTGGCAGTGTTGGCAGTGTTGGTTGTGTTGGCTGTGATGGCTGTGTTGTCAATGGTGGTAGTGGTGGCTGTGGTGGCAGTATTGGGTGTTTTGTCTGTTTTGGCAGTGTTGGCTGTGGTGGCAGTGTTGTCTGTGTTGGCTGTGGTGACAGTGTTGGCAGTGTTGGCAGTGTTGACTGTGGTGGCAGTGTTGGCTGTGGTGGCAGTGGTAGCAGTGTTGGCTGTGGTGGCAGTGTTGCCTGTGGTAACAGTGGTGGCAGTGTTGGCTGTGGTGGCAGTGTTGGCATTGGTAACAGTGGTGGTAGTGTTGGCTGTGGTGGCAGCGTTGGCTGTGGTAACAGTGGTAGCAGTGTTGGTTGTACTGGCAGTGTTGGCTGTGGGAACAGTGGTAGCAGTGTTGGCTGTGGTGGCAGTGTTGGCTGTGGTAACAGTGGTGGTAGTGTTGGCTGTGGTGGCAGTATTGGGTGTTTTGGCTGTGTTGGCAGTGTTGGCTGTGGTGGCAGTGTTGGCTGTGGTGGCAATGTTGGCTGTGTTGTCTGTGTTGGCAGTGTTGTATTTGGTGGCAGTGTTGGCTGTGGTGACAGTGGTAGCAGTGCTGGCTGTGGTGGCAATGTTGGCTGTTTTAACAGTGACGGTGTTGGCAGTGTTGGCAGTGGTGGCAGTGTTGGCTGTGTTGGCGGTGGTAGCACTGTTGGTTGTGGTGGCAGTGTTGGCTGTGGTGGCAGTGCTGGCAGTGCTGGCAGTGGAGTCAGTGTTGGCACTGGTAGGCTTAGAACTGCTGTTCGGCTCAAGCAAAGATTTTATTAAGTGAAAACCACGATGAGCCAAGAAAGTTCTGGGGGCAGAAGACTGATAAAATATATAACAAAGAATGGTCTGGGGGCAGAAGACTGATAAAATACATAACAAAGAAAGGTCTGGGGGCAGAAGACTGATAAAATACATAACAAAGAAAGGTCTGGGGGCAGAAGACTGATAAAATATATAACAAAGAATGTTCTTGGAGCAGAGGACTGATAAAATACATAACAAAGAAAGGTCTGGTGGCAGAAGACTGATAAAATATATAACAAAGAATGTTCTGGGAGCAGAAGACTGATAAAATACATAACAAAGAAAGGTCTGGGGGCAGAAGACTGATAAAATATATAACAAAGAATGTTCTGTGAGCAGAAGACTGATAAAATACCTAACAAAGAAAGGTCTGGGGGCAGAAGACTGATAAAATATATAACAAAGAAAGTTCCCGGGGCAGAAGACTGATAAAATATATAACAAAGAAAGGTCTGAGGGCAGAAGACTGATAAAATATATAACAAAGAAGGTTGCGGGGGGAGAAGACTGATAAAATATATAACAAAGAAAGTTGCGAGGGGAGAAGACTGATAAAATATATAACAAAGAAAGTTCCCGGGGCAGAAGACTGATAAAATATATAACAAAGAAAGATCTGGGGGCAGAAGACTGATAAAATATATAACAAAGAAAGTTCTGTGGGCAGAAGACTGATAAAATATATAACAAAGAAAGTTCCGGGGGCAGAAAACTGATAAAATATATAACAAAGAAAGTTCTGTGGGCAGAAGACTGATAAAATATATAACAAAGAAAGTTCCGGGGGCAGAAAACTGATAAAATATACAACAAAGAAAGTTCTGGGGGCAGAAGACTGATAAAATATATAACACAGAAAGTTCTGGGGACAGAAGACTGATAAAATGTATAACAAAGAAAGTTCTGGGGCAGAAGATTGATAAAATATATAACAAAGAAAGTTCTGGGGGCAGAATATTGATAAAATATAACAAAGAAAGTTCCCGGGGCAGAAGACTGATAAAATATATAACAAAGAAAGATCTGGGGGCAGAAGACTGATAAAATATATAACAAAGAAAGTTCTGTGGGCAGAAGACTGATAAAATATATAACAAAGAAAGTTCCGGGGGCAGAAAACTGATAAAATATATAACAAAGAAAGTTCTGTGGGCAGAAGACTGATAAAATATATAACAAAGAAAGTTCCGGGGGCAGAAAACTGATAAAATATATAACAAAGAAAGTTCTGGGGGCAGAAGACTGATAAAATATATAACACAGAAAGTTCTGGGGACAGAAGACTGATAAAATGTATAACAAAGAAAGTTCTGGGGCAGAAGATTGATAAAATATATAACAAAGAAAGTTCTGGGGCAGAATATTGATAAAATATATAACAAAGAATGTTCTGGGGGCAGAAGATTGATAAAATATATAACAAAGATTGTTCTGGGGGCAGAAGATTGATAAAATATATAACAAAGATTGTTCTGGGGGCAGAAGACTGATGAAATAAAGAAAGCTCTGTGGCAGACTGATTGACTGATTGATGTTCATTTAAAAAGGTTTAAGAATTGGGCACACAGTCCCGTCTGAAAGTCTGTCCTTTATCACACAGCTTTCACAATTTTTCAGACATTCTACAAATATGCTGCTCATATAAAAAACATAATTAACAATAATGTAACAATATACACAAATGACTAACAACATACACATATAATTGACTATCTACCAAACAAAAATGTCATTACTATTCACATTAATGAGTTCGGTGTCTGTAAGAGAAGTCTAAAATAACTTTTTAAGGTTTGTGATTCATGGAGGCATGTAGTCGCCATCAAATAGATATTGGAAAAGATTCTAGGTGTAGGAAGGAGTATATTTTATATTATTTATACAGGGTGGGAGAGTATTTCAAAGTTGAGCAGCAGAATAAGTAAAGCTTTTCTTGTAAAGGTCAAGTCTAGGTTTTGGAAGATATGTGAAGAGTGATGAAATATATAGTAAATAAAGTTCTAAGGGCAGAGGATTCATGAAAGATATAACAAAGCAAGTTTTAGATGAGAGGAATGATGAAATATATAAAAATGAAAGTGAAAGGATAAAGAATGATTCTCACCAGTATGATAGTTCATTAAATAAGAGAATCAGTTCCTTCCTACAAGTATGATAGTTAATTAAATAGGAGAATCGGTTACCTACCACAATAGGATACTTCACTAAATAAGAGAATCGGTTCCTTACCATAAATATGAGAGCATATTAATAATGAGAATCGTTTCATTCACACTGGTGTATCTCTCTCTTCTCTCTCTCTCTCTCTCTCTTCTCACTCTCTCTGAACCTTAAGTGCCCAGGGCACATGGGGCTTCCGCAAGGGTTTTCCACAAATGCCTGTCCTTCGCCTTTTTTTCTGCTCTTGTCCAGGTGAGCCCTCTATTGCTCAACATCCTCTCTGTTGTTCTTCTCCATGTACCTTTTGGTCTACCCTTACTTCTATTCCCCTGTGGTGTCCATCTTAGTGCTATTTTTGGCAGTGAGTTGTCAGTCATTCGGAGCACATGTCCCAACCATCGCCAGTTTCTTTTCTCAATAATTGCAGTCAGTGGCTTCATCTGCATTTCTGCCAAAAAGATGTTATTTCCTATGGTGTTTGGCCAACATATTTTTTCTAATTCTTCGTAAACATTTAGTCTGGAAAGAATTCAACCTCTTTACTATGGTTTTGGTGATTTTCCAGCATTCAGTTCCATAGAGTAGTACACTTAGAACATTATTCTTAAATATCCTGATTTTCGTATTCATGCTTATTTTTGTCTGATTTCCATATAGTCTGCAGCAATGCAAAAGTCTGGTTTTCTCAAGTAAGTCTGCTGTTGATGTCCTCTGTGCTGTCTCCAGTTTCTACTACTCTACTGCTAAGATATACAAATTCGTTGACCTCTTCCACTAACTTGCTATCTACTCTGAGTTCATTTCTGTTGTTCACATTTTGCTTCATTAACTTTGTCTTTCCTACGTTGATCTTTAGTCCTGTGTTGTTTGCATTCTAAGTTAGCTTGTTTATTTATATTGCATATCTCTGTGGCTGCTTGATAGTAGACAAATGTCGTCCGCAAAGTCAAGGTCCTCTATCACTGTGTCAAGGGTCCATTGTAATCCTCTGCGTTTGTCTGATGTTGCCCCCTTCATTAACCAGTCTACTGCCAAGATAAATAATGTTAGTGATATACACATCCCTGCTTCATTCCTGTTTGTACCTTAAAGCTGCTGGAGGTATGTTCTCCACAGATCACTTTGCACTGAAAACCCTCGTATAGGGCTTTGATTAAATTCACTATCTTATGAGGGAGACCATGCCATCTTAGGATTTTCCACAGTGCATCTCTGTTGACACTGTCAATGGCTTTCTCAAAATCTATAAACAATGCATATGTTGTGCTAGGCCATTCATCTGCTTGTTCTATTATTTGTTTAAGTACAAATATGTCGCACTGGTATCATAGCACACTAAATAAGAGAATAAGTTCCTCTCCACAGGTACGATAGTATGTTATAACGCGGAGAAGAAGCGAAAAGAAAAGAGATACACCTCCTTTCAATTTATCATAATAATAAAATTATTTATATGCTCATTGTTTTACATACAGGTATCATCACATTATATATATATATAAACCTGTTATGATTCAAAACGTCCCAGTAGACGAGGAACACTGAATACAAAGAAACACTCAGAAAGGACCAGTTCATAGCTGCATACATAAACACAGGTGTACAAAAAGTATATAATCACATCTTACATAGATATCATCACATTACACACATAAATCTTCACATAACATATGTATCATATTCCATCACGAATATATCAATACAGCACACATATGCCCACATATCTCACAGATACCATTACGCCACATATATCATCACACCACACAGATACACATAAATCACTACACCACACAAATATAATCACACCACACAGATACACATAATCATCACACCACATATCAGGAAGTTTATGTCTTTAATTTAACAACAAATCATAATTTTTATCCACCCCTGCCGTATCTTCCACATCTGACATTCTGCCCAAGACAACTTTTAGTTGGAAGACACTACATCTCTGATGTCTCTATTTATCTTCTCCACGAATCTTCTCCACTGAGTCCACGAATAAGCTTCTAGAAGAATGGTCACTCCACTGACTTTAGAATAAGTTGACTTTATTGCTCTTTTTCTGATGTTCAATATAGATTTTATATGACGTTTTGCCTCATAATGTTCAATGTAGTTTTGACCTTGTATATTTCTCTTCTTGTGTGCTATGGCACGCTATTTCTATGATGTTAACTAGTTGTACTAAGTATTTGATTGTATGCACCCGGTTTAGCTTTTCTTTTATTCGGCTGTTTCATGTTTATCTCATGGAGCAGTGCAAACATTTTAATATTTGCCGGGTATAGGTGACAGTTTCTGGAAAGACGAAGCACATTGGGATTCAGTTTCCTGGAAGACCCATTCTCCAAATAAAGACATATTGGGATTTAGTTTCTTGGAAGACTCATTCTCCATATAAGGACATATTATTGGGATTCAGTTTCTTGGAAGACGCAGTCTCCATATAAGGACATATCCAGGTTGGACATTGCGTGAATCTTTTTTTTTTGTGCAGTGTTTCCCATAATTTTGTCTCTTGGACCTTCCTGCGTATGTCATGACGGCAATAGAAATGTTTACTTCTTACAGCTAAGTACTTTTTCTTTGTGTCTGAAGCTACTTTACATAACCAAAGAAAAATTGTTTCAATTTCTATCGTGGCATGTTGAGCTCCTGTAAATGTGTTCACATTAAAAATTACTTTGTAATCTAAAACTTACATATTACATTTATAAGTTCATTCAATGCTTAAAAATATGTTCTATTTAGACATGCAAGCTGGGATATTTTCTCTTCCTAATTTAGTTCACGGAGACCTGGGGTTTTGATCTGGGCCATTCTTAGAATCAAAGTGTCCCAGTAGGCGAGGAATGCTGCTAGACTAGAGAGAAACACTAGCATCTGGCTTGTTCATACCCTCCCCTTGTGTACAGGTACGAACAACATATTCAGCTGTTTTACAATCCCAAACACTTCAGATATACCTGGTCTAATCTGACAGGAAAAAAACAAAGTAAAAAGAAAAAAAAACAGAACCGATGTGACTCTACCATGCAGAACTCACTCCCGTAGATTCCAGTGTTAGATAATCTGTGACAAGAAAACTAAATACGACATTACACGGCTCAATGAACTTGGCATCCTCTTCTTGCATGAGCAAGCGTCAGAAAGTTCACAGCGTATCTACGCTATTTTTACGAATGAAGCAAGGAAGCCAGTAGTAGTGAAATCTTTCTGCTGCCACAGACTCCATCGTCATCATGTGCCATTGTAAAACATACTTAAGCGTGGAGTTGGTGTCTTAAACTTATACATGTGACTATCAGAATGTTTACTTCCTATATTAGCAAACAATCGTATATGGATCCCAAAACTTCACCCCTCGAGGTTTAACGACCCAGTTTCTAGCCCTCTCATCTGTGTCTAGTCTGGTGCCCTAAGAATATTACCTAATATGAAGAAATAGACACCTTCACATAACACACTTTCACATAACTAATTAACATCCCATAATTATGTGATTGATCAAGGATAATAATAATGAGTTTAATAACAAAACAGGAAAACATATCACACAAATTTGAGACACATACATAAACATGGTCTCCTATAAATGTCAAATACATATTGGAAAACAATAACAACAAATAATACATATTTCTGTACATAAATATAGCGGTGTTGCCTGTGTTGTTTATGATTTGTTTGAGCTGTTTTTTTTTCTTGTGCGTGCTGGTGCTAAATACATATGTTGCCACTCTTTGTTATTCTTGGTTTACTGAGCTTGCATGTATGAAGTGCTTAATATACAGGCATTTAGCTGGTAGAGCAGTATGCTATCTGTGACACACTGTAGTGAGACTAGCTGCAGACATGCAACAACAACACGAAGAACATTCCTTGTAATGATATTCTCCTCATATGATGAATACGGACTGGCACGTAGGAAACCAAAGCCGCATTTGTCTAAGACTCAGAACGTTTTACTCATGGAGCTTGTTGTGATGAATGAGGATGAAACAAATTCATGTTACTCATGGAGCTTGTTGTGATGAATGAGGATGAAACAAATTCATGTTACTCATGGAGCTTGTTGTGATGAATGAGGATGAAACAAATTCATGTTACTCATGGAGCTTGTTGTGATGAATGAGGATGAAACAAATTCATGTTACTCATGGAGCTTGTTGTGATGAATGAGGATGAAACAAATTCGTGTTACTCATGGAGCTTCTTGTGATGAATGAGGATGAAACAAATTCATGAACAACACCAATGATGACTTCAACAGTACACAGAACTCCATTACGAATAAGATTCTGGATTGCTAACCAGCAAAACCTAAACTGGCGCTATAAGAATCAACACTTTCATTTAACTACGCTCTACAATACTAACACATGAACATATCTCACTCGAGCGACGTTTGTCTCACTTCCAAACTTCGAATACCGCCAGGTCATACCATCCAAAGTTTCTCTTCTCCGCCAGGCACTCGTAAAAGGCCGGTAACGTGACGTAGACGCTCTAGAATGTTCTAGTAAACAAGTACAATCACTCCATCTTCTCACGAAAAGCTCAGAGCTGTCTCTGACAAAATGCTGGCACATAAAAGTAGTTTCAGTTTATGGTTTTATGCCTGAAATTATATTTATGTAGTTTATGGTTTTATGATTGAAATTATCTTTATGTAAAATAAAACTAGGTCCATGGTTAAAATTTCAGGCAATTCTCTTGTCATTTTTGTATCTCTCACATCTAAAAGTGTTTTGCTTAGGATTGTTTCAACGTGTAACCAAACAATAAAATGTAATAATTAGGATAACTGTACCAAGCCATAAACCGATGATAGATGAGCTCAAACTAAATGTGAAGTTCATCATTTTCCATAAAAAAAACTGTGTCTCTATTACAACCATTAGATCAAGGTGTGACTGAACCATTTAAAACCTATTACTTAAGCCGAACATTTCAGGTGCTAACTAGTGGCAACTAGTGCTAACTAGTGGCAACCAGTGCTAACTAGTGGCAACCAGTGCTAACTAGTGACAACCAGTGCTAACTAGTGACAACCAGTGCTAACTAGTGGCAACCAGTGCTAACTAGAGACCGCCAGTGCTAACTAGAGACAGCCAGTTCCAATAGGCGAGGAATGCTGCTAGACTAGAGAGAAACACTAGCATCTGGCTTGTTCATACCCTCCCCTTGTGTACAGGTACGAACAACATATTCAGCTGTTTTACAATCCCAAACACTTCAGATATACCTGGTCTAATCTGACAGGAAAAAAACAAAGTAAAAAGAAAAAAAAACAGAACCGATGTGACTCTACCATGCAGAACTCACTCCCGTAGATTCCAGTGTTAGATAATCTGTGACAAGAAAACTAAATACGACATTACACGACTCAATGACATTGGCATCCTCTTCTTGCATGAGCAAGCGTCAGGAAGTTCACAGCGTATCTACGCTATTTTTAAGAATGAAGCAAGGAAGCCAGTAGTAGTGAAATCTTTCTGCTGCCACATACTCCATCATCATCATGTGGCATTGTAAAACATACTTAAGCGTGGAGTTGGTGTCTTAAACGTATACATGTGACTATCAGAATGTTTACTTCCTATATTAGCAAACAATCGTATATGGATCCCGAAACTTCACCCCTCCAGGTTTAACGACCCAGTTTCTAGCCCTTTCATCTGTGTCTAGTCTGGTGGCCTAAGAATATTACCTAATATCAAGAAATAGACACCTTCACATAACACACTTTCACATAACTAATTAACATCCCATAACTATGTGATTGATCAAGGATAATAATAATGAGTTTAATAACAAAACAGGAAAACATATCACACAAATTTGAGACACATACATAAACATGGTCTCCTATAAATGTCAAATACATATTGGAAAACAATAACAACAAATGATACATATTTCTGTACATAAATATAGCGGTGTTGCCTGTGGTGTTGATGATTTATTTGAGCTGTTTTTTTTTCTTGTGCGTGCTGGTGCTAAATACATATGTTGCCACTCTTTGTTATTCTTGGTTTACTGAGCTTGCATGTATGAAGTGCTTAATATACAGGCATTTAGCTGGTAGAGCAGTATGCTGTCTGTGACACACTGTAGTGAGACAAGCTGCAGATATGCAACAACATGACGAACATTCCTTGTAATGATAGTCTCCTCATATGACGAATACGGACTGGCACGTAGGATTATAAACCAAAGCTGCATTTGTCTAAGACTCAGAACGTTTTACTCATGGAGCCTGTTCATGAATGAGGGCGAAAGAAATTCATGAACAACACCAACGATGACTTCAGCAGTACACAGAACTCCATTACGAATAAGACTCTGGATTGCTAACCAGCAAAACCTAAACTGGCGCTATAAGAATCAACACTTTCATTTAACTACGCTCTACAATACTAACACATGAACATATCTCACTCGAGCGACGTTTGTCTCACTTCCAAACTTCGAATACCGCCAGGTCATATGTTCCAAAGTTTCTCTTCTCCGCCAGGCAATCGTAAAAGGCCCGTAACGTGACGTAGACGCTCTAGAATGTTCTAGTAAACAAGTACAATCACTCCAACTTCTCACGAAAAGCTCAGAGCTATCTCTGACAAAATGCTGGCACATAAAATTAGTTTCAGTTTATGGTTTTATGACTGAAATTATATTTATACAGTTTATGATTTTATGCCTGAAATTATCTGTATGTAGATTATGGTTTTATGACTGAAATTATCTTTATACAGTTTATGTTTTTATGATTGAAATTATCTTTATGTAGTTTATGGTTTTATGCCTGAAATTATCTTTATGTAGTTTATGGTTTTATGATTGGAATTATCTTTATGTAAAATAAAACTAGGTCCATGGTTAAAATTCCGGGCAATTCTCTTGTCATATTTGTATCTCTCACATCTAAAAGTGTTTTGCTTAGGATTGTTTCAATTTGTAATCAAACAATAAAATGTAATAATTAGGATAACTGTACCAAGCCGTAAACCGATGATAGATGAGCTCAAACTAAATGTGAAGTTCATCATTTTCCATAAAAAAACTGCATCTCTACTACAGCCATTAGATCAAGGTGTGACTGAACCATTTAAAACCTATCACTTAAGCCGAACATTTCAGGTGCTAACTAGTGGCAACCAGTGCTAACTAGTGGCAACCAGTGCTAACTAGTGGCAACAAGTGCTAACTAGTGGCAACCAGTGCTAATTAGTGGCAACCAGTGCTAACTAGTGGCAGTCAGTGCTAACTAGTGGCAACCAGTGATAACTAGTGGCAACCAGTGATAATTAGTGGCAACCAGTGCTAACTAGTGGCAACCAGTGCTAACTAGTGGCAACCAGTGATAACTAGTGGCAACCAGTGCTAACTAGTGGCAACCAGTGCTAACTAGTGGCAACAAGTGCTAACTAGTGGCAACCAGTGATAACTAGTGGCAACAAGTGCTAACTAGTGGCAACAAGTGATAACTAGTGGCAACCAGTGCTAACTAGTGACAACCAACGCTAACTAGTGACAGCCAGTGCTACCTAGTGGCAACCAGTCCTAACTAGTGGCAACCAGTGCTAACCAGTGCTATTGAAGGGAAATGGCTGAAAGTATGAGAGAATGTTGCACGAAATGTGCTATAAAAATGGCATCGATAACCATGTAGAAGCTTGGAAAGATGTATCAAAACAACTCTTGCATCGTGTTTGATCGAAACTTGGAAAGATGTTTCAAAACAACTGTTGCATAGTGTTTGATCGAAACTTGGAAAGATGTTTCAAAACAACTGTTGCATCGCGTTTGGTTGAAACTTGGAAAGATGTTGCAAAACAACTGTTGCATAGTGTTTTGTTGAAACTTCGCCAGCACTTAGTTTGTGTTTTTTTTTTGTAACAGAAAAAAATTGCAATGTGTTGAATATAATTATTATAATGTGGAAAGAATCTTAGTAGTAACTCGTGGTGTTAGGGATATTTGGAACCGTACATGGGGCTACTGTTTGAAAAAAGACCACTCACAAATCAACAGAAACTACATGGGGCTACTGTTTGAAAAAAGACCACTCACAAATCAACAGAAACTACATGGGGCTACTGTTTGAAAAAAGACCGCTCACAAATCAACAGAAACTACATGGGGCTACTGTTTGAAAAAAGACCGCTCACAAATCAACAGAAACTACATGGGGCTACTGTTTGAAAAAAGACCACTCACAAATCAACAGAAACTACATGGGGCTACTGTTTGAAAAAAGACCGCTCACAAATCAACAGAAACTACATGGATTTTCGAAACTGCTAGAGCAAACACGCAAAGAGGACAGCGAAACATTCACATCTACTGTTACGCCATTTCACTCGGAGCCGAGAGCAGAAAATAGCAACCTTCCTTCTCCCACTGCAAGTAATTCACCAGCAACAAACTTCCCAGAAACAATCCCACCAGTATGATGAGGGTTAATTATCGAACGATGAGTTTGTTTAATTGTTAAACATTTCTGAAAATTCTGTTCTAGATGTGGTTTTATTTAATGCTTGTTTATAACTTACAAAGTTTGTGTGTTTTTCTCTCTAACCCAAGTTTTCCCACAGTGGCTTTCTAGTAGCACACATTCACATAACATGAAGTTTTGCTAGAACATAACTATCACGCTAGAGCAGAACAGGCTGTACACTGTTTTCTGTGTCTTTTTATCTGTTTTATTTGCATGTTTTATTTTATATTGTCTACATTACATCGTAAATAGGAAGATAAACCGACTTCCTCTTCTGCAGTGAGGCCATTACCACATTTATATATATATTTAAAATGTTGTAATAAATCAACATACGGCGGGGCCCAAATATTAAAACTCTCACGGGGCCCATGTTGCCTTGTTACTTCACTGATCTGTGTAAGAAATGTTTAACATGTCAGGAAATGTGAAACTCTACTGAACTATTTGTTGTTAATAGTTGTCTTACTCCTGCAGTCAGATATAAACATAGCAACAGCCAGTAAACGTGGACTATGTGGGTGTTCAAGACTGGGGATCACGGACATGTAGACAGAGACAGAGACAGATACACATAGTGAGATACATAGACAGAGAGACACAGAGAAGATACAGAGAGATATAATAAAAGGGTGATAGACGAAGACACACATATGACAGAGACAGACAAAAATTGAAACAGAAAGACAGGGAGTGTCAAAGAGAATGGGAGAAAGGAAGAGAGAAACAGACAGGCAGAGAGAGAGAGAGAGAGAGAGAGAGAGAGAGAACGACTGTATTGCTCTGAACCAGTGTTAGAAGCAGGGCCTGTGTGTTGCAGGTGGTGTAGTGAGAGCTGGGCATAGATGACGTGTCACAGCACGATAACGAGAGGCCTCGCTAGCACGTGACAGAGCTAGAACAGTTACGAATTATTTGCAGTTAGAATATCATCTACATCCTCCATATTCACCTGACCTCGAACTATGTGGTCATCATGTGTTGAGACACTGAATAATACGTTCGGTAGAAAGAAGTTCAGCACGGGCGATAAGTTAAAGCCAATGTATATATGGTGGTGTGAAATGGATGAATGCGCGTAGAGGGCGGGAAATGATGAATGATGATATCATATTATTTAGAGACTGACTGATAATGTGCTATTGTTGACCACGTGGCTGCAGTTGTTGTGTGGCCAATTAGTGGGGACTTTGTAGACAGGACGGATAGCAGGAGGAGGACTGGAGACATATGACTTCTACTAGAAGCCGGGGGGGGGAGTTGACCCATTAAGTCATGTCCATTGCCCATCAATAACCAGAGGAACTCACACCTATTCGTTCCTACCCGTGTCGTGGTCCAAAGCGATTTTAGTCTCCCATGGGCTCCTATCACCACAAAAATAATAGATAACATAAAAACTCTAGAGTAAAGGGATTTCATCTCTGCCATGAGCAACAGGGCTTATTGTAGTTTAACACAGACATGTGCCCTATTTAATCCGGACTCTCAATGAAACAATAACTGTTCATAACATTTCTAAATGATGGTCGATCCACATAAACCCAAACATTATCTCCTCTCAAACAGGCTATCTTCTCCTTTTAACTAAACATAGTTCCCCGTGAAACTAAACATGACGATCTTCTCCTGAAGCTTAGTATAATTTTCTCCTCCTATATATATTTAATCACAACATGGGAAGTCCCCTCATAACAAAACAATATTTCTTCATGTAGTTAGACATTTTTTCTCCTGAAGCCATACATAATGCTCTCCTGCTATCCGAACACCCAAGACAGCAAACTAATTTCAGCAGATCATGTTGTACAAGCTGGGAACAAATAAACAACTATCTTGGATGTCGTTAAATAACTCTTATAATTCGATACATTAGTACCCTACTAAGCTAGAAGGAATTTACACGAGACAAACTTAGCTTAAAAAAGCAAGTACCTGACGCTTACCAGGAGAGTACTTAATTTCGATACCACGTGGTAGAAAAACCAATGTAAGAAAACCTATTTCTCCATATTTATAAATGAATGTATCAAATACTGGGGTCTACCAACTCCTTTAAATCACTAGATAACATCTATTGTAAAATTAAAATAGAAAATATAGTACTGAAACTTTACAAAAAGTAAGCTTGTTCAGTCTACACCTGGTGCATCTTACTACAGCTAACACTAGGAAACTATTTCATCTACAAACCTTGAACTTTCTCTAAAATAGGACAAAAAATCTAGCATATTCACATCAAAAATTCTAAATTCACAAGGTGACTAAAAAATAGTACAAACACAATATTCAAATGAAGTATCCTAGTGGAGGTTTGCTTCTAAACTGGCCGTGCTAACCTGGGCCACTTCACTCGGGCATGTGCCAAGTTGAGACGAACTCGGAACAGCTTTCTGGCAGAAAATGAATCTATTCTCTCTGATCGGAAATCACGTGATCCCAAATCTCGGGAGAGTTCGTATCGATCGATCACGTAATTTCTAACAATTCGGCTTTTTTCGTTCGTCTTCGGCTTTCTCTCCGTACGGACAGGAATTCGGAAATTTCTCACTCTTGAAATAATTGTGACAGCCTCTGACTGTCACGTATAGGTGGCTATACTGGCAATTTAAAGACCTTTTATGTTCAGGCATCCAACCAATTGAGTAACGGTGGTAGAACTACATTGAACATGGCAGGGAGTACGTTCAAAATTGAGAAGGAATTTTTAAAATCACATTTGTACATTTTATGTTTTAAAAACTGCGGTTCATTTTTTACTCAGCCTAGTTTAACACAACTTTATTCACTTTGACAATTTGTTCAAAATAAATTAAAAATGAACTTGACGTTTAAGATATTGAACAAAAATCTGCAAGTGAAACTAATATGAACATTTGTGCATTATGTTTAACGTCTGCTTCAGGACTTGTTAGATGTGCTCCAGTTTCGCTTAATCTCAGACGCTTCCATCAGCTGTAGGCCAGACAGAAGTAGGCCAGGTCTGATCCATGTAGACCAAACTGTCCATCTTTACATTTATACCCAACAGCGTTTACTTTCTGACGACTGATATATCTCGGTGAGTACATGGCACCGATGACCTACTGGTCAGTGCTGAACATATTTTGTCTCAGGAGGTCATTCAAGGTGAGAGTGAAGGAATCGGAGACCATATCCATGATCTGGAATATAGTCATTTAAATATTTATGGTAATATCAATAATAATAATAGTAGTAGTAGTAGTAGTAGTAGTAGTATAGTAGGAGTAGTGGTAGTAGCAGCAGCAGTAGTAGTAGCAGCAGCAGCAGTAGTAGTAGTAGTATTATAGTAGTAGTAGTGGTAATAGTAGTAGTATAGTAGTAGTATAGTAGTAGTAGTAGTATTAGTGGTAGTAGTAGATGTAGTAGTAATAGTAATCGTCGTCGCAGTAGTATTAGTAGTAATAGTCGTAGTAGTAGTAGTAGCAGTAGTAGTAGTAGTAGTAGTAGCAGTAGTAGTAGTAGTAGTAGCAGTGGTAGTAGTAGTAGTGGCAGTAGTAGTAGTAGTAGTAGTAGCAGTGGTAGTAGTAGTAGTGGCAGTAGTAGTAGTAGTAGTAGTAGTATATCAGTAGTAGTAGTGGTAGTAGTAGTAGTAGTAGTAGTAGAAGTAGTATATCAGTAGTAGTACTGGTAGTAGTAGTAGTAGTAGTAGTAGTAGTAGTAGTAGTAGTAGTGTAGCCGTCGTCGTCGTAATAGTAGTAGTAATAGTAGTCGTAGTAGTGGTAGTGGTGCTGGTAGTGGTTGTAGTAGTGTAGTAGTAGTAGTAGCAGTAGTGGTAGTAATAGAAGTAAAAGTAGTAGTGGTAGTAGTAATAATAGAAGTAGAAGTAGTGGTAACGGTAGTGGTAGTAGTAGTAATAGTAGTAGTCGTAGTAGTAGTGTTAGTAGTAGTAGTAACAGGGGTAGCAGTAGTAGTACTAGTATTAGTAGTAATAATTTTTTCTGCAGTTGCAGCAGTGGCAGTAGTTGTAGTAGAAATACTAAAAATAATAGATTTTATTGTTGTAGTCGGAGTAATACTGCAATAGTATTAATTGATTTTGCTGATGTTTTAGTTGCAGAAATATAAGCAATAACAGCAGTAGTTGCTGTAAACGTAACAAGAGTAGAAGGAACATTAGTAGTAGTTCATTCATTTGCATGTCCCCTGCGGAGCTTTGCCTCCCTAACAGCACTCCAGTAATCCTCTCGTTTGTGTGCAAGATAGTCTGCTGCCGATGCATCTATTTGCATATTATCAACGATGTCTTGCAACCATCTTCGCTTTGGACTTCTTCTCTATCTTTTTCCCATTATGTACCCTTCCAAGGCTGTCTTCTCTAGATTATATGACGTTTAATATGTCCAAAATATTTAAGTTTTCCCTCTTTAATCCTCTTTACTAGCCAGCCTTCTTCAATATTATGTTTTTGTAGTATGGATATATTTGTCCTTTTTGTGTCCATGATATTTTAAGAACTTTCGTGTAGCATTTACATTCAAAGGCATTTATGTGTTTCTCAGCTGTTTTGTTAAGTGTCCAGGTCTCACACGCGTATGTTGCGCTGGGAAAGATGCATGTCCTTAAAAATCTTATTTTTGAAGTTCTGTATAAAAAAAACATATGTTAGAAGATCTGTATTTACAATGTATTTTTGTTTATTATACTTCTGTTTGTATATGTGTGCATGAGAGCTATTTTATAAGGTTAATTACTTCTTCTCTTTTACTTTGAATGTAATAGTTAAATCTTACACTCTTTCGGTATGTTTTTTTCCTAATGTAATTTGTATACTTGTTTTAATTCGAGCGTGTGGGAAGAATGAAAGATGGAGTGATGAAGGGCAGAATATAAGACGGGCCTGCGTGTCCAATTCTTTACCCTTTAAAAATAAAGATTATTCATTCATTCATTCATTCTCCACATATTCTTTAGTTGTTTTACTTTCTGAAGAGCGATAGATGTCATCCTTTTAACTTCCCTCATTGTATCTCCATTATTAATTAGTAGTGATCCAAGATATTCAAAACTCTCCACTTCTTCCAGTTTTTTCTCATGTATACTTATTTCAGCTGCCTTATTTGTTTTGTCAGTTGTCATTAATTTAGTTTTCATCACATTAAGATAGAGGTTTTGCTCTTCGCTGTTCTTACAGACTGACATAATTAGTTTTTCCATTCCTTTTTGTGTTGTGGACAGTAATACTGTGTCATCAACATATCTAATTTCTGATAATTCATAACCTCCAATTGTTATGGCATCGTACTATCCTTTCTCTATATCTTCTCTAACATTCCTCATTATATTTTTAGTATACAATTTAAATATGTAAGGCGACAATATGCACTTCTGGCGGCCTTACTTCTCCTTTGATAGGGGATATACCTAACATGCTAACCTTTAGTAGAAGCAGAAATAATATTAATATTACTAGTAGTAGTAGCAGTAGTAGTAGTAGTAGTTGTAGTAGTAGTAGTAGTAGTAGTAGTAGTAGTACTAGTAGAAGTAGTAGTAGTAGTAGTAGTAGTAGTAGTAGTAGTAGTAGTAGTAGTAGCAGTATATTTTCCGTCTCTGTATTTGTAACAGTATTAGTAGCACCAATATGAGTACTAAAAGTAGTAGTAGTAGTAATTTACGTAAGTAGTAGTAGTAGTAATAGTAGTAGTAGTTCATTCATTTGCATGTCCCTTGCGGAACTTTGCCTCCCTAACAGCACTCCAGTAATCCTCTGGGTTGTGAGCAAGATAGCCTGCTGCCGATGCATCTATTTGCAGATCATCAACGATGTCTTGCGGCCATCTTCGCTTTGGACTTCTTCTCTATCTTTTTCCCATTATGTACCCTTCCAAGACGGTCTTCTCTAATTTATCATGACATTCAATGTGTCCAAAATATTTAAGTTTTCTTTCTTTAATCCTCTTTACTAGCCAGCCTTCTTCAATATTAAGTTCTTGTAGTATGGATATATTTGTCCTTTTTGTGTCCATGATATTTGAAGAACTCTCATGTAGCATTTACATTCAAAGGCATTTATGTGTTTCTCAGCTGTTTTGTTAAGTGTCCAGGTCTCACAGGCATATGTTGCGATGGGAAAGATGCATGCCCTTAAAAATCTTATTTTTGTAGTTCTGTATAAAAAAACATATGTTAGAAAGTCTGTATTTACAATGTATTTTTGTTTATTATATTTATGTTTGTTTATGTGTGCGTGAGAGCTATTTTATAAGGTTAATTACTTCTTCTCTTTTACTTTGAATGTAATAGTTAAATCTTACACTCTTTCGGTATGTTTTTTTCCTAATGTAATTTGTATACTTGTTTTAATTCGAGCGTGTGGGAAGAATGAAAGATGGAGTGATGAAGGGCAGAATATAAGACGGGCCTGCGTGTCCAATTCTTTACCCTTTAAAAATAAAGATTATTCATTCATTCATTCATTCATTCTCCATATATTCTTTAGTTGATTTACTTTCTGAAGAGCGATAGATGTCATCCTTTTCACTTTCCTCATTGTATCTCCATTATTAATTAGTAGTGATCCAAGATATTCAAAACTCTCCACTTCTTCCAGTTTTTTCTCATGTATACTTATTTCAGCTGCCTTATTTGTTTTGTCAGTTGTCATTAATTTAGTTTTCTTCACATTAAGATAGAGGTTTTGCTCTTCGCTGTTCTTACAGACTGACATAATTAGTTTTTCCATTCCTTTTTGTGTTGTGGACAGTAATATTGTGTCATAAGCATATCTAATTTCTGATAATTCATAACCTCCAATTGTTACGGCATTGTACTATCCTTTCTCTATATCTTCTCTAACATTCCTCATTATATTTTCAGTATACAATTTAAATATGTAAGGCGACAATATGCACTTCTTTCGGCCTTACTTTTCCTTTGATAGGGGATATACCTAACATGCTAACCTTTAGTAGAAGCAGAAATAATATTAATAGTACTAGTAGCAGTAGCAGTAGTAGTAGTAGTTGTTGTAACTTTACAATGTCGTGACTTAGATCATGTGCTGCTCTTCTAACTTTGCAGTGCCGTGAACTAGAATAGATTCTGGTCTTCTAAGTTAACAATGCCATGACCTAGAACAGATGCTTTTCTTTTAAGTTTACACTGCCGAGACCTAGTAGTAATAGTAGTAGTAGTAGCAGTAGTAGTAGTAGTAGTAGTAGTAGTAGTAGTAGTAGTAGTAGTAGCAATAATAGTTGTAGTAGTAGTAGCAGTAGCAGTACTTGTAGTAGCAGCAGTAGTAGTAGTAGTAATAGTACTTGTAGTAGTAGTAGTAGTAGTAGTAGTAGTAGTATCAGTATTTTCCGTCTCTGTATTTGTAACAGTATTAGTAGCACCAATATGAGTACTAATAGTAGTATTAGTAGTAGTAATTTACGTAAGTAGTAGTAGTATTTGCTGTTGATCTAATACTAGACACCAAGAAGGCATTTTGTTCTATTCCTAAACGCGACGAATTCCCCCCTCCACCGACCAAACAGAAACGTTGTCGAGGGAAGGCGAAGCTGGAAAACAAAAGGCCGCAAGATCAGGCGCTGCTCTTCTAACTTTACAAAGTCGTGACTTAGATCAGGCGCTGCTCTTCTAACTTTACAATGTCGTGACTTAGATCAGGCGCTGCTCTTCTAACTTTACAAAGTCGTGACTTAGATCAGGCGCTGCTCTTCTAACTTTACAAAGTCGTGACTTAGATCAGGCGCTGCTCTTCTGACTTTACAAAGTCGTGACTTAGATCAGGCGCTGCTCTTCTGACTTTACAAAGTCGTGACTTAGATCAGGCGCTGCTCTTCTGACTTTACAAAGTCGTGACTTAGATCAGGCGCTGCTCTTCTGACTTTACAAAGTCGTGACTTAGATCAGGCGCTGCTCTTCTGACTTTACAAAGTCGTGACTTAGATCAGGCGCTGCTCTTCTGACTTTACAAAGTCGTGACTTAGATCAGGCGCTGCTCTTCTGACTTTACAATGTCGTGACTTAGATCAGGCGCTGCTCTTCTGACTTTACAAAGTCGTGACTTAGATCAGGCGCTGCTCTTCTGACTTTACAATGTCGTGACCTAGATCTGGTGCTGTTCTTCAAACTTTACAATGCCGTGACTTAGATCAGGCGCTGCTCTTCTAACTTTACAATGCCGTGACTTAGATCAGGTGCTGCTCTTCTAACTTTACAATGCCGTGAATTAGATCAGGCGCTGCTCTTCTAACTTTGCAGTGCCGTGAACTAGAATAGATTCTGGTCTTCTAACTTAACACTGCCATGACTTAGAACAGATGCTTTTCTTCTAAGTTTACAATGCCGCGACCTAGTAGTAATAATAATAATAGTATTAATAGTAATAGTAGTAGTACTAGTAGTAGCAATAATAGTTGTAGTAGTAGCAGTAGTAGTACTTGTAGTAGTAGTAGTAGTAGTAATAGCACTTGTAGTAGTATTAGTAGTAGTAGTAGTAGAAGTAATGGTACTAATAGTACTTGTAGTAGTAGTAGTAGTAGTAGTAGTAGTAGTAGTAGTAGTAGTTGTTGTTGTAGTAGTAGTAGTAATAGTAGTAGTAGTAGTGGTAGTAGACAGTAGTAAAATAAACGTGAGATATTGTTTTCTTCTTCTATAGGTGAAGTGGTACAAGCGTGTACTTGCACTGTCTAGTAGGTTAAGATAAAGCTGAACATAGCCCTTTAATGCCACAAAGAGACCTACAACTGGTGGTCAAAGTGCCCTTAATTTCTTCCTCACAATACAGAGTGATGCCATGTGTATCGCGCCTGGTTGCTTTCCTTTCACCAGATCCAGATCCAGAAAGAGCCAGGTACCTATTTTCTTGCTATGAATGGGAAGCTCCGGTCGAAATCGAACTAGCGGCATCTGTTATGAGAGGCACATACACTAGCCTCTTCACTACTCAGGTTTTAGTTTGAACTGTGGTAATAGCAGTGGTGATGGTGCTGGTAGTGGTTACTATGGTAGTTGTTATTGTGGTAGTAATAATAGTAATATTTGTGTTTATGGTTAGGGAGATTTTCCTGAAATCTGTGAAAGTTTGCTGACAGTTGTGTCCTTCTTATAAAAATATATACTTACACAAGACAGACATCTATATGTCTGTTTATTTGACTGTCTGCTTGTCTAATTTGTTTGTCTGTCTATTTCTTCGTCCATTATTGACTCTGTTATCCCTTTCTAGCACATTCACTATCATCTTGCAGAAAAACAGACGGTGTTTACGTGAAAGATGCACGTCACCAAACAAGCAAGATGAAAGATAAGTTAGTGTATTTTTACGTACAGAAAAGAGGTAATTCATTTCAAGTATTACATGTCTTGCTGGCTTTTATCTTGTCCTGTCATGCCCAGTAACTTTTCACTGTCTTTTTCTTACATTTCTAATGAATTTTGATTTGTCAGAAATTTTTATCAAGACTTCTTTTATCTATTTTTTTTCTTTTTTTTTTTCTTTTTGTATTTGTTGTACCTTAATCTAAACTGCATCTTTGTCCCTGTCAATTGAGTTATAGTTCTGTTAAATATGTTACTGCGGTATAGTTCTGTTAAATATGTTACTGCGGTATAGTTCTGTTAAATATGTTACTGCGGTATAGTTCTGTTAAATATGTTACTGCGGTATAGTTCTGTTAAATATGTTACTGCGGTATAGTTCTGTTAAATATGTTACTGCGGTATAGTTCTGTTAATTGTGCAATAATTCTGCTAAATGTCCACGTGTCACAATCATACACAATAGTGGATTTACATACCGCTATAATACAGTCACACAATCATACACAATAGTGGATTTACATACCGCTATAATACAGTCACACAATCATACACAATAGTGGATTTACATACCGCTATAATACAGTCACACAATCATACACAATAGTGGATTTACATACCGCTATAATACAGTCACACAATCATACACAATAGTGGATTTACATACCGCTATAATACAGTCACACAATCATACACAATAGTGGATTTACATACCGCTATAATACAGTCACACAATCATACACAATAGTGGATTTACATACCGCTATAATACAGTCACACAATCATACACAATAGTGGATTTACATACCGCTATAATACAGTCACACAATCATACACAATAGTGGATTTACATACCGCTATAATACAGTCACACAATCATACACAATAGTGGATTTACATACCGCTATAATACAGTCACACAATCATACACAATAGTGGATATACATACTGCTATAATACAGTCACACAATCATACACAATAGTGGATATACATACTGCTATAATACAGTCACACAATCATACACAATAGTGGATATACATACTTCTATAGGTGAAGTGGTACAAGCGTGTACTTGCACTGTCTAGTAGGTTAAGATAAAGCTGAACATAGCCCTTTAATGCCACAAAGAGACCTACAACTGGTGGTCAAAGTGCCCTTAATTTCTTCCTCACAATACAGAGTGATGCCATGTGTATCGCGCCTGGTTGCTTTCCTTTCACCAGATCCAGATCCAGAAAGAGCCAGGTACCTATTTTCTTGCTATGAATGGGAAGCTCCGGTCGAAATCGAACTAGCGGCATCTGTTATGAGAGGCACATACACTAGCCTCTTCACTACTCAGGTTTTAGTTTGAACTGTGGTAATAGCAGTGGTGATGGTGCTGGTAGTGGTTACTATGGTAGTTGTTATTGTGGTAGTAATAATAGTAATATTTGTGTTTATGGTTAGGGAGATTTTCCTGAAATCTGTGAAAGTTTGCTGACAGTTGTGTCCTTCTTATAAAAATATATACTTACACAAGACAGACATCTATATGTCTGTTTATTTGACTGTCTGCTTGTCTAATTTGTTTGTCTGTCTATTTCTTCGTCCATTATTGACTCTGTTATCCCTTTCTAACACATTCACTATCATCTTGCAGAAAAACAGACGGTGTTTACGTGAAAGATGCACGTCACCAAGCAAGCAAGATGAAAGATAAGATTTTTACATTCTGAAAAGAGGTAATTCATTTCAAGTATTACATGTCTTGCTGGCTTCTATCTTGTCCTGTCATGCCCAGTAACTTTTCACTGTCTTTTTCTTACATTTCTAATGAATTTTCATTTGTCAGAAATTTTAATCAAGACTTCTTTTAGTTATTTCTTTTTTTCTTTTTTTTTTCTTTTCGTATTTGTTGTACCTTAATCTAACCTGCATCTTTGTCCCTGTCAATTGAGTTATAGTTCTGTTAAATATGTTACTGCGGTATTGTTCTGTTAAATATGTTACTGCGGTATAGTTCTGTTAAATATGTTACTGCGTTATAGTTCTGTTAAATATGTTACTGCGGTATAGTTCTGTTAAATATGTTACTGCGTTATAGTTCTGTTAAATATGTTACTGCGTTATAGTTCTGTTAATTGTGCAATAATTCTGTTAAATGTCCACGTGTCACAATCATACACAATAGTGGACTTACATACTGCTATAATACAGTCACACAATCATACACAATAGTGGACTTACATACCGCTATAATACAGTCACACAATCATACACAATAGTGGACTTACATACCGCTATAATACAGTCACACAATCATACACAATAGTGGACTTACATACTGCTATAATACAGTCACACAATCATACACAATAGTGGACTTACATACCGCTATAATACAGTCACACAATCATACACAACAGTGGACTTACATACCGCTATAATACAGTCACACAATCATAGACAAATGTGGCTTTACGTAGCACTGTAGTACAGTTTCACAGTCAAACACAACAGTGGATTTACATACCGCTATAATACAGTCACACAGTCATAGACAAATGTGGTTTTACGTAGCACTGTAGTACAGTTTCACAGTCAAACACAATAGTGGCTTTATGTAGCACTGTAGTACAATTTCATGATCATATACAATAGTGGCTTTACGTAGCACTGAAATACATTTTTCATCACTTTTATAGGCGTTCTCTTATTTGGTAGCTCACAGAGAAGTTTGTACAAGAAAAACGCATGGAACTACAGTTGTTTTAACCTCCAGCAAAGTACATATGAATGTAGCTCAGAGTAAGGGATAGAGAAAGTACGGGCTGTAACCATAACCAAGTTCCTGATCTTGAGAAAAGTTTCTCTTCTATGAGATTAGATGCCACACAATTGATACCTTTATAGTTGCAAGGACAAACCCCTTCCAAGCCAGATAGTTTGATGTACTCCCAGGGGCTGATCTTGGAGAAGAACTTGCGAGAATTGATCTGGGACAAACCAACAGTCCACGAGTTGAGGAACTCTGTTACATTCTTTCCCCCTCCCCCCCCCCCCTGCCCAGTGCATTCTGGTGCCCAATACATTTCTATGTTAGATATCAGGGAACGTTTTGTAGGTTAGTGTAGATGATGGAGAGGTAGTAGTAGCATCAGTAGTAGTGGTAGTAGTAGCACTAGACGTAGAAGTAGCAATAGCAGTAGCAGCAGTAGTAGTCGTAGTAGTGGTACCATACGTAGTAGTAGCAGTAGCAGCAGCAGTAGTAATAGTATTAGTAGCAACAGGATTAGTATTAGTAGTACTAGTAGTAGTGGCAGCAGCAATATCAGTAGCAGTAACCGTTGTAGTAGTAGTAATATAAGCAGCAGTTTTAGTAGTAGTAGTAGTAGTAGTAGTAAAAGTAGCAGAAAACTTTATAGTAGGAATAAGAGTAATAATAGTCGTGAGAATACCAGGGGCAGTACAGTAATGGCAGAAACAGGAGCACTAACAGCAGTAGTAATAGTAGTATCGGAGAAAGTATTACAACTATTAGTAGTGATAGCTATGGTGGTAGTAGTAGTGGTATTAGAAGTAGAGGTAGTAATAATAAATGAAGAAGCATGTTACTATTGGTGTTAGGGGATTTTAATAGTAGTAGAATTAATTACAGCAATAGAATGAAAATTAAAACGAATAGTAGTAGTCCAGTATTAGTAACTGTAGTAGTAGTAGTAGTAGTAGTAGTAGTAGTAGTTGTAGTAGTAGTTGTAGTAGTAGTAGTTGTAGTACTAATAGTAGTAGTAGTTTTAGTAGTAGTGGTAGTAGTTGTAGTAGTAATGTTAGTAGTAATAGTAGTAACTATAGTAGTGGTAGTAGTAGTAATAGTAACTGTAGTAGTTGTAGTGTGCGACAAAGATGTGTACTATCTCCAGACCTTTTTTCTCTGTATAGCGAGGATATTCTAAGAACAATCATCACAGAACCAGGCATAAAAATTGGAGGATACAATATTAACAACCTTCGGTATGCTGACGACACAGTACTGATAGCTGAGAACCAACAAGACCTGCAAAATCTCTTGGATAAAGTCGCCAAAGAAAGTGAACAGAAAGGCCTTACTTTGAACATCAAAAAGACAGAGACTATGGTTATATCTAAGAAACAGAATCCACCTGCGTGCAGTATTAAATTAAACGGAACTGTTCTAAAGCAGGTGCAGAAATTCAAATACCTTGAAGCAGTAATAACTTCAGATGGGAAATGCAGAATAGAAATTAGGAACAGAATAGGCCAAGCAAAGACTGCATTTCAGAGAATGAGAAACATTAACTAACACATCTTTATCAATGAATGTTAGAAAACGAGTCCTAAAATGCTATATTGAACATATCTTGTTATATGGAAGTGAATCATGGACAATAGACAAGTCTGCACAAAAATCATTGGAAGCAGCAGAAATGTGATTTATTAGAAGAATGTTGCGAATTCCCTGGTCAGCACAAATAACTAATGAATAATGTAGGAGAAGAGCTGGATAGACAAAAATCCTTGTCAAAAATATAAGAATTAGACAATGTACTTTCATAGGACATGCAATGAGAAGAGGGGGCATATAAAATATTATAACAAGAGGAAAAATAGAAGGAAGAAGATCAAGAGGAAGACCAAGAGAAATGATACTGGACAATCTGACGGGATGGTGTGAGAGGAGATCACCAACTGAACTGATGGCCTGCATGAAGGATCGGGTACTCTGGAGAAGCATAACAGCCAACGCCAGTCGGCACGGCACCTGATGATGATGATGATGAGTAGTTGTATTATTATTATTAGTGTAATAGTATTAGTATTAGTATTAGTAGTAGTAGTAGTAGTAGTAGTAGTAGTAGTAGTAGTAGTAGTAACTGTAGTTTTGGTAGTAGTAGTAACTCACACTACTTCTTTTTTCCTAAAAGAACTCTGCATTTGTGAAATCCTCATACATTTTAAGTTATTTTGATGCATAATATGTGTACAATGAGGGAAATTAAAAGGAGGATATATATCGCTCTTCAGAAAGTAAAACAAATAAAGAATCTGTGGAGAGGAGCAGACAGAACCACAAAAATAAGATTTTTAAGGGCATGCATCTTTCCCATCGCAACGTATGCCTGTGAGACCTGGACACTTAACAAAACAGCTGAGAAATACATAAATGCCTTTGAATGTAAATGCTACAGAAGAGTTCTCCAAATATCATGGACACAAAAAGAACAAATATATATATAGTACAAGAGCTTGATACTGAAGAAGGCTGGCTAGTAAAGAGGATTAAAGAGAGAAAACGTAAATATTTTGGACACATTAAACGTCATGATAATTTAGAGAAGACCGTATTGGAAGGATACATAATGGGAAAAAGAAAGAGAAGAAGACCAAAACGAAAATAGCTGCAAGACATCGTTGATGATCTGGAAATGGATGCAGTAGCAGCAGGCCATCTTGCTCACGACCGAGAGGCCTACAGGAGTGCTGTTTGGGAGGCAAATTTCTGCAAATGAATGAAAGAATACGTGTACTTTTAACGTGGAAATACTTTGTTACATTCACTTTTTCAACTTCACCCGCTATACATATCTGGCAAAAATAGTGTCGGAGTTTTTGCCTGTGTCATGGAAAGAGTTAAGTTAAAAGAGGAGTTGATTTACTGTGTTCAAGCATGTCTTTTATAGTATGAACTCTTATGCACATCTCAGGATTCAAGCTAAAGATGTGTACATCAGCCTCTAGAGGGAGAAGCAGTGACACAAGTCAGAACAAACGCGTTGTTGGGGACAGAAACGTATAAGCTAGGAGACAAAAGTTGTTGGGGACCAAAATATATAAATTGGAGACAAAAGGTTTTGGGGACCAAAATGTATAAGCTACAGACAAACAGTTGTTGGGGACCAAAATATATAAGCTAGGGAAAAATGTTGTTATGGACCAAAATGTATAAGCTAGGGAAAAATGTTGTTATGGACCAAAATGTATAAGCTAGGGAAAAATGTTATGGACCAAAATGAATAAGCTAGGGACAAAAAGCTGTTGGGGACCAAAATGTATAAGGTAGGGGAAAATGTTTTTATGGACCAACATGTATAAGCTAGGGATAAAATAATTGTTGACGACGACTGCCTGATAGGAACTCCTCATGAAACTTGACATGACAGAAGTAGACTTCTCAGGCTGCTTGCTAGCAATGTCCAGAGTTTGGTCACTGTCGAAGAAAGCAATGACCGGGTTGGTCAACCATCTCCATGTTCTCATCCAGTGTCTGTACTGTCCCGTATCTTAAGTGCCACTATTGACGTAAAACGTGACAATGGTGATCTCATACGGTTGTCATGTTCATTTCTTGAAACGTTCAGTAATAAATTCTGGCGAGAACTGCTGATGGAGCCAGTCACACACTGGCTGTGGGTAACACGCCCTAGACAACTTCTTGCGCAAAAAGCCTCCTTTTCCTCTTTTCTCCCCAGTTCGATCATCCTCCTGATATGATTGTTGTCAGTGAACCCGATGTGGTCCTCCATACTCAGCCTGTCCAAAGTGGCTTTTCTTTGACCCTGAGCCCAGTCTGGGCATTCACGGCCAAACTGGGTCACGATAGTGGACTTGACGTCCCTGGCGAGGTTGACCATGTGAAGAAAACTAGAGGGGAGCCAGTGAAGAAAACTAGAGAGGAGCCAGTGAAGAAAACTAGAGGGGAGCCAGTGAAGAAAACTAGAGGGGAGCCAGTGAAGCAGCTGTACGAAGTGGTACCTTACCTAGCGCTGAAACTGGAGGAAAGAAGGCGGTCACTCTCTAGTGTATGAGTGACACTTTAAGGCAAGTGTGGACACCTGGACCGTGTCTTCTAGGCCCATCTACAACACGTTGACCTACAAGGTATATTTAACTACAACATGCCAGGGCCAAGTTGACCTACAAGGTATATTTAACTACAACATGCCAGGGACACGTTGATCTACAAGAATATTACTTTAGAAGTACAACACGAACTGTAGATACCACTACTGCAGTATATTTATTACTGATACTTGTATTTCTAATACAATATTTATTATTGATACTGTTATTAATAAAGCATTAATTATTAATATCACTGTTGCTAGGACACCATTAACTATTGATTTTGATGTTGTTATTGTTGTTGTCGGTGTTGTTGTTATTGTTGTCGGTGTTGTTGTTGGTGCTGTTAATAGAGATTAACTATTGATATTACTGTTGCTAAGACAACATTAACTTTTGATATTACTGTTGCTAAGACAGCACTAACTACTGATATTACTGTTGCTAAGGCAATATTAACTACTGATATTACTGTTGCTAAGACAACATTAACTATTGATATTACTGTTGCTAACACAACATTAAATATTGATATTACTGTTGCTAAGACAACATTAACTATTGATATTAATGTTGCTAATACAACATTAAATATTGATATTACTTTTGCTAAGACAATATTAAATATTGATATTACTTTTGCTAATACAACATTAAATATTGATATTATTGTTGCTGATACAACATTAAATATTGATATTACTGTTACTAAGACAACATTAACTACTGATATTACTGCTGCTAAGATAACGTTAACTACTGATATTACTGTTGCTAAGACAACATTAACTATTGATGTTACTGTTGCTAAGACAACAGTTACTGTTGCTAAGACAACATTAATTACTGATATTACTGTTGCTAAGATAACGTTAAGTACTGATGTTACTGTTGCTAAGACAACATTAACTAATATAACATCACCGTATGCACACGAAATAAACTACCAAAATCATCGAGAACTTTATAAAGTTTCATTATTTCATCACAGGAAGATGTTAGAACACAATCTTGGACTCAACTACAGAGTCCCACTGATGACGATGACAATGAAGATCTTACATCTTACATCTTAAAGCTTAGATCTTAATCCTTTCTGCGCCGTTAAACGTCACATAGGGCTCCCATGGTAGTTCGCCAAGTTTTCTGACATTGAAGATGACGGTCCGTACAACCTTACAAGGATTTTTTTTTCTTTATAACAAAATAGTATGTTAATGTGAGAAAAAAATACTGAACTGAAAACAAGCTCTGTTGTAGAAGACAAACGTATACGTATTTATAAGAGTTTGTATGTACTTTACCCATGAAGTAATCAGAAGCGATTTATAAATCTTGCACAAAAACCACTAGGCCGTTAATTATGAGGGGATCACATCGATTACCCACACAATAATTAGTCTATAAGTATACAACTATACACGGAGCCGCTGCAACAAAGACGTGATATCAAAATGTATAAACTAGGAAAAAAAAAGTAGGAACAGCTTTATTAAAGTACACAAATCATTGTGTACTTTATTATGTAATAAAGCTGTTCCTACGTTTTTTTTTCTAGTTTGTACATTCACATCGTTTACTCGTGCTTACCTACAAACTATAATTAAGAGTTACAATGAAGAGTGACAAGACAATAGAAGATATAGATGGATGTTCTAAACTTTAAACATGTTCTCCAGTGGCATCGAGTTCTTAAAGATCACGTAGTGCCTGGTTTGACTGAGAGAGTGGAACTCCTTCTGACAGATGCTAGAGGATCGTCGTAGCATACTTGATTTAGACTAGAAGCTTTATGTTTGCAACATATATCGAAATTTAGCGTGACTTAAATTTTATTCCACAGCAATAACAACAACAATATCAACAACAACAACAACAACAATTCAGTAAAATTATTTCAGAAAAGAAAATAATCTTGCAGCAAACAGCTCGTAACCCACACAGCACTGGTTAACACATTTTCCACTAACATGTCACATGTAAGAAAAAACTAGCATCCATCTGAACAAACAGACACACTTCTTTTTCAAATTTTCTTACAATACACCATCACATTCCAGCCACAGTTAGTAAATCTGTGAAGATTTTTGTTGACGAAAAAGTAAAGCAAACACGCTGCACATTACATAACTCGTCAGTTTTATATTCTGGTTTTGTTCTGCAGTCTATGCTAAACTAGACTGTTCTGTCTTAAGTAAAAAGTTATATAAATGTTTTAATGTATATTGTGGACCCAAAGGTCAGCCTGACAATTCTTTATCGACCGACCTGAACAGATAGAAGTAAAACATAATGACCTACTCTTATTTTAGTAACCCCTCACTATCTGCACTGATCTTTTGAGCAAATAATACGCGAGTCACGTAAGTTAGAAATATAACAGAGCGCTAACGTAACTTTAAATCTAATATATTTCCCCATTTTATGTGTACAATCGTACTGAAGGGACAAATTAGTTCCCCTTTAATGTCATCATCATCATCAGGTGCCGTGCCGACTGACGTTGGCTATTATGCATCTCCAGAGTACACGATCCTTCATGCAGGCCATCAGCTCAGTTGTGATCTCCTCTCACACCACCCCGTCAGACTGTCCAGTATCATTTCTCTTGGTCTTCCTCTTGATCTTCTTCCTTCTATTTTTCCTGTTGTTATAATATTTTCTATGCCCCATCTTCTCATTGCATGTCCTATGAGAGTACATTGTCTCTCTCTTATCTTTTTGACAAGGTTTTTTTTTTCTATCCAGCTCTTCTCATACATTCTTCATTAGTTATTTTTGCTGTCCAGGGGATTCACAACATTCTTCTAATAAATCACATTTCTGCTGCTTCCAATGATTTTTGTGCATACTTGCCTATTGTCCATGATTCACTTCCATATAACAAGATAGGTTCAATATAGCATTTTATGACTCGTTTTCTAACATTCATTGATAAGGATGTGTTGGCTAATATGTTTCTCATTCTCTGAAATGCAGTCTTTGCTTGGCTTATTCTGTTCCTAATTTCTATTCTGCATTTCCCATCTGCAGTTATTACTGCTCCAAGGTATTTGAATTCCTGCACCTGAAATATACACCTTTAATCTTCACCTTTAATATACAGTTAAAAAATGAAATGCGACACTACTGTGGTCGCAATGGTCACAAAGTTTCAAATTTGTATCAAAGTTTAATTTTACGGAATTAATGTTTCAATCTTGCCATGAAAAAACGTTAAGACTTTAACAATGAAATCATGTTCATTAATTTGGTTTGGGCTTTTATTCTTAGCGACTGAGGCCTCCGTTTCAGTAAGGAGTATGGCCTCTTCTTACCTTTATCAGAGAACGACATCTCCTTGACATGGATCTAGTTAGCCGTTGGATTTGTTGTTGTGGGATGGCTGCCCACTCTTCCCGCAGTACAAGAGATAACTGTCGGAGATTGGTTGGCGCCACGTCTCGCTTGCGGATTTGTCTGTAGAGTTTGTCCCATAAGTGTTCTACTGGGTTCATGTCTGATGACATGGATGGCCACGGAATTGTCTGGACGTTGTTGTCAGTGAGGAACTGGGTGGTGAGTTGTGCCACATGAGGTCGAGCGTTATTCTGCTGAAAAATTGACTCTGGTGCAGCCAAAAGTGGAAGGACGTGAGGACGAAGAATTTCAGTGACGTATCATTGGGCATTCAGGTTGCACCAGGTCACTTCTTCCCATGAAGCTGATAGTCACCCCACACCAGTACACCTCCACCACCATGTTGAGGAGCCTCATCCACGCAGTTCTGGGCTCGTGGAATTTGCAGTAAACTCTTCTCCGTCTATCGTGTCGCTGGAGCAGAAAGAATGATTCATCACTAAACCAAACCCTTCTCCAATCATTCGGAGCGGCCCACTGACGAAGCTGGTCCGCAGGAACAGGAACTCTGTAGTGTAGAGTCTTCTTGCCCAAAGGCCAGCATCGTGTAGTCGGTTCCTGACCGTTTGATCTGAAATTCGACGAGCTGCTGCCATTGACTGGACTGTTGAGGACGCAGATGCAAATCGATTCCTGGGGTGACCCACACAAATGAAGCGGTCTTCAGCAGGAGTTGTGACTATGTGTCTTCCACTGCGCGGCCGGTCTGCAACTGAGCCAGTTTCTTGAAATCGTCTCCAAAGGCGACTAATGGCGCTTCTAACCACATTAAATTGTCTGCCCACTACACTTTGTTATTGTCCAGTCTGTAAACGTGAAACGATGATGAGTCGTTGTTCTGTAGTGAGATGAGCCATCCTTACAATGAATTTTAAAATGAATTGATTCGAGGAGCGTCAATATTTTTATAGGCATTCAATAACATGGTCAGTGAGTTTTGTGTTCAGTAAGTTTCACGGGATTCTAGTGAACCTGTCATGAGTTATTGTTAAAAATGCTGTTTTGACTAGTGTCTCTTTTCTGTGCTCATGAATCATTTGCTGATACAATTCAGGTAGAGCGCGTGAAGTTCCTGTCAAAGTGAACGTTTCAGCCAATTTTCCCTTGTCTTATCAGCAACCTTTAGTTGAAATCGCAACATCGTATTTGTTAAGTTTCTTTTTTTAAACAGTAAAGAATCTCCCCAGGTTCGGCCTTCATTGGTTATAGCATGCTATCGGTGTGAGTTGTCAATGTAAAAAGAAGTATCACCTGAAACTCAGCACATTCCCAACATAACATTAGCAACACCGCTTCAACGACTCGTGATGAAGAATATATATATATATATATATATATATATATATATATATATATATATATATAACTATCCTTTAATTACAAGACAGGACACAACACTCAAGACAACAACTGCTGGGAACAACAAAGCCCCAGTGTACCAAGAACGAGAAACATTTAAACCAGAAAGATAGACAATATATGGCGGATAAATATACGAGCCCTAAACATCTTCATGGTGAAGCTCATATTATACTTTTCAGGGCCCCTTTAACCTCAGGCGTCCCCCAACAAAACCATTCATGCAAGTCGAACTATTCTCAACATTTCCTTCCTCTGATTTTCCTGAACTTCCACAATCATATGAGTCATTGTTGTACAAGTAGCACTAAACTTAAAACTTTCCTTCTTCTGACATTTCTAAACTTTAACAATCATATGAGTCATTGTTGTACAAATCTCACTAATCTTAAAAATTTCCTTCTTCTGACATTTCTAAACTTTCACAATCATATGAGCCATTGTAGAACATCCTCCTTATTACCCAAATCTGGCCCCTTCGGACTATTACCTGTTTACCAAACACACAAAAAAGGATCTCAGTGGTCGCAAATTTCCTTCAGATGATGACCTCATTCATGCTGTAGACCACTTTCTACTGGTAGAAGATGCTGACTTTAACAAAGTGGGGATCGTATGCTCCAGGATCGCTGGACGAAGTCCATAAACTAGCAAGGGTTATGCAAGGATGTTAAGAAATAACCTAAAAAAAACTTCTAACAAATAACACTCTGCACCTTATGTCGAGAACTTATCAGTCATCCCTCGTAGAACTTCAGGAGACAAAATATCCTACAATAACACACACAGAAACATTACGTCAAAAGATAGAAAACATCTTACAATAACACACACACACAAATATAAATAGAGGAAATCCTACTATACCAGACACAGAAATATACCTTCAAAAGATAGAGAACATCATACAATAACACACACAGACACATAACTTCAGAAGATAGAGGAAATCATATTATAACACGCACACAAACATAACTTCAGAATATAGAGGAAATCCTACTATAACACACACAGAAACATGACTTCAGAAGATAGAGGACATCCTACAATAAGACACCAACAGAAATATAACTTCAGGAGCTGAAGGGCATACTACAATAACACGCACAGAAACATAACTTCAGGAGATAAATGATGTCCTATTATAACACGCACAGAAACATAACTTCAAGAGATAAAGGACATCCTACAATAACACACACAGAAACATAACTTCAGAAGATACAGGACATCATACAATAACACACACAGAAACATAACTTCAGAAGATAGAGGACATCCTTCAATAATACACAAGCAGAAATATAACTTCAGGAGATGAAGGACATCCTACAATAACACGTACAGAAATATAACTTCAGGATATAAAGGATATCCTACTATAACACGCACAGAAACACAATTTCAGGAGATAAGGGACATCCTACAATAACACACACAGAAACATTACTTCCGAAGATAGAGGACATCCTACAATAACACCCTCTGAAACATAACTTCAGGAGACATATTACATCCTGCTTCGACCTTGGAACGGCAGAAAATACCGAATCCCAAACTTTTGACATAGATACATACATATGATGGAATTCAGTTCAAATAATTATAGACATTAATCCGAAGAAATGGTTAACGCGTATACTATAAGTAGTTACAGCAGAAGACTACTTTTAGAATTGTTTCCAGAAATATACAGAAATGTAGGTATTACGTAAGTGACTGAGTGAATAATCGCTATTTCTGACTGGTGGAATTTAATTATGAATGGTAGATTCATCGTAAGAATAGCTATGTGAAGATTATGATTTGTCATTATCTCTCGACAACTAAATGTTTCTACATAATTATTAGTGACTTGAATGAATTTGGAATTTTCTACGTAGACTGTCAAGATGCCTGGACGTTACGATACACTGATAACCCACAACAAATATGGATCTGGCCAGATATGGAAGAAATCAATCAATTTGCATACCTTGGCAACTACATAGACAGGATGGTGACACCAGAAAGGAAGTTAGAATAAGAATTGCAAAAGCAGCATCGATCTTCAAGAATCTCGAGAACATATAACATTCAAAAGTTATAAGCACAAAAACCAAGTTAAGATTATTTACTTCAAATGTAATATCCACCAATATATGCATGCGAAAGCTGGAAAACAACTAAAGAAATAGACAAGAAATTAGACTCTTCTGAAAACAAATGCCTAAGGAAAATACTCGGCATCAAGTGGAACGAATTCAAGAACAATGTAGAGATAAGACAGATGACTGAACAACAACCAATCTCATGGATGATCAGGAAAATAAGATGGACATATGTCCAAAACAAGCTATCAAGTGGAACACAAGAGACTGAAGGAAAATAGGCAGACTTCTTGAAATTCTAAAGAGATCTTGTTAAGAGAGGCCACACTAATAGGCATAAATCCCTTGATGAGGTTGAAAGGCTTGCCGAAGGCAGGAAAAATTGGCGAACTACCCTGCGAGTCCTATGTGAGATATATAAACAAAGGTATGTAATAATTCATATTAATTATTTAAAATAATGCATGAACTTCCATGTAACGGTATTTTTCCCCTTCTGAATAACGTTGAGAGGGATTAGGAAAATGGAAGCACAAATTGAAAGAATCGGACAGATAGAATATTATAGGGTTTAGGTTGGACCGAGGTAACAGCTGAGATGATACAAACTGTGGGAGAAACTAGCACTCGCCTTTATCATGCTCTGTGCTGGAAGATATCAAGCCGCCAAAGCTGGCCTAAGCACAGGAAAGGCTCAGTCTACAGACCTCTGACCAAGTAGGGCTGAGAAGAAGGTAAGATTTCAGAAAACAGAACACGTCTCTGTCTTTTCTCAGCCACCTTGAGGGGAGAGCAGAAAGGGATGGGGTGGGACACAGCAATTGGCGTCAAACAAGAATATAATCAAAGATTCAGATATTTCATCCATCCTCCTCTTGGTCAGTCGTCCTCTCTCTACCAGAGCTGAGAAGGAACCGAATTAGGAACCAGTTCTTTCGGTTCATCCGGGAAAAGCAAGTACTCGGTTCTTACAAACCGATTCCGGATAAAAACCGATTCCTGATACCGATTAGTATCCATTTGGAACCACTTAGGAAACTAGAAACCAAATCGGTTCCAGATGTGAGCAGAGAACCGTTTTGTTTTATGTCTCTCAGGGATTCTCTCCATGTTTTCCCAGAGTTTAACCGTGCTTCTTTGGGTTTATCCGTGTATTTTCGGGTTAATCGTGTTTCTGCGGACTTCTATAGCCTGGTTCGTGACAGGCTTCTTGGGTGGATTGTGTTCATCTCCAAAATGTTACAGTCGAAAAATGTTTTAGCTATTCACCCCTTGATGATGATGATGATAATGACGATAATGATGATGATGGTGGTGGTGGTGGTGGTGGTAGTGGTGGTGGTGGTGGTGGTGGTGACGATGATGATGATGATGATGATAGTCCGAGGGAGGTGAAACGTTGTAAATTCTGTTTCTGGTAGAGGTTAAATATTGTAATATTCTGTATGTCTGAGAGAGGTGAAACGTTGTTAACTTCACAATAACACACACAGAAACATAACTTCAGGAGACAGAGTGCATCACGCACACAAACCTTAACGGGTTTATGTGTGTGTTATTGTAGGATGTCCTTTATCTCCTGAAGTTATGTTTCTGTGTGTGTTATTGTAGGATGTACTTTATCTCCTGAAGTTATGTTTCTGTGTGTGTTATTGTAGGATGTCCTTTATCTCCTGAAGTTATATTTATGTGTGTGTTATTGATTGTAGGATGTCCTTTATCTCCTGAAGTTATGTTTCTGTATGTGTTATTGATTGTAGGATGTCCTTTATCTCCTGAAGTTATGTTTCTGTGTGTGTTATTGTAGGATGTCCTCTATATCCTGAAGTTATATTTATGTGTGTGACTGTAGGATGTCCTTTATCTCCTGAAGTTAAGTTTCTGTGTGTTATTGTAGGATGTCCTTTATCTAATGAAGTTATGCTTCTGTGTGTGTTATTGTAGGATGTCCTTTATCTCATGAAGTTATGTTTGTGTGTGTTATTGTAGGATGTCCTTTATCTCATGAAGTTATGTTTCTGTGTGTGTTATTGTAGGATGTCTTTTATTTCCTGAAGTTATGTTTCTGTGTGTCTTATTGTAGGATGTCCTTTATCTCCTGAAGTTACATTTATGTGTGTGTTATTGTAGGATGTCCTTTATTTCCTGAAGTTATATTTATGTGTGTGTTATTGATTGTAGGATGTTCTTTATCTCCGGAAGTTATGTTTCTGTGTGTGTTATTGTAGGATGTCCTTTATCTACTGAAGTTATGTTTCTGTGTATGTTATTGTAGGATGTCCTTTATCTGCTGAAGTTATGTTTCTGTGTGTCTTATTGTAGGATGTCCTTTATCTCCTGAAGTTATGTTTCTGTGTGTGTTATTGTAGGATGTCCTTTATCTCCTGAAGTTATGTTTGTGTGTGTGTTCTTGTAGGATGTCCTTTATCTCCTAAAGTTATATTTATGTGTGTGTTATTGTAGGATGTCCTTTATCTCATGAAGTTATGTTTCTGTGTGTGTTATTGTAGGATGTCTTTTATTTCCTGAAGTTATGTTTCTGTGTGTCTTATTGTAGGATGTCCTTTATCTCCTGAAGTTACATTTATGTGTGTGTTATTGTAGGATGTCCTTTATTTCCTGAAGTTATATTTATGTGTGTGTTATTGATTGTAGGATGTTCTTTATCTCCGGAAGTTATGTTTATGTGTGTGTTATTGTAGGATGTCCTATCTCCTGAAGTTATATTTGTGTGTGTGTTATTGGTTGTAGGATGTCCTTTATTTCCTGAAGTTATATTTATGTGCGTGTTATTGACTGTAGGATGTCCTTTATCTCCTGAAGTTATGTTTCTGTGTGTGTTATTGTAGGATGTCTTTTATCTCCTGAAGTTATGTTTCTGTGTGTGTTATTGTAGGATGTCCTTTATCTCCTGAAGTTATATTTATGTGTGTGTTATTGATTGTAGGATGTCCTTTATCTCCTGAAGTTATGTTTCTGTATGTGTTATTGATTGTAGGATGTCCTTTATCTCCTGAAGTTATGTTTCTGTGTGTGTTATTGTAGGATGTCCTCTATATCCTGAAGTTATATTTATGTGTGTGACTGTAGGATGTCCTTTATCTCCTGAAGTTAAGTTTCTGTGTGTTATTGTAGGATGTCCTTTATCTAATGAAGTTATGCTTCTGTGTGTGTTATTGTAGGATGTCCTTTATCTCATGAAGTTATGTTTCTGTGTGTGTTATTGCAGGATGTCCTTTATCTCCTGAAGTTATGTTTCTGTGCGTGTTATTGTAGGATTTCCTTTATCTCCTGATGTTATGTTTCTGTGTGTGTTATTGTAGGATGTCCTTTATCTCCTGAAGTTAAATTTATGTGCGTGTTATAGTAGGATGTCCTTTATCTGCTGAAGTTATGTTTATGTGTGCGTTATTGTAGGATGTCATTTATCTCCTGAAGTTATGTTTATGTGTGTGTTATTGTATGATGTCATTTATCTCCTGAAGTTATGTGTATGTGTGTGTTACTGTAGGATGTCATTTATCTCCTGAAGTTATGTTTATGTGTGTGTTATTATAGGATGCCCTTTATTTCCTGAAGTTATTTTTCTGTGTGTGTTATTGTAGGATGTGCTTTATCTCCTGAAGTTATATTTCTGTGTGTGTTATTGTATAATGTCCTTTATCTCCTGAAGTTATATTTATGTTTGTGTTATTGTAGGATGTCCTCTATATCCTGAAGTTATGTTTATGTGTGTGTTATTGTAGGATGTCCTATCTCCTGAAGTTATATTTATGTGTGTGTTATTGTAGGATGTCCTCTATATCCTGAAGTTATATTTATGTTTGTGTTATTGTAGGATGTCCTCTATATCCTGAAGTTATATTTATGTGTGTGTTATTGTAGGATGTCCTCTATCTCCTGAATTTATATTTATGTGTGTGTTATTGAAGGATGTCCTCTATATCCTGAAGTTATGTTTCTGTGTGTGTTATTGTAGGATGTCCTCTATATCCTGAAGTTATATTTATGTGTGTGTTATTGTAGGATGTCCTCTATATCCTGAAGTTATGTTTCTGTGTGTGTTATTGTAGGATGTCCTCTATATCCTGAAGTTATATTTATGTGTGTGTTATTGTAGGATGTCCTTTATCTCCTGAAGTTATATTTATGTGTGTGTTATTGTAGGATGTCCTCTATATCCTGAAGTTATGTTTCTGTGTGTGTGTTGTTATTGTAGGATGTCTTCTATATCTTGAAGTTATGTTTGTGTGTGTGTGTTAGTGTAGGATGTCCTCTCACCTGCAGTTATTTTTCTGTGTGTGTTATTGTAGGATGTCCTCTATCTCTGGAAGTTATCTTCTTCTTCTTCGCAAGATTCTATCACCAAGACCGCCCCGTGATTCTACTGAATTTACTCCTGTGGTCCTCGATACGTCCCGTGGGCCCCCCCCCCCGGTGGTCTCCGAAAGGATCACAGGAGATCCCCGAGAGGACCACAAGAGGTTAAAAGTATCGCAGGGCTTGAGCCTGTATTCTTGGTGGGTCTCAGAAGCGGGATTGCGTGACACTGTTGTTTTCGTTGCACCAGTTTAGTCTAGGGTTGGACTTTCTCACCGGAAAACCTCGACGTGTTGTGGATGTCAGTATATCCCCGCCGGGTGAGAGGTGGTTGCCTAGCTAGACTGCCCTGGTCCAGTGTCTCCGACTTCAGCATTTTGTGGTCGTGGCCGCTACCCTTCCTAGTTGTGACAGGAGAACGAATCTTCGCCATTAGTAAGTTTCACCCCTAGGTTAAGCCGGTTTAGGCGTATCATCCCAGTATGGTCGTGTTTAAGATGTGACCGACCTCTAGAGCGGAGGTATCGTGACATGAGTAGCCATCAACGTTTACCCCTGGTTTAAGCCTGTTTAGACATATTTCACCAGTATGGGTCTATATCGGACGTGGCCGGCCTATAGAGCAGAGGTGCCGTGGTATGAGCAGCTCTCGCGGCGAGAATACTGGATATACCGATTAAAATTCACTTTATCCTTTTCTTCACCTTTTCACATCGGCCTCACACCGCAACCCTAATTGCATTTTTGCATTTTCTTCATTAGCCGGGAGGAGTTTCACTTCGCGACATCCGAAAAATCTCACTAGTAGTGTCTTAACCCCTGAATTAAGCCGGTTCAGGCAGTTCGCCCGGTATGAGTGCATATAGAAGTTGCCAACCTCCAGGGCAGAGGTGCCGTGACTTTAGCAGTACTGACACCGAAACTACAGATTACTTCACTTAATACATTCTCTCATCCTTTCCACGGTGGTGCCGCGCGCAAATCCCATTCACAAGTTCTTTGTATAATCACATCAGTTCGTTACAGTCCTGCACGTGATCGTCAATGGTTAACAATCCGCAATGTGGCCGCTGACATACCATGGACGTCTCCTCCCAGTTGTAGGGGAAAAGGTCACCTGCGCCAGTTTAACATTGCAGAAGTGTTCTTTAATTAATACATCACACATCGAGCTTTCCCAGACGTTATGTCATTCGCTAGATCAGAGAAGTGCGATGAAAAGTTCACTGAAATCGTTTATTTTGACAAATACATCAAGACGCATCATCGACAACATCTCTTTGAATAAGATGTAATATTACATAAATTTCGTTAGATTCATCGCTGTAGCACATAACAATTTGTTCACAAACTTTCTCATATTCTACATACAGTATTTCAGCAATATTCTCCACTTCACAATATTCAATATTTCATACAAGAATACTCAGTACTATATCAGATCTGTAATTCGTGGTCTACTAAATTCCTCAACTATTTCACTGTACTCGATTTTTCATGGTAACAATACTTCCAAATCACTTGAAACAGATATCCAATCTAACACTACTTCTCGTTCTTTTCTGTTCTACTAGTTTTCTTGTGTTCCCCTTTCGGTCCTCCTGATGTTCTACCATCTTCCTTCTATCGCTATCTCTATCTCTATATATCTCTCCCCTCAGCCGACTTCCCTGACTTATATTTAATAAGTTAACTGTCCAATATGCCACACCTCCCAATATTAGATTGTTCATTGGATCTTCCTTTGTTTCCAAAACCGATCTCAAATAGCGTCCTAAAATTAGCAACAAGCCTCACGTGTTAGTCGTTTCAATTCCGTCTATCCAATTGTTATTTTTAATTAAGTCCACCATCTCTTTCATGGCGTCTGCTTCAGAAATTAGTCCGTTCTCTGTTCTGTCGCTATCTACTAGACCCTTGGCCCTAACTACATCTGTCAAGTGTCAAAGTTTCCACCTCGGATAGTTGCATGTGTGCGTGACGTCGCATTGTTAGTACTGGACAAATTTACTTCTGAGCGACCTTTCTTAGTATTTCTTATCTCTATGTGTCGCCGTGTCTGTCTTTTGCCTCCTCTGTTTACCATTGATTAGTGTTTTGCATTTCTAAGTATCTGCTCTTCGGTGCGTCCCGTCTTAATATTATGTCCCGGGAGTTTACCCCTCCCATATTTGTCAGCGTTTTGCTTTTCTAATTATCTACGTTTCTGTTGCTGTTTGATTTTACTATTTTGCCTACAACACATTCTTAATTATATTAATAATCATATCACAAATAATAATAATAATAAAAACTATAATCATTACTACAAGACTATGCTATAATAAAACAATTGGTCCGTCAGGGGTGCATATTACTTATTTAACATGTATACTGAAAATATAAAGAGGAATATTAGATAAAATGCCATAACAATTTGAGGTTATGAAATACTAGAAAATATATATGCTGATGACACAGTATTACTGTCCACAACACAAAAAGAAATGGAAAAACGAATTATTTCATTCCGTAAAAACAGCGAAAAACAAAACCTCTATCTTAATGCGAGGAGAACTAAACTGATGACAACTGACAAAACAAACAAGGCAGCTGAATATATGTATCAATGAGGAAAAACTGGAAGAAGTGGAGAGTTTTGAATATCTTGGATCATCGCTGACTGGTGGAGGAGATACAGAGGGGTAAGTTGAAGGGAGGACATATATTGCCCTTCAGAAAGTAAAACAACTAAAGAATCTGAGGAGAGGGACAGACAGAACTACACAAATATGATTTTTAAGGGCATGCATCTTTCTCATCGCAACATATTCCTGTGACACCTGGACACTTAACAAAACAACTGAGAAACACATAAATGCCTTTGAATGTAAATGCTACAGAAGAGTTCTTCATATATCATGGATACAGAAAAGAAAAAAATATATCCATACTACAAGAGCTTAATATTGAAGAAGGCTGGCTAGTAAAGAGGATTAAAGAGAGAAAACTTAAATATTTTGGACACGTTAAACGTCATGATAATCTAGAGAAGACCGTCTTGGAAGGATACATAAAGGGAAAAAGAAAGAGAGGAAGACCAGGACGAAGATGGCTGTAAGACATCGTTGATGATCTGCAAATGGATGCATCAGCAGCAGGGCGTCTTGCTTATAACCGAGAGGCCTACAAGAGTGCTTTTAGCAAAGTTCCGCAGGGGACATGCAAATGAATGAACAGTGTAAGGATATGACTGATATTCTGTCTCTTACAGTGTACTATATGAATGATATTCTTATTCTTACAATGTAGGGTATGACTGATATTCTGTTTCTTACACTTAAGAACATTACTGATATTCGATTTTTTTCCAGTGTAAGATATTACTAATACTCTGCTTTGTTACAGTTTAGTACACTAGTGATATTTGGTTTTTACAGTGTAGGATATTACTGATATTGTCCCCCTGGGAACAACTGCGTTACGAACACACTTATCTTAACATAGCCTTTCTGAGACAGGGAGCATAGATCTGTTTGCTTAAAACTCTGACCTACTTCTGTAGCCCAGAAACCTGTAGCAGTCAACACTAACTGAAACTGTTATTTTCGTAAAATGTAATGTCAGGTTGGTGGACGGATGGGGACATGGAGATCGCAGGCATGGATGAGGAAAGTCTGGTGTGAAACCAATGAATCCAGGACGTGACAAGCCTATGGGTCTTTACAACAATGGCTATCAGAATAATGTAAACAAAACAGAGACAGCAGACTATAGGTGGCGGGGAATGGATATCGTTGAAGCACTCATCAGATTCCTTATCCCAAAGTCGGAGTGTCTTTGTGGAACTGTCTCAAAACTGTCTGACGTGGAGAAGGGGCTTAAGTACAGCCACCAGAGGCTGGAAAACAAAGTTTTGGCCAGGTCAGCCTACACCACTGTCTTCATGGCAGTCCGAGCAAGACCACAGTCTGCCCTAGCAAGGAAAGGTGCTGAAGTCGGAGTTACCCAGCCAAAAGGCGCATCGCAAAAATCAGGGTAACACGCATTATCGCTAATGAAATGTCTCTATCTGAAGTATTCAAACATGGTGCTCGCCCTGTGAAGACTAACCAGGCAGGTGCAGTGCCAGGCCCCCTGCCTCGAAAGGGTCCGCCCAATGCTACTGGAGGTCCTCTCAGTTCGTCTTGTGGAGTCAGGAGACATGAGAGTAGAGCTACTGGCCAGAAAATACAACGGAAGAAAACAGCCAAAAGGCCAGAACTTAAAATAATGCAGTGGAATGCTGAGGGTGTCAGCAGTGTTAGAGATGGCTATAACAAAAAGGTGGAACTAGAGAACTTACTCTTTGCAGAGCAGGTAAGTATATGCTGCATACAGGAGACACACCTAACCAAAGATGCTGCCTTTAAAATCAGAGGCTACCAGTGTTTTAGATCAGACCGACAGGACAGAAGAAAAGGAGGAGTACTCACACTTGTTAAGAATAACATCAGCGCATGTCAGGTGGGAGTGTACATGGAAGGAGCCAAATACCAGATGATCCATCTAAAAACCAGTAATACAGATTTTCACCTCCTTAACTATTACTGTCCTAATGACCGCCCACTTGCTCTAGAAACAATCCCACGCAAAGAGAGACTGATGGTCTGTGGCGATTTTAACAGCCATTCCCAGATCTGGGGCTATGACCACATAGACAAGAGAGGAGAGGAAGTTGAGAGCTGGCAGGATGATAATGGACTTCTCCTGATCAACCAGCCAATTGATCTCCCAACATTTTACTCAAGGGCTTGGCATACAACCTCAACACCAGATCTGGCATTCTACTCTCCAGACTTGAAATGGAACATTACACGCGAAGTTGGAAAACAACTTGGAGGTAGCGACCATCGACCAGTCTTCCTGACAATAGAAAATGAACTCCTTAACACCAGTAGCCCTCTCCCAAGACGGAATATAAAAAAGAAACTGGACAATGTACAGACATCGTACAGGTATCCTGGTGAGACAGCTGTCCATAGAAGGTAAGGATATTAACAGCATAGTGAAGGAATATATTGGATCACTTCTAACTAATAATGGAGATACAATGAGGGAAATTAAAAGAAGGATATATATTGCTCTTAAGAAAGTAAAACAACTAAAGAATCTGTGGAGAGGAACAGACAAAATTACGAAAATAAGATTTTTAAGGGCATGCATCTTTCCCATCGCAACTTATGCCTATGAGATCTGAACACTTATACAAACAGTTGAGAAACACATAAATGGCTTTGAATATAAATACTGCAGAAGAGTTCTTCAAATATCATGGACACAAAAGAGAACAAATATATCCATACTATAAGAACTTAATATTGAGTAAGGCTGGATAGTAAAGATGATTAAAGAGAGAAAACTTAAATACTTTGGACACATTAAACGTCATGATAATCTAGATAAAACCATCTTGAAAGGTACATAATGGGAACAAGAAAGAGAGGAAGACCAAGCCGAAGATGGCTGCAAGACATCGTTGATGATCTGCAAATAGATGTATCAGCAGCAGGGCAACTTGTTTACAACCGAGAGGTCTACAGGAGTGCTGTTAGGGAGGCAAATGAATGAATGAGTTAAACAATTCAATGCCTGTATCCTTCAGGCCGCCCATGAAACCATTCCAGAGGAGCTCGTGGGGACCTAAAAACCATACTGGTCTAGTGAGCTGGTAAAATTCCATAACGACGTGGAAACAGCTCGAAAGCAAACAGAAAATAGATTGCGCCAAGAACACCACAATAACTTTCAACATGGTAAGGCCAAATTTTAGAGAGCCAAGCTGCAAGCCAGACGGGAAAGCTGGAGAGAGAAAACAGTCCCTGAACTTTGAAAAGATGGAGGGAAACTGTGGAAACTAATCAAATAGTTAAACGATGAGAGTACTGGAAGATGTACAAAAATTACACTAATAGAGGATGGGAAAACTCTTACAGGTAAGCAGGTAGCAGATCACTTTGCTCGCATATTTGTACAGGACTTCAACATTGATATCCATCCAGAGAAAGAGCGTACAGTGTGCAATGACCCACAGAAAGAGGAGGAACAAGTCAGAAAAGTGGAGGTCATGGATGCACCAATCACACGCAGTGAGTTAGACCTAGCAGTTAGTAAACTGAAATCAAGGAAATCACCAGGACCAGATGGAGTGTCCAGTGAAATGATCAAGAACCTGGGAATGGCAGCAATGGGAAAACTGTTGTATTTTTTCAGTATGTGCTGGAGCACAGGTAAGTTACCTCAAATCTGGAAGGAAGCAAGCATGGCACCACTGCTAAAGCCAGGGAAAAACAGTGATACTGCCTCCAGCTACAAACCGATCAGTCTCACTAGCTGCCTATGCAAAACGATGGAACGCATCATTGATCTGAACTTAAAAAGGTACCTAGAAAGTGAAAACCTTCTCATTCCACAACAAACAGGATTTAGGCAGTGCTACAGTACAGAAGATCAAGTGACTTATCTCTCTCAAGAGATTGAGAATGCATTCCAGGACAAAGACCTGGTACTAGCAGCTTGGATAGACCTGAAGAAAGCCTTTGATAAAGACTTTGTCATTTGACACAGAGACTCCAAAGAGTAGAAAACATCATGAACAAACAAATGGTGTGTAAGTATCAACACAGAGAAATCAATTATCACTCTGTTCACTCTCTTATCTAAACAGAAAGCAGTTAAGACCTTTGTAAATGAAATATCCTTAAGGATGGAAAACCAACACACTTACTTAGGAGTGATTCTTGACTCAAAACTGACCTGGAAACAACACATCAGTAGTGCAGAAGCAAAAGCCAGAAGAAATATACCCATGGTAAGAAAATTGAGTGGAACCACATGGGGAACTAGTGAAAGAATCCTCAAGAATATATATCAGTAAAGCATTCTACCACATTTAGAATATGGCTCAACAGCTTGGTGCACAGCATCTTCTTCTTCTTCTTCTTCTTCTTCTTCTTCGTTCACTTCTGCCACCAAAAACCGCACTGTGAACCTACTGAATTCACGCATGTGGTCCTCGTTAGGTCCCGTGGTCCCCTGTGTGGTCCAAAATAGACCACACGAGTTCCACGAAAGGACCACAAGGGGTTCAGAGTATCACAGTGCTTTAGCCTGTATTCTTGGTGGGTCTCGGAAGCGGGATTGCGTGACACCGTGGTTTTCATTGCACCAGTTTGGTCTAGGGTTGGACTTTCTCACCGGAAGACCTCGACGTGTTTGAAATATCAGTGCATCCCCGCTGGGTGAGAGGCGTTAGCCCACCCAGGCCAGAGTTGGACTTTCTCACCGGAAAACCTCGACGTGTTTTGAGATACCCGTGTATCACCGCCGGGTGAGAGGTGGTTGCCCATCCAGTCCAGGGTTGGACTTTCTCACCGGAAAACCTCAGCGTGATTAGGATACGCAGACATCCCCGCCGGGTGAGAGGTGGTTGCCTATCTAGACTTCCCTGGTCCAGTGTCTCCGACTTCAGCATTTTGCGGTCGTGGCCGCTACCCTTCCTAGTTGTGACCAGGATGGAGCTTTTGTCCAGGAGGACGAATCCTCGCCACTAGTGACTTCTACCCCTGGGTTGAGCCGGTTTAGGCATTATCGCAGTATGGGCGTGTTTGGGACGGGACCGACCTCTAGGGCAGAGGTACTGTGACATTCATAGCCTTCAAGATTCACCCCTGGTATGAGCCGGTTTAGGCAAAATTAACCAGTATGGGTGTTTATCAGGCGTTACCGACCTCTAGAGCGGAGGTGGCATGACATGTCTAGCCATCGAGTTCCACCTCTGGTGTGTGCCGGTTTAGGCATATTTCACCAGTGTAGGTGTATTTCGGACGTAGGCGGCCTCTAGAGCAGAGGTGCCGTGGTATAGCTCTCATAGCGATATTACTGGACAAAGACTTCACTTTCCACCACCTTTTCCCATCGGCGCCGCACAGCAACCTTTATTTCCGCATTTACTTCCTTAACCGGGAGGAGCTTCACTCCACGCGCGGCATTTGAAAAGTCAAGCCAGCAGTGACTTAACCTCTGGGACAAGCCGGTTCATGCATTTCATCCGATATGACTGCACTCAGGACGTGGCCGACCTCCAGACCAGAGGTGCCGTGATTTGATTGTTTGCTTCGCTTTATTCTTTCAACCACCTTTTCCGCAGTGATGCTGCGCGGCAACCTCATTTGCAAAATTCTTCATTGGCCGGGAAGAGCACCGCTCCACGCACGGCAGCTGAAGATCTCGCCAACAGCGGCAGATGAGCTACCAAACGTGACACTCATCTACCCTAAGTAACTGGTTTTCAGGCGCCAGATATTCGCCCTCGCCCCTTCTCCTGTCAGTTTAAACAGTTCTGCCACGGGAAGGCCAGGAGCTGGACTTGACTGCCAGAGGCTGTTTGTGGCGCGTTTGCAGTCCTTAGAACCCGTGCACAGCATCAAACACTACGCTGCATAATCTAGACAAGGTACAAAATCAGTCACTACGGATTATCACAGGTGCCATGAGGTCCACACCAATAGTAGAAATGCAGAAAATAGTTGGTGTTCAAGAGCTAAAAGAACGTAGAGACACAAAGGTCATGACCTTGGGAGAGAAATTCCTCAGCTCTATAAGCCATCCCCTGAAGAAGAGATTCAATAACTTGGCACTAGGTCGGCTTAAAAGAAGCAGCTTCATTCATCAGGATAAGCGTATGCGTAAGCTGATACCTGACCTTCCAACTGTAGTCGCTCCATTATCATCTGTACCAGAGCATACCCCATGGAAAGAAGCAGATTGTACACAAATAACTATTCAGACTGAAGTGAAAGGCGTGGAATGGTGAGATGCAAAGCAGTCTTGTAAGATCAACAGCCACACGTAGTGTAGTAGATGACAAATATCCATGTAACATCTGGATACGTGTGTATACAGATGGATCTGCACACAATGCCATAAAGAATGGAGGGGCAGGAGCACATATTGAATATCCTAACAACACCACTGATAAAATTTTCATACCCAATAGAAAATACTGCAACAACTATGATGCAGAAGTTAGGGCAATTATTGCTGCAGTTGAAAAACTATCACACTCCAGAAATGATACATGTCCTGCAGTAATTCTCACAGATTCAAGATCAGTACTGGAATCTCTTCAGTGCAACAAACTACCAGATTTTAAGGATGCCTTGTCAAACATTGGCTTACAACACAGAGTCACCTTGCTTGGGATACCAGGCAATGGGAAAGCTGACAATCTGGCCAAAGAGGGCACTGAAATGGTGCAACTAGACATACCGATCACCTATAATCAGAAGAAAAGAATGATAAAAACCTACAGGAGGCCACAAACACCACCACATGATGACTATCACATGCTAAACAGAAAGGAACAAATCACCATCTTCCGTCTCCGAACAGGACACAACCGACTCCGAAGTCATATGTATACAAAGTTTAAGGTTGGTACTACTAATCTATGTACATGTGCCTAGGTGCCCCAAACTGTGGAACATATCCTCCAGAACTGCACCAACTATGAGACACTGAGAAATAATTACTGGACCAGTGAAACCACTAAAGAAGATAAGCTCTATGGTTCCTTACATCAATTACAAAAAACAGTGAAATTTATCCAAGAGACAGGACTGCATATATAGACAGAATTGCTATGAAGAAGAAGAAGAAGAGTCCAGCTCTCTCAGTCTCTATTTACCAAACTCAAAGAGGAGCTCAGTGGTCGAAAATTTGCTTCAGATGATGACGTCATTCATGCTGTAGACCACTTTCTACTGGCACAAGATGCTGGCTTTTACAAAGAAAGGATCCGGATGGTCCAGGATCGCTGGACTAAATGCATAAACTTGCAAAGGGACTATATTAAGAAATAACCCCAAAAAGTGGTCCACAAATAATCCGTTGTACCTTATACCGAGAAGTTATCAATCACTCCTCGTACAACTTCAGGGGACAGGAAATCCTATAATAACGCATAGAAAAATAACTTCAGGGGAGAGGACATCCTACAATAACACACACAGAAACATAACTTCAGAAGATAGGGGACATCCTACAATAATTAACAGTTTCTTTAACAGTTGTAGTAAGAACTCATTCATTTTTTCAATATTGACAACGAAATCAACGAGGATAGGACAGTCCGAAAAACAGACGATCACGTGCTAGAATGAACTGATGTGATTTAGGCAAAGAACAATTATTTCTTTAATAATGGTGGTACACAGAGAACATTAATAAGACATTCTCAAAGAGCTATAACATCAACGACGGATGGACAGTGTATTCGGCCAAGAACAAGAGACAGTTAAGTTTTATGTATTAGTTAGATTGTTGTTGTAATTACAGCACATATTTGTTTGAATTATACTGCTTTGTTAGAATATTTTTTTCACTAGAAATTATTGATTATTTCACTGATTATTTCATAGAGTGTGAATAATACAGAGATTTTTCAGAGAGAGTGTTAGAGAAAATGACACAACAGATTGCAGAAACACCGGAAATAGACATACTAAAATGGGAGGTCAGATATCTGAGGAGAGAAGTAGCTAGATTAGGTACAGAGTTGAGACAGGGAAGAAATATGAGAACACATTATAGTTTTTATCTCAGAACAGACTTTAGACAGACACAGAACTCTTGTTATAGAAATGAGAGACATGGAAGAAGAAACAAATATCAAAACCAGGGACACTATACAGACATGAGTTATCAAAACAGACAATCAGCCTACAGCGACACAAAGTATAGAGAAAACTACCAGTACAATTCTTTTAAAGGAAATAACAGCAGATAAAAGGTGTGTTAGGACTGAGAGGAAAGAAATAAATGTTATACTGAGCAGGAAATCAAACAAAGACAGGTCGACAACCACAGATAAGGTAACCAGAGACGCACACACCTCTATGTCAGAATGAATGAATGAATGAATAATCTTTATTTTTCAATGGTAAAGAGTTGGGCACGCAGGCCCGTCTTACATTCTGCCCTTCATCACTCCATCTTTCATTCTTCCCACACACTTGATTTAGTAAAAAAATACAAATTAAATTAGGAAAAACATATCAAAAGAGTGTAAGATTTAACTACTACATTCAAGGTAAAAGAGAAGAAGTAATTAACCTAATAAAATAGCACTCACGCACACATACACACGCAGACATATACATAAATAAAAATACATTGTAAATCATCTTCTAACATATGTTTTTTTTAACAAACATTAAAATAACTTCTAACAATATCTAACAAGTTGCTTTTCTAACTATGTCACTGAAGTACTTGATGGTTTACGAGCCATGTGTTGAGAGGGTGCTGGCTATTTTATGGAGGCATATAATTACAAGCAAGTAAATAATGAAACAGGTTTGAGTTAAAGGATGAAGTATTACCAATGGATTTTAAATGGTAGGGGAGGATGTTCCAGAGCTGTACGGCAGAGTATGCAAGGCTTTTCTTGTACAGATCAATCCTGGGTTTAGGGAGAAGACAGTTTTTTAAACGCTGGCTATATTTAGTGTTATACGTAAACAGTGACCACAAGTAAGGCGGAGCATTGTGCGACAGAATTCTGTGAACAAACTTAACTTTGTTAAAAATGATTCTATTTTTGAGGGGTAGAATTTTGAGTTGTTTGTGCTGATCTACAGTCTGTACTGGGTGTTTGTCACAAATAAGATTTAATGCTCGCTTGTGAAGTGAGTGGAGCCTTTTTGTGTTTGAGACTGAGCATCCATCCCAGATTGTGGAACAGTAATCTGTGTTTGTATGTGTGATATGTAGTATAGTTTTCTTGTGTCTTTGTCGATAAAGTGTTTAATTTTGGCTAATTGGTAAACTTTCTGTGTTCTGTGATACAGACCTAGGCGGAGTAGCTCTCACTATGGTTGATGTAGGTGTTGGGGTAAGTGAAGATGCTTTTGTAAGAAAGAGTGATGTAGCCACAGACACTATAAACATTGAAACAGATGATATTAGCGTAGAAATAGACAAGATCATGTTAAATGACGTAGCTACGCAGTCTTATTATATGAGCAAAGATGAAGAAACCAATACTGTAATTATAGTGACAAGAGAGATCTATACATGTATGGCAGATAAAAAGACTGAAATGAATGAAGATAATGTAAAAGAATGCAATAAGTGTCAGAGACACGTAGATGGTATAGGTTATACAATAGGTGCTGTCACTGATATTAATATGACTGATGAAAGGCTGACAACAAAATTATGATGATATTCCAGATGAGGATGAACTTAAAACATGTATGAAAGATATCCTAAATTATGCCACTAGGTCACAATCACACACGACGAAGAATGAAATAATTAATGATGTACGCGTGGGCTATCCCGCATTAGATAACAAACATGGACAGATATACTTAGAGGATGCACTGACGGATCTCACTGAACATGATCTGGCGTTAAGCAAATGGTCACACATATGGAAACATCAGCCAAACACTAGTTCACAGATACAGGCAGTAAGGAACCTAAATACAACTGAGCGACACAATAATAAACACATAAAGACAAAACCCAATAAACTGTCAGTAGATAAGGTAGAGAAAATCAGAAATACAACATCAAAACGATTTATTGTTCTTGACAATGAAGAAGTAGATAGAACAATGGAGAAATTGTGGAATTCTAATACACCTCCTCAGTGCACATCAGAGATGTTTGTGCAGATTAATAACGTCCATCGTAAGGCAGATCTCACATACAATTATGATTTTATAGAAGAAAAAATGTAAAGCAAAATATGGTGAGAGAGAAACTACAGTTTCAATTGAAAAAAATCAAATAGGCAGCGTTCAAATAACGTCAAAGAAAGGACAGGAAAAAGATAATGGTAAGGAAACAGTAGGATGGACTATAACATCAGCAGAGACAAGGGCAGCATTAATAAAGGGTGGATGTGATGTAGACGCAGAACTTGCGAAGATTAGGTCAAATAAAACGCCTAATTCCTATGAGACTCGAGGTAAACAACAATCAAATGAAGCACTAAAGATTATTGCTAGTATCAGTAGATCTCCCATCACTCGGGAGACCATCCTTGCTAATCCAAGTATGACCGAAAGTGACAAACGTTCGCCACGAGAAGGTTTTGGTTATGATGAGGAGGGACATTTGTTTTATCAGCATGGAATATCAAACTATATTTCAGGTCAGGATAAGGTATTTGTTAATGATGAAAGAATATATGAGGGAGGACATAATAATACTACAGGCAACAGAGAAAATAGTTTTATGTCAGGTCAGAACAGGACAGCTTTTACCGATGAGAGAGGGTCTGACAGGGGATATAGTAACCCCAGAGAAAACAGAGATAATAGTTACTGGAGCAGAGGAATGAGAGGAAATAGAAGGTGATACTAGTGAGACATCTCTAATGTTATTTTCAGGGTTCAGTTTGATGCGCCTACATGTATATAAATATACAAGTGGTCTTTATTTATCGATGATAATGTGACAAATGTTTTATGTATACAAGATACGAGACTAATATAATTCACATTGATGAGGTATATTTTTGTATTACTATTATTGTATTGCCCTAAAACTGTGAATGTCAGTGCTTTATAACATGTAATAGCTAGGCACAATTGTGCTGTGTTGTTGCTGATGATAATGCTGATGACGAGGATGATGATGATACTTATGATGATGATGATGATTTACATTTCAAATTTTTTTGAGATACTGAAACAAACGTGGGCGTATAATAGATACATTAGAATAGAATACTTGGGTTTTGCCATATTGCTTAGTGTAACCGACAAGGTTGTATTGGGAGTGACAATACGAGGGAATCCTCAGCACTAGCAAGATTGGCATAGAGGGATGCAGACCCCAGAATTTTCATGGATATTTGAAGACTTGGGGGAGAGATCATGTCAGTCAGTAGAACAAATTTTGTTGAGGATATGATGGGAGTATTCTGTTTTTTATTTTCAAGGAACCAGTACATCACATTTTTCACACTGAGTATGTGTCAGGGAATGTGTATGAGATATCCTATGGTTGCCATTGATGATGAGAAACGGGAGGTTAGTCAATGAAAATTCATCACAAGGTCAATAAGGTGATTTGTTTTGAGGTTAGGCCTCAAATGTAATGACATTATTTTTGGTCATTTGAAAAAAATTATGTTTTTTCTTTTTCTAAAGAAGAAGAATGAATTTATGTTTTATGGGGATGTGTAACAATATGTAACTATTATCTCACATATTTGTCTATGATGATTAAGAAGTATTGAGAGAATATAATTACCACATATTTAGACAAAGCAGTCGATATAGCTGACGGTTAACATTTTGACTAAAAACAAGAGCAGGTGACTGCAAAGTGAATTCTTTTACTTGGGTGTGTTGTTCAGATGGAAACATATTTTGGTAGCTTATTACTTACAAGGCACTTTCCTAGCTTTTTCTTGTAGTCATAATGTTAACAATATGTAGCATACCCTTGTAAGTAATGATTATAGTTATTATTGTTATTATTAGTGATATGATTATGAATATAATAAAGAATGTATTGTAGGCAAAATAGTAAAATTAAACAGCAACAGAAAAGTCGATAATTAGAAAGGCAGAACGCTGACAAAGATGGGAGAGGTAAACTCCCGGGACATATTATTAAGACGGGACTCTCAGAAAAGCAGATATTTGGGAATGCAAAACACTAATCACAGATAAACAGAGGCAAAAGACAGACACGGCGACGCCGAGAGATAGGAAATACTAAGGAAGGACGCTCAGAAGTAAATTAGTTCAATACTAACAATGCGACGTCACGCGCACATGCAACTAGCAGAGGAGGAAACTTTGACACTTGACAGATGTAGTGAGGGCCAAGGGTCTAGTAGTTAGCGACAGAACAGAGAACGGACTAATTTCTGAAGCAGACACCATGAAAGAGATGGTGGACTTAATTAAAAATAACAATTGGATAGACGGAATTGAAACGACTAACACGTGAGGCTTGTTGCTAATTTTTTTGGGGGGGGCACTATTTGAGATCGGTTTTGGAAACAAAGGAAGATCCAATGACCAATCAAATATTGGGAGGCGTGGCATATTGGACAGTTAACTTACGACACATAAGTCAGGGAACTGGGCTGAGGGGAGAGAGATATAGAGATAGAGATAGCGAGGGAAGGAAAACGGTAGAACATCAGGAGGACCTGAAAAGGGAACACAAGAAAACTAGTATCATCATCATCATCATCATCATCATCATCATGTGCCGTGCCGACTGGCGTTGGCTATTATGCTTCTCCAGAGTACACGATCCTTCATGCAGGCCATCAGCTCAGTTGGTGATCTCCTCTCACACCATCCCGTCAGACTGTCCAGTATCATTTCTCTTGGTCTTCCTCTTGATTTTCTTCCTTCTATTTTTCCTGTTGTTATAATATTTTCAATGCCCCCTCTTCTCATTGCATGTCTTATGAAAGTACATTGTCTCTCTCTTATCTTTTTGACAAGGTTTTTTGTCTCTCCAGCTCTTCTCATACATTCTTCATTAGTTATTTTTGCTTTCCAGGGGATTCGCAACATTCTTCTAATAAACCACATTTCTGCTGCTTCCAATGATTTTTGTGCAGACTTGCCTATTGTCCATGATTCTCTTCCATATAACAAGATATGTTCAATATAGCATTTTAGGACTCGTTTTCTAACATTCATTGATAAGGATGTGTTGCTTAATATGTTTCTCATTCTCTGAAATGCAGTCTTTGCTTGGCCTATTCTGTTCCTAATTTCTGTTCTGCATTTCCCATCTGAAGTTATTACTGCTCCAAGGTATTTGAATTTCTGCACCTGCTTTAGAATAGTTCCGTTTAATTTAATACTGCATGCTGGTGGATTCTGTTTCTTAGATATAACCATAGTCTCTGTCTTTTTGATGTTCAAAGTAAGAAGTAGTAGAAGAACAGAAAAGAACGAGAAGTGGTGTTAGATTGGATATCTGTTTCAAGTGATTTGGAAGTATTGTTACCATGAAAAATCGAGTACAGTGAAATAGTTGAGGAATTAGTAGAGCACGAGTTACAGATCTGATATAGTACTGAGTATTCTTGTATGAAATATTGAATATTGTGAAGTGGAGAATATTGCTGAAATACTGTATGTAGAATATGAGAAAGTTTGATATTGTGAACAAATGGTTATGTGCTACAACGATGAATCTAACGAAATGTGTGTAATATTACATCTTATTCCAAGAGATGTTGTCGATGATGCGTCTTGATGTATTTGTCAAAATAAACTATTTCAGTGAACTTTTCATCTCCTTGATCTATTGTAATGTTTGTGAAACCTCGATGTGTGATGTGATGATTAAACAACATCTTCTACTTGAATAATACGATAGTACACTCAGTATAATAATGTTAAATTATGTTAAATCAAGTTGTTGTTTCACCATTCATCCTTACTGCTGCCTGTTGATCTAGATACAGCAATGATGTTAATTGTATCAAATGTATTGGAAATCCCTTTTTTCCATTATTTCCCAAATTTTCTGGTGTTGTACACAATACAATGCCTCTGACTAGTCTATAAAAGATAAATATAGAATCTCATTAAACTCTCTGAATTTCTCTGTTATTAATCATATATTGAATATATGATCTTTTGATCCTCTTCCTTGCCTGAAACCAGCTTGGACCATATTGGCCTCCTCTTCTATTTTCCCAGTTAGTCTAACCATTATGATTTTTAACAGAATTTAATGGCATGGCTAATCAGCCAACATTTCTGTAGGCTGTGCATAATTTCAGACTACCCTTCTTTTGCAGTGGTATGGACACAATTCCCCTCCATTCCTTTGGCCAGTTACCTGAATGCCATATCTTGTTACACAGTGCATGGAAGATTGTTGCACATTTCTTTCCTCCTGCTTTAATAAATCCAGCTGTTATCTCGTCACATCCTGCTGGTGAATCACCATTTTCCAGATTCTTTATTGCCCACAAAGCCTTTTCCATTGTCGGTTCGGATTCCCTCTCCTCCAGCAACAACTCACACTGTTGATTTCTGCCCCTACAGTCGACTGTTTCACACATTCATATGCAACATTCCTACACTGTCAGAAACAGAATATTAGTCATATCTGTCACTGTAAGAAACAGAATATCAGTCATATACAGGATGGGGATATCAGAACTAGTTACCCATGTTGGTTGGCGACCTTAGCGTAGAAATAATAGCTCAGAGACAGGCTAGTACCGGAGTTCACAATTCTGGGAAAGATCTGTCTCTGGCCCAGTATATAAAGAAAACATGATAGAATGTTAATCTGTCGGGATTTGTAATCTGAGCACGTGGGAAGCCAGCGGATCGGAAGAGTCATGCTATTGTTCAAGCGCGAATGAGAATGTTTATTCATCAAATGAGAACCAATGTGTGTTTAGGTTAGCATTGTTTTATACTCTGCGACGTGGATGCATGCGAGCTATGCAGTCGACTCCTCCGGTCCAATCCAGAGCAACGTATGTAGATATTTTGTTAGTGATTGTGTTATGAATGGTAATGAATAATCATAAATCAGTTAAGGTATAATCGTTCTATGTAGGATTTTTATGTTTTCTAAGTGGTAATGTGGAAGTGATGCTTTATATGTGCACATAATTTTATATTGCTGATTTTTATGCATAAGCATGTGAGTACATTCTTGCCAAATAGTTTGGTTTGTTACAATCTGAATCGAGCTTAAATGTTACGGAAATTGTTTTAGTGATTTTTGTCGATAAAAATATAAGCTGACGAGTAACAACATATATATGAGGATCATTTGCTTGATTGTGCTATGTGAACAGACGATTTAACAACAATATAAGTTTATGATTATTTGAAGAAGTAGTATTAATTGCTTTTTTTTTATTTTAGTGGTGCATTGTGTGAATGTGTAGTCTGTGCAATCTTCAATCTTCATGTACCTATAATGATAAAATAGCAACGACAAAAAATACAATATACCATAATATAAAACACAGAAAAATATTACCACTTTAAAATATTTTATAATTTTTACACATGTCCTACACTGATGTTCCCAAGTTTAGGATATTCACAATCGTATGTAAGGGAAAATTTGATATTTTGACTCTATTGATTAAAGCCCTTATTTAATTATGACGTAGATTGTTGGTGTAAAGGAAAGGTCAATCTTGACACTTTAAAAATCCCGACGTTTATGATCATGTTTGATGAACGTTACCTTGACATGTTTTTTTTACACAAGGATAGTAAGACCCTGGAAAATCTCGGGTAGTAGCCACTTTTATCATGACATATTTTTTATTAAAAGTTACATTTGAAATATGCAGTTAGTTTTTCACTGAAAGTCATTTTTTGACGTTAAAATCCCGTTTTTATGGGTAGCTAAAATTAAGTTGTTTTTCAAAGACTAGTCCATGGTCTTAAGACTTTCTCGTGAAAAAATGTTCAAGAAAAAAGGAAAATAGAAATTGTTGATTTAAATGCTGAACTTTTAAGTAGGATTATTGTTTTAGACGGAAATTAGAATGTGGGATTAGGATAGAAGATATAAGTGTGATAATCATAGTGACAGGCTTGTGATTAGTGATTGAGTTATGTGATTATGTTGAGTGAGATTTTTGATAGATCGTTGACAAATTTGATATCATTATGAGTTAGAAAATGTTATAGAAAATTGTGTAGTAATGTGTGATGGAATGTGAGTTGCGTTTTCATTCCATGGATCCAGGTATGTTTACTGGTAACTGAAGAATGTAACAATAGTTCTTTTGAAACACTGTGGGACTTATAAAGTCCGATACTTGTCTTATGTGTCTTACGGATTCATGGAAAGGCTTCTTGTGAGAATGTAAGTTGGCATTTATGTCCATTCATGCTGTATGTCTGGCAATTGGTCTGTGAGTGTAGTGTTGTATGTCTGACAGTTGGTCTGAGTGTGAGTATAGTGTTGTATGTCTGGCAGTTGGTCTGAGTGTGAGTATAGTGCTGTATGTCTGGCAGTTGGTCTGAGTGTGAGTATAGTGTTGTATGTCTGGCAGTTGGTCTGTGATTGTAGTGTTGTATGTCTGGCAGTTGGTCTGTGTGTGAGTATAGTGTTGTATGTCTGGCAGTTGGTCTGAGTGTGAGTATAGTGCTGTATGTCTGGCAGTTGGTCTGAGTGTGAGTGTAGTGTTGTATGTCTGGCAGTTGGTCTGTGTGTAGTGCTGTATGTCTGGCAGTTGGTCTGAGTGTTGTATGTCTGGCAGTTGGTTTGAGTGTGAGTGTAGTGTTGTATGTCTGACAGCTGGTCTGAGTGTGAGTATAGTGTTGTATGTCTGGCAGTTGGTCTGAGTGTGAGTATAGTGTTGTATGTCTGGCAGTTGGTCTGAGAGTGATTATAGTGTTGTATGTCTGGCAGTTGGTCTGAGTGTGAGTGTAGTGATGTATGTCTGGCAGTTGGCTTGAGTGTGAGTATAGTGCTGTATGTCTGGCAGTTGGTCTGAGTGTGAGTATAGTGTTGTATGTCTGGCAGTTGTTTTGAGTGTGAGTATAGTGTTGTATGTCTGGCAGTTGGTCTGAGTGTGAGTATAGTGTTGTATGTCTGGCAGTTGGTTTGAGTGTGAGTATAGTGTTGTATGTCTGGCAGTTGGTTTGAGTGTGATTATAGTGCTGTATGTCTGGCAGTTGGTTTGAGTGTGAGTATAGTGTTGTATGTCTGTCAGTTGGTTTGAGTGTGAGTATAGTGTTGTATGTCTGGCAGTTGGTTTGAGTGTGAGTATAGTGTTGTATGTCTGGCAGTTGGTTTGAGTGTGAGTATAGTGCTGTATGTCTGGCAGTTGGTTTGAGTGTGAGTGTAGTGTTGTATGTCTGACAGTTGGTCTGTGTGTGTAGTGTAGCCCACTCTTTCCTTATATTACGAACAAGCTCTCGTCAAGATTAGGAGTGGTTTGTTCACTTATTACAATCAATATTCTTCATCCTCACTTATCACTGCCCATTATTTTCATATTAAATACGTAGTTTATTTGATTCCATAAAATTCGGATGTCAGTGGTCTTCACATTGTTGTATTGTCTTTGTACCTGTACATTTAGAGTTTGATACGTTGAAAATCTATACTAGTATGGTATAAGACATTAGTTATAAAACTAGTATAATAGGACCAAGGTCTATTAACAAAGCTTATTAGGTTCTCACTTGGAGTGAAAGGCTTGAGGTAATAACCACAGCATCTGCAATGCTGAAATAGGGTGTACACAAAGTGTGCCTGGCACTACCATTAGTAAAGGTATGAGTTATGAACAAGCATCATAGCAGAAGGTCAAACATAAGCGCTCTGCTGCCTAGTCAACAGTTGACCAGAAACTACCTACTAATGTCCCCATCAGCACCAACTCCGTAGCTAGCGGAGTCATTCCTTTTTCTTCCCAGAGCGTTACCCCCGGTACCCGTCTCTTTCTTGAGGCTGGGTGAACCCCGGGAGGTTTTTGCGAGCCACAATCTGACCCCCACCACGTGGTGAGTGGACATCTAAACTAGGTCGCCTGGTCGGTAAGCGAGTGACTAAACTACTGCGCTAACACGGCTCCCTGACATTAGTACAAAGAATAAGAATAAAGTGAACGTGTCAGATAAGATTAGAAAACTACGAGGTCTTTGTTTGCTGAAGTTATTAGAAAAGCGGGAGAACCTTGTTACTGTTATGGGAGAACTTGTAACTGTCTATATTCAAGACCATGTCAGGCACACATTACTTGTAACTGTCTATATTCAAGACCAGGTCAGGCACACATTACTTGTAACTGTCTATATTCAAGACCAGGTCAGGCACACATTACTTGTAACTGTCTATATTCAAGACCAGGTCAGGCACACATTACTTGTAACTGTCTAGATTCAATATCAGGTCAGCCACACATTACTTGTAACTGTCTAGATTCAATATCAGGTCAGCCACATATTACTTGTAACTGTCTAGATTCAATATCAGGTCAGCCACACATTACTTGTAACTGTCTAGATTCAATATCAGGTCAGCCACACATTACTTGTAACTGTTTAGATTCAATATCAGGTCAGCCACACATTACTTGTAACTGTCTAGATTCAATATCAGGTCAGGCACACATTACTTGTAACTGTTTAGATTCAATATCAGGTCAGCCACATATTAGTTGTAACTGTCTAGATTCAATATCAGGTCAGGCACACATTCCTGTTACCCAAACTAAACCCTATAACCCTATTGTGTAACCATGTAAACCTATAACCCTGTATATTATCTCACACAACAAAGTTAAACGTAATTGTTACATATGTGTGCTGGTTAATTAATGAAGTTGCTATTACCTTTGTTACATGTTTTCCTAAGAATTAAGTTATTACAAGTATAGTATATACCAAAAGCCAAGTTCTGTAACATAATAAGAACCTATAGTCATGTTATGTACATAACAAGAACCAACAGCCAACTTCTGTAACATAATAAGAACCTACAGCCCAGTTATGTACATAATAAGAACCTACATCGATGTTCTATAACATAATAAGAACCTACAGCCAAGTTCTGTAACATAATTAGAAGCTACAGCCCATTTATGTACATAATAAGAACAAACAGCCAAGTTCTGTAACATAATAAGAACCTACAGACAAATTATGTAACATAATAAGAACCTACAGCCAAATTCTGTAACATAATAAGAACCTACAGCCAAGTTCTGTAACATACTAAGAACCTACAGACAAATTCTGTAACATAATAAGAACATACAGCCAAATTCTGTAACATAATAACAACCTACAGACAAATTATGTATCATAATAAGAACCTACAGCCAAGTTCTTTTACATAATAAGAACCTACTGCCAAGTTCTTTAACATAATAAGAACCTACAGCCAAGTTCTACAACATAAAAGAATCTACAGCCAAATTCTGTAACATAGTAAGAAAATTTCGATGAGTGTCTGTTGCTTGATTTTCTTCAGGAATGACCCCAGCTCTGGGACATACAAGGGCGGGGGGGGGGGGTGGTGTCAAGGAGGGGCTGAGGGGTGGGAGTGAAGAGGGCATCCTTGACTTTTTACAGATTGGTTAACATTATTGCTTAGGTCTAGAGAATAGTTTATATTGTAACATAACATTTAAAACAAAGCTAACATAGCACATGCAAGACTTGGACAATGTAACATACCACGTACAAGATATGGACATTATTTATAACATAGCAAATACAAGGCATGGACATTATAACATAGCAAATACAAGGGATTAACATTATCTTATATCTTATATTTTATATCTTATATCCTTCCCAATCAAGAAACACTGGAAGAAGTGGAGAATTTTGAATATCTTGGATCACTACTAAATAATAATGGAGATACAGTGAGGGAAATTAAAAGGAGGACATCTATCGCTCTTCAGAAAGTAAAACAGCTAAAGAATCTGTGGAGAGGAGCAGACAGAACCACAAAAATAAGATTTTTAAGGGCATGCACATTTCCCATAGCAACATATGCCTGTGAGACTTGGACACTTAACAAAACAGCTGAGAAACACATAAATGCCTTTAAATGCTACAGAAGAGTTCTTCAAATATCGTGGAGGAAAAAAAGAACACATATATCTTTAATACAAGAGTCTAAACGAAGTTGGCTGGAAGACATTGTTGACAATCTGCAAATGGATGCATCAGCAGCAGGAGGACATCTTGCTCACAACCGAGAGGCCTACAGGAGTGCTCTTAGGGAGGCAAAGTTCCACAAGGGACATGCAAATGAATGAAAGAATATCCTTCCCTTTCCGTTAAACATCACATAGGGCTCTCAAGATAGTTCACCAATTTTTTTTTCTTTGGCAAGTCTTTTAACCTCATCAATGGATTGTATGCCTAATAATTTGATAATAAAATGGACATTATAACATAGACATTAAAAGGCATGGACACTGTAACAAAGCAAATACAAGACATGAACACTATAAAATAGCAAATACAAGACATGGACATTATAATACAGTAAATACAAGGCATGGACATTATAACACAGCACACTTAAGACATGGACATTATAACATAGCAAAATACAAGACATGGACATTATAACATAGTAAATACAGGGCATGGACATTATAACACAGCAAACACAAGATATGGACATTATAGCATATCAAATACAAGACAAGGACATTATAACATAGCAAATGCAAGACAAGACAATGTAACTTAAAAAATAGAAGACAGGGCAATGTAATATAGCAAATAGAAGACAGGGCAGTGTAACATAGTACATACAATACATGGACATAATAGCAAACATAAGACAATGTAAAAGAGAAGTACAAGACAAAACAATGTAGCATAGTAAATAGCAGACAAGACAGTGTAACATAGTAAATACAAGACTTGCACAATGTAACATTGCAAATACAAGACAAGAAAAGTAACGTAGAATTTTGTAATAATATTGCAATAATCTCAAAACAATGGACAAATTTGAAATTCTGAACATTTCAGAACAGGAAGTTAAAACAAAACAAACTACTGCATAGTTTTTTTTCTTTTGTCTTATTTTTTTATAGGGATCTGTCTGGTAAAATAGACAGAAACGTGTAAATTAAATAAATAAATATAGGAGAAGGAGTAGTAGTTCAAAGTCCCAGTCTAGAGTAAAAAGTCCTAGTCTAAAGTAAAAAGTCTTAGTCTAGAGTAAAAAGTTCTAGTCTAGAGTAAAAATTTCTAGTCTAGAGTAAAAAGTCCTAGTCTAGAGTAAAAAGTCCTAGTCTAGAGTTCAAAATCCTAGTCTAGAGTAAAAAGTCCTAGTCTAGATTAAAAAGTCCTAGTCTAGAGTAACATCAAATAAAGACCAAAAGCAAAGATGGGCTGAACACTTCCAAGAAATACTCAATCGACCACACCCAAAAGAATTGTTAAACCTTGAAACTGACTTACCAGCCCCACAACTAAATGTCAACCTAGATGAAATTAAATTGCATGAAATTGAAACAGCAGTGAATCTAATATGTTGGTCACTTGATGAGAAGAAATGATCAGAGAATCCCAAAACAAGCTATCAAGTGGAACACAACAGGCCAAAGAAAAAGAGGCAGACCGCGTGAAACTCTGAAGAGAACATTATTAAGAGAGGCCAAATTAACAGGCATAAAATCCTTTGATGAGGTTGAAAGACTCGCCGAAGACAGGAAAAATTGGCGAACTACTTTGCGAGCCCTATGTGACGTTTAACGGCACGGTAAAGATATAAGATATAAGATATAAGTCTAGAGTAAAAAGTTCTATTCTAGAGTAAAAAGTCCTACTTTAGAGTAAAACGTCCTAGTTTAGAGTAAAAAGTCCTAGTCTAGAGTAAAAGGTCCTATTCTAAACTTCAAATTGCTAGTCTAGAGTTCAAAGTCCTAGCCAGAGTTTACAATTTTAGGTAGACAGTGGACGGTTTTCAATTTGTTTTTTTTTTTATGCATAAGCAGTTAACACCCGCAAGAGCGCTGCTAGATAAGTTTACCATCCTCGGTGGTGAGGATTGTTAAAGTTTTCTTTAACACCCTCAAGGGCGCTGCTAGATAAGTTTACCATCCCGCGGTTGTGAGGATTGTTAAAGTTTTCTTAGCCTGGACAGAAGAACCACCTTCTTGATCATGGTTGTCTTCCGTGCCAGGCAAGCACAACAAAATCCTGGTACTTCCAGCTTAGAGATATTCTACAGTTGTTTGAAGTCTAGTAATCTGCCTTGCTGTGTTTATTTTTCTTATATATAAGTTGTTTGAAGACTAGTATTCTCTCTTGCTGTGTTTATTTTTATTATATATAAGTTGTTTGAAGTCTAGTAATCTCCCTTGCTGTGTTTATTTTTCTTATATATAAGTTGTTTGAAGTCTAGTAATCTCCCTTGCTGTGTTTATTTTTCTTATATATAAGTTGTTTGAAGTCTAGTAATCTTCCTTGCTGTGTTTATTTTTCTTATATATAAGTTGTTTGAAGTCTAGTAATCTTCCTTGCTGTGTTTATTTTTCAGTGCGCTAATCTGTAAGGGTGGCAAATAAAGGGAGCTAACATCGATCATGAATCTTCTGTCATCCATGAGTGACGTTGAAGAACTGGGACACATTTAAATTGAAAGTTTACATAGCAAATGTAAGACACGGAGAGTGTAAGACACGGAGAGTGTAAGACGGGATTTGAATGAAGGAAAAGTGGACAAGTAAAGCTTCCTTCCATACTTTAGATTCTGCACTTCAATCATTTATGATGGACTGTAAACCAGAGTTAATAAAACATTCTTCTTATATGCAGTTGTGAGGTCTGTAACTATTTAGTTTTCTGTATGAGGAGTTTTTATGTCTAAATTTTACTTGAATAAAAGAAGTGTCGTTTATCTGTGGTTCCTTATATGTGTGATAGATATTATTGTTATATGCAAGAATTTTTATAATTAAGGGAGATAAAAGAGTAATTTTATTACAATCAAGAGATTTGATATAGTTATTTCCCCTAATGACATTTTCCACTAGATTCCTTCGAAAATACAAGGGTTCATCACTCAACAGAAACACCAGAGATGATGATAAACCAACATCAGCTAGAAACATTTGCATAATACTACTACTAATAATAATAAAACTAATATTAATAATACAGATTTCAATAAAAGAAGTATTACCAACTCTGATAGAGGAATAGAAAGCCGAACTGCACAACATGTAATCAAGATAATCAGTGTGAGATAGATAAGAAACAGTTCCAGTACAGCCATACCATCAAATAACCACAAGGCAAGATGGCCAAACACAGCAGATAAAATCAAACAAAGATCTGAAATGTACCCAAAAAATTCATCGATGCTGTTGTACAAATATAAAATGAGCACCATATTCGGCAGAAGTTTCAAAACCTTCATTATACTACATTTGATACACACAGCAAACAGCTTCCTTCTAACTACAATCAACACCTGCATCATCCTACAACTGATATACACAGCAAACATCTTCCTTATAACTACAACCAACGCCTGCATCATCCTACAACTGATATACACAGCAGACATCTTCCTTATAACTATAATCAACACCTGCATCATCCTACAACTGATATACACAGCAAACATCTTCCTTATAACTATAATCAACACCTGCATCATCCTACAACTGATATACACAGCAGACATCTTCCTTATAACTATAATCAACACCTGCATCATCCCACAACTGATATACACAGCAGACATCTTCCTTATAACTATAATCAACACCTGCATCATCCTACATCTGATATACACAGCAGACATCTTCCTTATAACTATAATCAACACCTGCATCATCCTACATCCTATATACATAGCAGACATCTTCCTTATAACTATAATCAACACCTGCATCATCCTACATCTGATATACACAGCAGACATCTTCCTTATAACTATAATCAACACCTGCATCATCCTACATCTGATATACACAGCAGACATCTTCCTTATAACTATAATCAACAATTGCATCATCCTACAACTGATATACACAGCAAACATCTTCCTTATAACTATAATCAACAATTGCATCATCCTACAACTGATATACACAGCAAACATCTTCCCTATAACTACAGTCAACACCTTTTTTTTCCTCTTTTTTTCCTTTTTATAAGGAAATTGAGCAAGCACCAAACCACCAAAAGCGGGTCAAACCGAGCCAGGTCATTTTTTTTCTTTTTGTTTTTTGTTTTTTGTTTTTTTTTTGGTTTTTGGTTTTTGTTTTTTTTGGGGGGGTTTTTTTAATTGTTTTTTTTCCCTTGGAGTAGAGTTTTTTTTTTTGTTTTTTTTTCAATGTTTTTTCCAATAAACTTTCAAATAAACAATAACAAATCATGTCCAAGTGACGTGAGATGAGGATGATTGCCCGTGGAGTGAAATAATGAGATGGTGGGCTTTTACAAACCATGAGGTGGTAGCATGGAGTATGATAAAGTGAATACTTTGTACAGAAAATTTTACAACAAGGGTGTACAGTAATAGTATCACCCACACACACACACTCACACACTCCCTCTCACCTACTATCAAGAACCTTTCTCCCTCTCTCACTCTTTCTCTCTTCGTTATCTTTCTCTCTGGTGATGTACAAGGTTTGTGTTCGGCTAAGGCCTTCTCTTTCACTCATGGGATGTACACAGAAAATAATTTATGCGCTCGAGTCACCCGTACTCGGGTCAACTCAGTCGGAGCGGGGTGGAAGGTTATGTTCAGGTAAACAAAACACTGCTCAAGAACATGAGTTGGGAATGCCTGCTCGTGAACTGAAATACTGAAAAGGCGGGCTTGAACGAAAACATGAAATGATGGTAATCGTGTGGTATGTACATCTGAAGTTAACATTTAACCACAAAAGGGGAGTGGAGTGGGGTGGGGTGGGGTGGGGGGGGGGTGTTGCCAAAAACTAGAAACTAGTTGAAAGCTGTAACAATTTTTGTTTGAAAATGTACAGGAGAATTTCTTTTCTAAAAATTCTATTTTCAAATGTGGCCCTATTTCTACATGACCAAACAACATACCTAAACTCAGGAAGGAGGATGATAGACTGCGTGTGGCTGTTTGTTTCTGTTCGAAGAATAGTGTTTAACATTATTGCTCTATACATGTCTACTTTCTCTGCTGTTCTTGTAGCTATCTCTTGAGTCAAAAGCTCTAAGGCTAAAGAAACGGTTCTGCACTCAAAGAAAATGAGTTCGTATGTTTCTTGTGTGTTTATTCTACATAGTCTACATCTGATCAGTCTGTGGAATCTGCGGGCGATCCCTTGTGTGGTCGGTGTTATGTTGAGCAACAGTCTGTATGTTATCTCTCGTGCACTTGGTGTGATTCCTTTCTTGTGTAGGTTTTGAAATGATTGTGTGTAGTCGGTGATGAAGTATTTGTATCCTCTCTTTATTCTGCCCAGTAATGGTGGCTCCTGTTTCCTGACCAGATATTTGTATATGCATGATGTTTTCATGTGTATTAAACGTTCATTTCCAGTTACACTTTGTATGCAATGTTTGTAGAAGAGCGGTATAGTGCCAAAGTGATGGGGGTGTACATTGTTTAATTTACACAGTTTAAGAAGCCTCAGCCCAACGTAGTAGTGGGCTAGAGTGTGTTTGTGTGGCTGTTGGATGATTTGTCCTACATATTTGATCCTGAGTGCCTGGATCTTTGTTGCTATGTCTTGTAGGGAGATGCCTCCTCTTTTTTGTCTTGCATCAAGGTTTTCTGTTGGATGCTGCGTACTGTGCGTCGGAAAATAAAGTCTCTAATCATTGAATTTATTTCCTTAAGTGACTGTTTAGGCAGGGGGAATATGTTTGCGGTATATATAAGCTGTGGTATGATGCAAGTGTTGACTGCGACACTTCTGCCGAATATGGTGGTGGTTTTATATTTGTAAATTTCCAGTCTGTTTTTAATTTTTTCAATTATATTACGCCATCTTGCTTTGATGTTATTTGAAGGCGTAGCTGTAAATAAAATTCCGTATATTTTGATTTTGTTGACTTGTATTAACGTGAAAGGGAAGTCTGTTTTGTTGGTCCATTTGCCTAAACCCATTATGTGTGATTTTTGAATGTTTATTTTAGCCCCGCTGCCCTGTCCGAACTCTGTAAATATGTCTAGAATAAACCTGATAGAGGATATATTGGAGGGGAAGAAGATTGTGTCGTCAGCATAGACCAACGACTTCCTCTCTCCCATTCCAGGAATAAAGATTCCTTTGACTATTGTCTCTTGCCTGATTCTCTCCAGGAGTGGCTCTAGAGTTAGCACATACAACAGGGGAGAGAGTGGGCAGCCCTGACGTACAGATCTGGTTAACCGTATTGGTTCACTGAGGGTATGGTTTATTAAAAGTCTGCTTTCTGGTTTGTTGTATAGAATTTGGATCCAGTCTCTGACGTAGTTCCCAAGATTACATTTAGACAAGGTTTTCTGGAGGAAAGAATGGGAAACTCTGTCGAAAGCCTTCTCCTGGTCCAGCGATAAGACTGGCTATTCTTATCGTGAGAGTATTGGATAACATCTCTTAGGAAATGTAAATGTGTATTTATGTTTCTGTCGGTGACACTGCATTGCTGGTCCTCGTGTATAAGTGTGTGCATGAGGGGGTTTGAGTTTCATAGTTAAGGATTTTGCTAGGATTTTGTAGTCTACATTGAGTAATGAGATAGGTCTGTAATTCCTTACTTGGGTTGTGTCTGCGTTGCTTTTCTTAATGAGTGTTATGTATGACTGATTGAGACTGTTGGGTAATTCTTTTCTGTCGAAAGCTTCAATAAATACCTTATGTAGGACAGGTCCTAAAATGTGAAAGAATTTCTGATAGAACTCGGCAGTGAAGCCATCCGGTCCTGGAGATTTGTTCTTTTGGAATGTGTCAAGCGCATTTTGTAGGTTCCCTAGCGTGAGTGGGATGTCTAATGTTTGTTTGTCTTCTTCAGGAATTTGTTTGGCGTAGTTCAAGAATTTGTCTTGTATGTCTTCCGATTGACCCTTGTCGTCCTCAGAGTATAAAAGCGCGTAAAAATCTTGAAAGGTTTGGCTTATTTTGACTGTGTCTGTCTGTTCCTGTCCATTTATGTCTATTATTTTGTGTATTTGTCTGCTCCTTTGCACATTTTGTTCTGTTCCCAGATATTTTTTGCTTGGTATTTCTTGTACGGCAGAGGCAAGTTTTGTTCTCATGAAAGCACCCTGGTAGCTGTGTTGATGGTATTTTTCTAATTCTTCATCTAGCGCATGTATGTGAGGACAATTGGGATCTATCTGCTTGGTTAGTTTAATAGCTTTTTCTAACATTTGCTGTTGCTGTCGTCTGTATCTGTGTATTTTTGTCGCCAAGACCTGTGTTTTCTCTCTGATAGTATTCTTTAATATGTCCCAGTATTCTATGAGGTTGGATTTAGGTAAGTCTTGAGTGTACGCGTGTAATAGTTCCGTTATGTTATCTACGTAATCTCCATTATCCAGCAAACTGTTATTAAACTTCCAGTGTGGGGAGCGTTTGTTTTTGAGTTGTGCCAAGGTTGCGTTTAATGTGACCATGACCGCTTTATGATCTGTGTAATTTAAGGTTGTGTCTATGTGTTTGATGTCATTTATTAGGAGATCCTCTGGGACATATATTCTGTCTAGTCGGGCTGATCGTCCTATGTTTATGTTAATTGTGTCAGCGTGTGTAGTTTCCCTACCATGTGGGTTCGTCTTTCTGTATGTGTCTACAAGCCCGTGCTCGTCTATGATGTTGTGTAGTATGTCTATTTGTTCGAGTTCACGGCGTGCATTAATTGTTCCTCTCGACAGATCAAAATCGTGCATGACACAATTAAAGTCTCCTGCTATGATAATGTTTTGCCCCCTGTGGAATGATGTTAGCATCTGTGAGAGTTTGTCGTAGAAGTTACTTTGCTGGCCTCTCACAGCTGGTGCATATACGTTGACTAATGTGTATTTGTTGTGGTTTGAACTTGTGTGTTTTATTTCCACTATTACTACTCTACCTTCGCTGTCTCTGTTGTGTCCTACAATTTGCCAGTCTTCTGATACTTGTAGTATTGCTGCTCCTGTGTATATATTCCCTAAGCTGAAACATGAATGTCTGAGTCCTAAGAGTTGTGTGATGTTGTTGGCGTGTGTTTCTGTGGCGATGTGTGTTTCTTGGATAAAGATGAAGTCTGGTTTGTGTTTGTGTACTAGGTGCACTACTTGACTGAGTTTACTTCTCAGTCCCCTAATGTTAACACTTAAAATGGAAAGTTTATCAGCCATATTTGAAAACAAAACACAAGGGGAAAATGTAAAATAGAAAACACTATATAAGGACATAAAAATAAAACTAACGAAAAAAAAATAATTTAGAAGTAGATTATTACCTTGCTCTCCTGTACATCCAAGTAGTTAAGAAAAGCACGACACAAAAATGTGAAATAATCCTAAATTAGAGAAATGAAACACAATAATCCGTCTTATACAATGTCCCGTCGACACAGTTATATCTTGGTGCTGTGGATCCAACACTCAAGAAAAGCACAATCAAGGATGAGTCTGTTCCTAGTTCTGGAAGATGAAACACGGTTGTCTGTCCTGTAGATTGTCCGGTCGACACAGTTATATTATATGTCCTCATCAATAGTTAAGGGAGGATCCTCGTCGTCAGATTGTTCTCCCGACAGTTGGGCCCAAGATAGAGGTTCATCAACTGGCGGTGGGTCCATGTCCTCCTCTGCAGGGGGGACATTCACTGCTTCCTCTGCTGAAACTGGTGTGTCCATGACCCTCTCTGGAAGAGGGACCTTTTGTGTTTCTTCTGTTGGCAGAAGCTGACCCCTGGCCTCTACAGTTCTGCCAGTGGGCACCCGTTTCCTTGGAGTGCAAGGAGATTCGCTGGAGGTCGGCGACACTGTGGCGGATATCAGGTGGCGCCTCTTTTTCCTGTTCTCCACCAGCTTAAATCCATCATCATCGATGGGCTCTGGTGCTGGCTCCTGGTTGCCGGTGGCATGGTTCTGAGTGACCACGTCGGTTGCGGCGGCTCGCTCCTCGACTCTCTTGGCTGCGGAGAGCTGCTGTTGTATGTTCTCTCTATGGGCAGGCTTTGCCTTCCTGGGACATTGGTTTGCCCGATGAGCATCGCTGCTACAAATCGGGCATGGTGTATTCCTGCCCTGCAGGGTGATTGCAACCCTGTGCTTTTTTTGGTTCGAGGTGGATAAGAAAATGTAATGTGGAACTTCTTGTTTCGGCCTACACCGGAACGCCCACTTGTCATTGGCCTTCTCCACACGGGACACCTCGGCCTCATCGTCGCCGGTCAGGAATGTGACAAGGCGCTTGACCGTTTGCGTCTTCACCGCTGCGGGCATCCAATGCAGCGTTCCTTTCACCCGCTTTACCTCTTCCTGACATGTTAGCAAAATTATTAGCAAAAGTATTAGCAAAAGTAAGTACAGTCAACACCTGAATCATCCTACAACTGATACACACGTCAAACATCTTCCCTATATCTAAAGTCAACACCTGAATCATCCTACAACTGATACACACAGCAAACATCTTCCCTATACCTACAGTCAACACCTGAATCATCCTACAACTGATACACAGCAAACATCTTCCCTATACCTACAGTCAACACCTGAATCATCCTACAACTGATACACACAGCAAACATCTTCCCTATTCTTACAGTTGCTCATGTCTAGTTATGTTTTGTATGCTTTGTTTGTAGAAGAATGGTATGGTACTAAGGTGATAAGTGTATGCTTTGTTTGTAGAAGAGTTACATAGTACCAAGGTGATAAGTGTGTGCTTTGTTTGTAGAAGAATGTCATGGTACTAAGGTGATAAGTGTATGCTTTGTTTGTAGAAGAATGTTATGGTACTAAGGTGATAAGTGTATGCTTTGTTTGTAGAAGAATGTTATGGCACTAAGGTGATAAGTGTGTGCTTTGTTTGTAGAAGAGTGGCATGGCACTAAGGTGATAAGTGTGTGCTTTGTTTGTAGAAGAGTGGCATGGTACTAAGGTGATAAGTGTATGCTTTGTTTGTAGAAGAGTGGCATGGTACTAAGGTGATAAGTGTATGCTTTGTTTGTAGAAGAGTGGCATGGTACTAAGGTGATAAGTGTATGCTTTGTTTGTAGAAGAATGGCATAGTACTAAGGTGATAAGTGTATGCTTTGTTTGTAGAAGAATGTTATGGCACTAAGGTGATAAGTGTATGCTTTGTTTGTAGAAGAATGTTATGGCACTAAGGTGATAAGTGTGTGCTTTGTTTGTAGAAGAATGTTATGGCACTAAGGTGATAAGTGTATGCTTTGTTTGTAGAAGAATGTTATGGCACTAAGGTGATAAGTGTATGCTTTGTTTGTAGAAGAATGTTATGGCACTAAGGTGATAAGTGTATGCTTTGTTTGTAGAAGAATGTTATGGCACTAAGGTGATAAGTGTGTGCTTTTTTGTAGAAGAGTGACATGGTACCAAGGTGATAAGTGTATGGTTTGTTTGTAGAAGAATGGCATGGTACTAAGCTGATAAGTGTGTGCTTTGTTTGTAGAAGAGTGACATGGTACTAAGGTGATAAGTGTATGCTTTGTTTGTAGAAGAATGGCATGGTACCAAGGTGATAAGTGTATGCTTTGTTAAATTGACAAAGTTTGGTTAGACTCACTCTGGTGTACTGGCGATGAAGACACTGTCCCATTAGATACTCAGCGACCAATAGCTGATATGCTAGTCTCAGGGTTATCGAATCATAGCTGACCCTTGTAAGGGGCTGTCGCCTCTTTTCTTCTATTGGGTCAATGTTCTCTTATTGGACACTGTGTACGGCGAGAAGAAAATACAATTTTTAAAAATGTGAATTTATTTCTTTAAATAACTCTTCAGGACAGTAAAGATGTTTGCTGTGTATATCAGTTGTAGGATGATGCAGATGTTGAATGTAGGTATAGAGAAGATGTTTGCTGTGTATATTAGTTGTAGGATGATGCAGATGTTGAATGTAGGTATAGTGAAGATGTTTGCTGTGTATATTAGTTGTTGGATGCTGACCACCCATGAGACTGGTTGTTGTTCAGTCATCTGTCTTATCTCTACATTGTTCTTGAATTCGTTCCACTTGATGCCGAGTATTTTCCTTAGGCATTTGTTTTCAAAAGAGTATAATTTCTTTGTTGTTTTCAGCCTTCGCATGCATAAATTAGGGTGGATATTTCATTTGAATTGAATAGTCTTATCCTGGTTTTTCTGCTTATAACTTTCGAATGCCATATGTTCTCAAGGTCTTAAAGATCGATGCTGCTTTTGCAATTCAAATTCTAACTTCCATCCTGGTCTATGTAGCTACCAAGGTATGCAAATTGATTGACTTCTTCAATATCTGTCCCCTACATACGTATTTTTTCCATTTTGATTAATGGCAAGTTTCAATGTTTTTTTTTTCTCCTTGTTAATTTCAAGTCCTATTTTGCTAGCCTTTGAAGACAGAATATCTGTTTTTTCTTGCATAGAATTCACATTGTCCCTGATAAGAGTTATGTCATCACCAAAATCAAGATCTTATAGTTGTGTCCCATCTACCCAATCAATACCTGTGTTACCTGTGCTGTATTTTTTCATTATAAAGTCTATTGCAATTCCAAAAAGCAAAGGAGACAGTATACATCCTTGTTTCACATCTGTTTCAATCTGGAACCATTCGCTCATCCCTTCTTCTGTTTTGACTGCATATCCATTGTAGAGGTCCTTAATGATGTTGACAATTTTAAATGGTATCCCATATAGACTTAAAATTCTCCACAATGAATCTCTGTGTATGCTATCAAATGCTTTTTTAAAGTCTATGAAGTTCAGGATTAATGGTTTCTGCTTTTAGAATTACTTCCCTTCAAATATGATGACATAAAACTTTCCGCAAACTCCTACATTTGCTTTTTTAATATTTCTTCTCTTACTTTACCGTACCAAAACCTCGTAGTTTCCTATTTATAAAAAAATTGTTCCTTAAAACTATACCTGAAACTAACTTCATGTAATAAGTATTCGTTCGTTTGTTATTGTTGTTCAAGTTTGCACCAGACATGGTAGGAGACCGTGTGTATGTTTGTCTAGTTGGTACCTGCTAGAGAGACTGAATCTAAGCTACAGAATTTCTGTGTCACGGCCTCGTTTCTTTCCGGATGTCACGATCTCTCATGTCTGCTGAGCAGTTACTAAAGACTATGTCAACAAAACACCTTTTTTTAGGGGTGCTAGTTGGCTAAGTCGATAGTACACTGTTCTCTCGTGGCTAGACGACTGCTCGTCCTACCAGTTCGAATCCCAGGTAATTCTCTTGTGATTTTTCTTTCTCTCACGTCTCACTAAAGTGCTTTGTCTACGATTTTTTCGAGGTTTAATCCTACAATATTTGTTCTCTTACTTTACCGTACCAAAACCTCGTAGTTTCCTATTTATAAAAAATTGTTCCTTCATTTGCTTTGTTCTCTGACACATTTTTCCATGTTCAAACATTTTCTAAACTCCACATCTAGAAACATCCTCCTTTTGCCTTCCTCTATCTTCTTGGCTGGGCCCACCCACACCACATGCAATGAAAAGATATCACTGTCCTCTCCAGCAGATCATCATCATCATCAGGTGCCGTGCTGACTGGGTTGGCTATTATGCTTCTCCAGAGTACACGATCCTTCATGCAGGCCATCAGCTCAGTTGGTGATCTCCTCTCACACCATCCCGTCAGACTGCCCAGTATCATTTCTCTTGGTCTTACTCTTGATCTTCTTCCTTCTGTTTTTCCTGTTGTTATAATATTCTCTATGCCCTCTCTTCTCATTGCATGTCCCATGAAAGTACATTGTCTCTCTCTTATCTTTTTGACAAGGTTTTTTTGTCTCTCCAGCTCTTCTCATACATTTTTCATTAGTTAATTTCGCTGTCCAGGGGAATCTCAACATTCTTCTAATAAACCACATCTCTGCTAGTTCCAATGATTTTTTGTGCAGACTTGCCTATTGTCCATGATTCACTTCCATATAACAAAAATTGGTTCAATATAGCATTTTATTACTCGTTTTCTAACATTCATTGATAAGAATGTGTTGGCTAATATGTTTCTCATTCTCTGAAATGCAGTCTTTGCTTGGCCTATTCTGTTCCTAATTTCTGTTCTGCATTTCCCATCTGAAATTATTACTGCTCCAAGGTATTTGAATTTCTTCATTTGCTTTGTTCTCTGACACATTTTTCCATGTTCAAACATTTTCTAAACTCCACATCTAGAAACATCCTCCTTTTGCCTTCCTCTATCTTCTTGGCTGGGCCCACCCACACCACATGCAATGAAAAGATATCACTGTCCTCTCCAGCAGATCATCATCATCATCAGGTGCCGTGCTGACTGGGTTGGCTATTATGCTTCTCCAGAGTACACGATCCTTCATGCAGGCCATCAGCTCAGTTGGTGATCTCCTCTCACACCATCCCGTCAGACTGCCCAGTATCATTTCTCTTGGTCTTACTCTTGATCTTCTTCCTTCTGTTTTTCCTGTTGTTATAATATTCTCTATGCCCTCTCTTCTCATTGCATGTCCCATGAAAGTACATTGTCTCTCTCTTATCTTTTTGACAAGGTTTTTTTGTCTCTCCAGCTCTTCTCATACATTTTTCATTAGTTAATTTCGCTGTCCAGGGGAATCTCAACATTCTTCTAATAAACCACATCTCTGCTAGTTCCAATGATTTTTTGTGCAGACTTGCCTATTGTCCATGATTCACTTCCATATAACAAAAATTGGTTCAATATAGCATTTTATTACTCGTTTTCTAACATTCATTGATAAGAATGTGTTGGCTAATATGTTTCTCATTCTCTGAAATGCAGTCTTTGCTTGGCCTATTCTGTTCCTAATTTCTGTTCTGCATTTCCCATCTGAAGTTATTACTGCTCCAAGGTATTTGAATTTCTGCACCTGCTTTAGAATAGTTCCGTTCAATTTTATACTGAATGCTGGTGGATTCTGTTTCTTAGATATAACCAGAGTCTTTTTGATGTTCAAAGTAAGGCCTTTCTGTTCACTTTCTTTGGCGACTTTCTCCAAGAGATTGTGCAGGTCTTGTTGGTTCTCAGCTATCAGTACTGTGTCGTCAGCATACCGAAGGTTGTTAATATTGTATCCTCCAATTTTTATGCCTGGTTCTGTGATGATTGTTCTTAGAATAGTCTCGCTGTACAGAGAAAAAAGGTCTGGAGATAGTATACATCCTTGTCGCACCCCTTATTTTATAGGTTGATATTTTCAAGTTCTATTTTCAACTCGAATTGCTGCTTCTTGCTCCCAGTATAGATGTTTTACAATCCTCAGGTCTTTGCCGTCTATGTTGATGTCTTCAAGCATTTTAATAATTTCATTATGTTTCACCTTGTCGATTGCCTTGGTGTAATCAATGAAGCATAAGTAGAGATCTTTCTGTACTTCTAAAGCACTTTCTGTTAGAGTTTGTAAAGCATAAATGGAATTGTGTGTTCCCTTTCCTTCAACAAATCGAAACTGTTCATCTGCTATTTCCATTTGTATCGTTTCCCATTTTTATTTTTTCCCTGTTCTTCTCATAATGATTCTCAGAAGTAGCTTCGTTATGTGACATGAGAGGCTGATAGTCCAGTGGTCATCACATTCCTTTGCACCTGGTTTCTTTGGTAGTGCTATAAACGTGGATTTAATCAGGTCACTGGAAATATAACCACAGTTGTAAATGTCATTCAGTAACTTGGTTATTATTTTTATTCATGCCTCTTCTAGTGCCTCTATTTCTTCTGTTGTTATATTATCAGGCCCAGTCGCTTTTCCTTTCTTCATATGTTTGATGGCATCTATGATTTCATATTCAAGTATTGGTGGTCCATCACAGTTTTCAGTATCTGGGGTTAATTCTAGTCTTTCTCCTCCATATAGCTCACCGATATACTCTGTCCACCTGTCCACAATGACTTCTTTTCCCATTAACATTTTACCTTCTTTCGATTTCAGGCATTTTGTGGTATATTTTGTTTTCCTGCCTGTGAGTTCATTAATTCGTGTGTGCATGTTTTGTTGTCTTTATTATGAGAGTCCTCTATCTGTCTGCACTGTTTATTTAACCACACTTCTTTTGCTTCTCTGCATTTGCGTCGTATTTCTTTATTTATCTTGCTATATTTTTCCTTGTTATTTTTACTCCTCCTCCTCTTGTCCATCAGTCCGAAGATGTCATGTGTCATCCATTTATTTTTAGAGGCTTCTGTTTTTGGTGGTATTATCTCCTTAACAGTTTGGTAGATAGAATCTCTTAACATTGCCCCATTGTTCATCTATACTATTTATCTTTCCTATTGCATTGTATCTAATTGTTATAATAACTTTGTATTGTTCTCGCAGTTCTTGGTCATTTTAAGGAGTTCTGTATTCAGTTTGATGTTTCTCACTTTTGTGCATGCTTTCTTTATCTTTATTCTAATTTTTCCACAGAGTGGATCATGGTCACTATTGCAGTCAGCTCCTGGCATGGTTTTTGTTGTCAGTAATGCATTGCGGAATCGTTTGTTGATTAATATGTAGTCTATCTGGTTAAAGGTCTTTTTGTCTGGGCTGCACCACGTTGTCAATCTTCGAGGATGTTGTTTAAACCAGGTGTTTCCTACAACCATGCTGTGTATTCTTGCCCATTCAATTAATTTATAACCTCCGTCATTCCTCTCCCCCAGTCCAAGTCACCAACGATGTCTGAAGTTCTTCCTTTACCAACTTTGGCATTAAAATCTCCAATGACTATAGTAACTTCGTGTGACTTTGTGTGTTTTAAGGCTGTCTCTATGTCATTATAAAATAGCTGTACATCTTCTTCAGAACTTTCAGATGTTGGAGCGTACACTTGTATACTATTTATGTTTATTGGTTGTCCTTTCAGTTGGGCTAGCTGGACTAGGTCCGAGATGTTCAAATATCCTACAATTGTCCTTGCCGTTTGTTCATCAAATATTATTCCTTCTCCTCGTTCATGTTTCTCACTTCCTGAATATATTATTATATATTTATCAGAGTTTATTTTCTCTGCACCTGTCCATCTAACTTCACTCAGTCCTAAGATGTCTCTCATCCATTTATTTTTAGAGGCTTCTATTTTTGGTGGTATTATCTCCTTAACATTTCGGTAGATAGAATCTCTTAACATTTCCCACTGTTCATCTATACTATTTATCTTTGCTATTGCATTGTATCTATTTGTTATAATAACTTTGTATTGTTCTCGCAGTTCTTGTTTATTTTTAAGAAGTTCTGTATTCAGTTTGATGTTTCTCACTTTTCTGCCTGCTTTCTTTAGTTTTATTCTAACTTTTCCACAGAGTGGATCATGGTCACTATTGCAGTCAGCTCCTGGCATGGTTTTTGTTGTCAGTACTGCATTGCCGAATCGTTTGTTGATTAATATGTAGTCTATGTGGTTAAACGTCTTTTTGTCTGGGCTGCACCACGTTGTCAGTCATCAAGGATGTTGTTTAAACCAGGTGTTTCCTACAACCATGCTGTGTATTCTTGCCCATTCAATTAATTTACAAACTCTATCATTCCTCTCCCCCAGTCCATAGTCACCAACGATGTCCGAAGTTCTTCCTTTACAAAGTTTGGCATTAAAATCTCCCATGACTATGGTAACTTCATGTGACTTTGTGTGTTTTAGGGCCGTCTCTATGTCATTATAAAATATCTGTACATCTTCTTCAGTACTTTCAGATATTGGAGCGTACACTTGTATAATATTTATGTTTATTGGTTGTCCTTTCAGTTGGGCTAGCAGGAATCGGTCCGAGATGTTCAAATATCCCTCAATTGTCCTTGCCGTCTGTTCATCAAATATTATTCCTACTCCTCGTTCATGTTTCTCACTTCCTGAATATATTATTGTATATTTATCAGAGTTTATGTTCCATGCACCTGTCCATCTAACTTCACTCATTCCTAATATGTTGATCTTCATCCTTTCCATTTTCATCTTTACATTTTCTAATTTTCCAGCCTGGAATAAAGTTCTAACATTCCATGGTGTTATTTTGAACTTGTTAGTTTTGCCACCAGTAGCTTGATGACTATCTGGCCTCACCTGTGGCTCTTGAGCTGCCCTACCGGACGAGGCTGTTTCAGAGGAACATCCATTAACGTCGTTCATGATGACTCGATTATTCTGTTCAAGCATAACTATTCTTGAGAACTACAACAGTGGTTTCCCTTGCCTTCTGTCGGTTTGTATACGGACTCTCCGTTAGCCTTTGGACTCCCTGTCCTACCCGCAAGGCAGCGGGAGCGAGAGGTTTTAAGGCGCCTCTGACCCGCCTGGTATTCCCTTCACTGAGCACCTGAGGCACTTTATAGGAGTAGTAGAGCCACCTACTACCCCACCTCGCTCTCTGAGTCTACCGCCAGTTGGTCCGCGCCTGCTTATTTGGATAACTCCTTATTCACAGGGATCTTCCATATCTGGAGGACTTTTACAATCCGCCACCTGTGACGCGCTGGGTTGGGTACTCCAGCAGATGTCCTTCAAAAAATAATCAGAAAAGAATCCCCCATAAAAAAAAAGTTTCTCTTAATTGTCACTGAACTACACTGCCTCACATTTCATTAAAAATGTCACAAAACAAGATTTGACTGTGACATCTGTTACTGATTAGTGTTTTTAAGACGTTACTAAAAAAAAGAATTAATACATAATCAGATAATAAGGGACACTAACTAATGTTTACAAAAATGTGATTACGAACAAGGCTTTCATGCAAGTACACACAAGAGTGTGTGGCAAAGAAAAACTGTGGTAGTGGAGGTTATATTTATAATGCATAATATTTATATATCCTTCATGAATCAACCAATCAATAGTCACGTGGTGCCTGCATCATGGGCTAAACCATTTTATCCACACAACTTGTCCAAGTGAGGCAGGTGCCATACTTGTTATCCACCTTCTTCAGCAAAATACTTTATACACACAACTTGTCCAAGTGAGGCAGGTGCCATACTTGTTATCCACCTTCTTCAGCAAAATACTTTATACACACAACTTGTCCAAGTGAGGCAGGTGCCATATCTGATATCCACCTGCTTCAACAAAAAACTTTATACACACAACTTGTCCAAGTGAGGCAGGTACCACATCTGATATCCACTTGTTATTTACATCACAGCTGTGATACTTCACCCACAGTACTTCTCTTCACGAATTTATCTTCGGGTGCTTCTCTTCACGAATTTATCTTCGGGTACTTCTCATGACATGCTCTACTTTCGTACTTCTCTCCGGTGTAAGACACATTCAAAGTCTGTCACAAATTATTATTATTATTATTTGTTGTTGCTGTTCTGTTGCTGTGTCTTGTTTCTGTATAAATAATATACCAGTTTGTCAGTCTTGTATGTTTACAGTCTCACAACATACCCCCATCTGTCTCTTATGCTTACAGTTTCACAACATACCCCCATCTGTCTCTTATATTTACAGTCTCACAACATACCCCCATCTGTCTCTTATGCTTACAGTTTCACAACATACCCCTATCTGTCTCTTATGTTTACAGTCTCACAACATACCCTCATTTGTCTCTTATGTTTACAGTCTCACAACATACCCCCATTTGTATCTTATGTTTACAGTCTCACAACATACCCCCATCTGTCTCTTCTATTTACAGTTTCACAACATACCCCCATCTGTCTCTTATATTTACAGTCTCACAGCATACCCCCATTTGTCTCTTATGTTTACAGTCTCACAACATACCCCCATCTGTCTCTTATATTTACAGTCTCACAGCATACCCCCATTTGTCTCTTATATTTACAGTCTCACAACATACCACCATTTGTCTCTTATGTTTACAGTCTCACAACACACCCCCATCTGTCTCGTATGTTTACTTTTGAAACACTGCCAGAGATAAGAACTACAACATTCACAGAAAACTGAAAACAAAAAAACAGACAAGGCCATCTTACTGGTTAGATTATGTAATACTATCACATTGAAACAGTCCTGGTGGTAGTAGTAATTGTAATAGTAACAGTAAATGATGTTATTTACTGAATTTACAGTATTTGTAGCACTGGCAGTAGGTTTATTAACAGTATATATGTATAGTGCTTCAACTTGATCAGAACAACAAAGTTCTGAATTCATAAGAACATCGTCTAGTGTTTGAACTTGATCACAACAACAAAGTTATGAATTCATAAGATCAACATCTAGTGCTTGAACCTGAGGACAATAATTAAATAATGAAGGCGTTTTGTGTTATCTGAATCTATTTTCTTATTGTTAACATAGCAAGACCAATGCTTGCGTGGCAGAAAAGCCTTTCAGGATCAGCAGAAAAGGCCTCATGCTGGCTGTGGAGTATGCGAAACATGTATTGAGAACATAAAAAAAACTTGTTTGTCATAACCAATACCTTTTTATGTTATCTGAATCAATTTTCTGATTGTTAACATGGTGAGAGAAATTCATGCGTGGCTGAAAACAAGCGTGAACTAAAGAGTTTGTCGCTGGCTTGAGTTAACACTTTCGATTCGCCGTCAAATAAAAGGTCGTACTCCATAGCTGAACTACCTTCCACTCTGGCAGATCTCCGTGGCTACTGAGACTATCTGGCCATGACATACAGAAGTGGGCGTGCCGTATTTGTTGGTGCTGCTGTATTTCTGGTGGTTTTTCTGGTTGGTGCTGGTTATTTCATGGGTAAGTCATGAGTTTAGCGTTATTTCATGTCGTGAATATTTCATTGCTAAGAACGTTTCTGCCAGTCTTGATACTTCTTGTATGAAAACATTTTATTATAAGAAAAATGAGGGGACAATTCTTGTGCTCGTCCTCACCAGTTGTCAGACACGGTGCTGGTGGAAAACGTCTTTAACAACTTCCATTAGAAAACTCTGGTATTGTTTTGTGCATACATGCTCCGAATATTCCATTCAAAACGTATTTGCCTGAATAACGTAGAAATTCAAATAATGATATTTGTTTTTAAAATTTGAAATAGTGAGATTTCGATTATCTCAAACAAATAATTCTCATGGATTGTACAACATTAGTGCTATAACAAATCGTTACTTCAGTCACAGCAGATCTAATAAGAATTTGTAATTAGCATCCATTAGGTTAGAAAAGGTTTACAACATTAGGTGACATTGTGTTAGAAACATAAAAGTCAGGTTTCTAATATTAAATTTATTTTCATGCTCACATTTTCTGTGGCAGAGATTTTCACATGAATCTAATTTTTCTATCAGAATTAGAGTTCAAGTTAATCTTAATATTTGTGTATCAGAATTAGTGTTCAGTTAGTTCTAATATTTGTATCAGAATTAGAGTTCACTTAATCCTAATACTTGTATCAGGATTATAGTTCAATTAATCCTAATATTTGTATCAGTATTAGAGTTCACTTAATCCTAATATTTGTATCAGAATTCGAGTTCCATTAATTATAATATATGTCTCAGAATTAGAGTTAAGTTGGTTCTACTATTAAATATGAACATGAGACCGAATAATTAAAATTATTTGTCCGGTGTACATTTTTTAAGTAAGTGCCTCTCTGGTGTAGTGGTTAGTGCACTTGACTGCCGACCAGAAGGTCACTGATTCGATTTCGCACTCTGGCGGAATTTTTGAGGACCTACCGATAACAGGGTCAACCCATCCATACTCAGTCATTGACGACGTCAGCTGATGAATACTACAAACATGAATGTCAGGTGATGAATACTACAAACATGAATGTCAGGTGATGAATACTACAAACATGAACGTCAGGTGATGAATACTACAAACACGAACCTCAGCTGATGAATACTACAAACATGAACGTCAGCTGATGAATACTACAAACACGAACCTCAGCTGATGAATACTACAAACATGAACGTCAGCTGGATGACAACTTGCAGGCGCTTGCCGGGAAGTAGTCCAGCCGTGATACTGACCATATCACCCTCTAGTGTCCTGACAGGTCAAGGAAAATATGGGCACTAACAAAATATCTCTATGTGCCTCTACGGCATGAGAGGATTACCTTTACATTTACCAGAATAAGAAAGCTTAATATAAGAATTAACTGCATTCAAAATGCAAATAATTCATACAATTCGTTGTCTGCATATTATTTTTTAAGCCAATTTTGTGCAAATGGCCCTTAAGTTTTGGGCAGTGGTATATTTTAGCCTTTTATAAGATTTTAGGATTCTGCTGAAAACTTGCAGTCAAGGACAGCGTCTAACAGTAAGAAAACTAAACTAGCACAGACACATGGACAACCTAAGAGATGGACAGGAGTAAGCAGTTTTGTCAAACACTGTATCCGACCAACTTAACGAAAACAACACAATCATAACAAATATAGTATTTAGTGATATTAGCAGTCAATATGACTTCGTACATCTGTACGTATAACAACAGTTATACAAAGTTATGTGGACATCTGACGTCCATCTTAGTACATTTCGACCGTTTCCTCTATTACTTAGCACTGACACATGTTTTTGTTGTTTGTTACGAACATCGTTTGAGTTATCAGAGTCCAAATGCTGAACGAACAAATCATGGATTCTGAAGCGTCTAAGTTAATCTGGATAACAAAGAAATGCGATTTTTTAATGGGAAACCTTAAGGTTCTATTATAACTACCCATTCTCTACTGCGACGTTTTCTGTTGCTAGTAAAGAAACAAAAACGATTAACTAATTAATTAATTAATTCTCTTTATTTTAAACGCATTAACCAGTCGTTCTCGATAACAAGTTACGTAGAACATTTTTTGCAGGCTGAACTACAGATCTGTTGTAAGACACGGGAAAGATCTTACAGAGAGCCTTTTAGTTTAGTTTAGGTTATCGCAAGAATTCATTTAAAATGACAGCACGAGTTCCTATTGATTGGACAGTACAAATTTGAAGTCTCTACTGGAAGTGTACAGTTTTGTGGGGTAATTTGTAGACACCGAACTAGGAACTTGTAGGCGACATCTGATGATACTGGTACGTATGTTACCTTCTTTAGCCATATCTAAAGCATAGGTCATCAACAAGGGCTCTCCACTTATTCATGCCCTGGGCTGTTTCTTATATCCATCTCCCAGATGTAGTCCATCTTTTTTATCTCTGCTTCGAGACTTCCTCGCCAGGTGTTTCTAATTTCTTCCATATTTTTCTCTTTCCCTGGAGATTCCACGTGAGACCGTATCTGGTTATGTTTTTGCCAGTCTTTATAAGTGTATGTGCTATCCATCTCCAAAGTCTTTTTTTTATCTTTCTTTTGTTGTGGTTGATTCGCTTTCTGCCATAGTTCTTCATTGCTGTTGATATCTCTCTTGTTGTCGTTTTCGTAGCAGAAGTTTTTTTTTTTATCAGAACCGGTAGATGGCCCTATGTCCAGCCCTCCTACTTACTTGTCTGGGCTAGGGGCCAGCCATGGCGAGTTTGACGAGACTTGACGTAAGACAGATGTAGCCGTGTATAGCTGTAGGAAATTCGTTTCTCTTTTATGACAGCGTGCAAGGACGACACATGTAGTACAAGAAGATCATTTCTTTATTAGTTTCATCTAATATCTGTGGGGAAGTGGCTTCATTACTGACAACTTCTACACGAAATAAATGACCAGCTTTGTTGATTTTGTTTGGTGAGCGAAGTTACAACAAAAGATGACTCTATTAGTAGTGAAGTGGAAGGCAAGGGCTTGCGTGCTATGTGCCTCTACGGCATGAGAGGATTACCTTTACATTTACCAGAATAAGAAAGCTTAATATAAGAATTAACTGCATTCAAAATGCAAATAATTCATACAATTCGTTGTCTGCATATTATTTTTTAAGCCAATTTTGTGCAAATGGCCCTTAAGTTTTGGGCAGTGGTATATTTTAGCCTTTTATAAGATTTTAGGATTCTGCTGAAAACTTGCAGTCAAGGACAGCGTCTAACAGTAAGAAAACTAAACTAGCACAGACACATGGACAACCTAAGAGATGGACAGGAGTAAGCAGTTTTGTCAAACACTGTATCCGACCAACTTAACGAAAACAACACAATCATAACAAATATAGTATTTAGTGATATTAGCAGTCAATATGACTTCGTACATCTGTACGTATAACAACAGTTATACAAAGTTATGTGGACATCTGACGTCCATCTTAGTACATTTCGACCGTTTCCTCTATTACTTAGCACTGACACATGTTTTTGTTGTTTGTTACGAACATCGTTTGAGTTATCAGAGTCCAAATGCTGAACGAACAAATCATGGATTCTGAAGCGTCTAAGTTAATCTGGATAACAAAGAAATGCGATTTTTTAATGGGAAACCTTAAGGTTCTATTATAACTACCCATTCTCTACTGCGACGTTTTCTGTTGCTAGTAAAGAAACAAAAACGATTAACTAATTAATTAATTAATTCTCTTTATTTTAAACGCATTAACCAGTCGTTCTCGATAACAAGTTACGTAGAACATTTTTTGCAGGCTGAACTACAGATCTGTTGTAAGACACGGGAAAGATCTTACAGAGAGCCTTTTAGTTTAGTTTAGGTTATCGCAAGAATTCATTTAAAATGACAGCACGAGTTCCTATTGATTGGACAGTACAAATTTGAAGTCTCTACTGGAAGTGTACAGTTTTGTGGGGTAATTTGTAGACACCGAACTAGGAACTTGTAGGCGACATCTGATGATACTGGTACGTATGTTACCTTCTTTAGCCATATCTAAAGCATAGGTCATCAACAAGGGCTCTCCACTTATTCATGCCCTGGGCTGTTTCTTATATCCATCCCCAGATGTAGTCCATCTTTTTTATCTCTGCTTCGAAACTTCCTCGCCAGGTGTTTCTAATTTCTTCCATATTTTTCTCTTTCCCTGGAGATTCCACGTGAGAGCTTATCTGGTTATGTTTTTGCCAATCTTTATAAGTGTATATGCTATCCATCTCCAAAGTCTTTTCTTTATCTTTCTTTTGTTGTGGTTGATTCGCTTTCTGCCATAGTTCTTCATTGCTGTTGATATCTCTCTTCTTGTCGTTTTCGTAGCAGAAGTTTTCTTTTTTTTTTAACAGAACCGGGTAGATGGCCCTATGTCCAGCCCTCCTACTTACTTGTCTGGACTAGGGGCCAGCCATGGCGAGTTCGACGAGACTTGATGTAAGACAGATGTAGCCGTGTATAGCTGTAGGAAATTCGTTTCTCTTTTATGACAGCGTGCAAGGACGACACATGTAGTACAAGAAGATCATTTCTTTATTAGTTTCATCTAATATCTGTGGGGAAGTGGCTTCATTACTGACAACTTCTACACGAAATAAATGACCAGCTTTGTTGATTTTGTTTGGTGAGCGAAGTTACAACAAAAGATGACTCTATTAGTAGTGAAGTGGAAGGCAAGGGCTTGCGTGCTATGGTGTGTTATGTTATGTTATGCTATGTTATGTCATATTATGTTATGTTATGCTATGTTATGTCATATTATGTTGTGCTATGTTATGTCATATTATATCATGTTATGTTGTGCTATGTTATGTCATATTATGTTATGTTAAGCTATGTTATGTCATATTATGTTATGTTATGTTATGTTATGTTATGCTATGTTATGTCATATTATGTTATGTTATGCTATGTTTTGTCATATTATGTTATGTTATGGTATGTTATGTCATATTATGTTATGTTATGGTATGTTTTGTCATATTATGTTGTGTATGCTATGTTATGTCATATTATGTTATGCTATACTATGTTATGTCACATTATGTTATGTCTGGATGATCATCACCGCGCGCTGGGCACAACAGTCGGTGCTCCGATCTCCTGATCAAAATGTCTTCAGTATACAGCGACTATGTGTGGCCAGTTCTGTGTTGACTGAACATTCTTATCAGTTCTGTGGTGACTGACCATTCTTATCAGTTCTGTGGTGACTGACCATTCTTATCAGTTCTGTGGTGACTGACCATTCTTATTAGTTCTGTGTTGACTAACCATTCTTATCAGTTCTGTGTTGACTGACCATTCTTATCAGTTCTGTGGTGACTGACCATTCTTATCAGTTCTGTGGTGACTGACCATTCTTATTAGTTCTGTGTTGACTAACCATTCTTATTAGTTCTGTGTTGACTGACAATTCTTATTAGTTCTGTGTTGACGGACCAAACTTATCGGTTCTGTGTTGACTGTCCATTCTTATTAGTTCTGTGTTGACTGACCATTCTTCTCAGTTCTGTGTTGACTGATGATTCTTATTAGTTCTGTGTTGACTGAACATTCTTATCAGTTCTGTGTTGACTGACCATTCTTACCAGTTCTGTGTTGACTGACCATTCTTATCAGATCTGTGTTCACTGACCATTATTATCAGTTCTGTGTTGACTGAACATTCTTATCAGTTATGTGTTGACTGACCATTCTTATCAGTTCTGTGTTGACTGAACATTCTTATTAGTTCTGTGTTGACTGACCATTCTTATTAGTTCTGTGTTGACTGACCATTCTTATTAGTTCTGTGTTGACTGACCATTCTTATCAGTTCTGTGTTGACTGACCATTCTTATCAGTTCTGTGTTGACTAACCATTCTTAACAGTTCTGTGTTGACTAACCATGCTTATCAGTTCTGTGTTGACTGACCATTCTTATCAGTTCTGTGATGACTGACCATTCTTAACAGTTCTGTGTTGACTGACCATTCTTATCAGTTCGGTGTTGACTGACCATTCTTATTAGTTCTGTGTTGACTGACCATTCTTATTAGTTTTGTGTTGACTGACCATTCTTATCAGTTCTGTGTTGACTGACCATTCTTATCAGTTCTGTGTTGACTGACCATTCTTATTAGTTCTGTGTAGACTGATGATTCTTATTAGTTCTGTGTAGACTGATGATCTTATTAGTTCTGTGTAGACTGATAATTCTTATTAGTTCTTTGTTGACTGATGATTCTTATTAGTTATGTGTTGATTGATGGTTCTTATTAGTTCTGTGTAGACTGATGATTCTTATTAGTTCTGTGTAGACTGATAATTCTTATTAGTTCTGTGTAGACTGGTGATTCTTATTAGTTCTGTGTTGGCTGATGATTCTTATTAGTTCTGTGTAGACTGATGATTCTTATTAGTTCTGTGTTGACTGATGATTCTTATCAGTTCTGTGTAGACTGATGATTCTTATTAGTTCTCTGTTAACTGATGATTCTTATTAGTTCTGTGTAGACTGATGATTCTTATCAGTTCTGTATTGACTAACGATTTGAAATAGTATCTCTTAAGATGACATGTTACTGCTATGCCAACGCGTAACTAGTGAAGACGTATATCTTTATATGAACATCTTCTAGAATAAGAGACAGTGGTTGCCTTAATGAACTGTGGCTGAGAACCACTGAAGAATGTTACATTTTGTTTAGTGTCAATTAGAGAATTTATTTCTTTGGAACTTTACTTTTGCGTTTTAGTTCTACGCTGAATAAACACACAACCCAGACGTTACGGCAGATTGTCTCAGACAAAACTAGTGGCGATTATAGTGGTAAACAGACAACTGATGATTAATGTGGTCAACAGATAACAGGCAACTATAGTGGTCAATAGATAACTCGCAGTTATAGATGTCAACATACAACTGGCGGTTATAGTGGTCAACAGATAACTGGCGATTATAATGGTCACCAGACAAATGGAGATTATAGTGCTCAACAGCCAACTGGCGATTATAATGGTCAACATACAACTTGAGATTATAGTGGTCAACAGACAACTGAAGATTATATGGTCAACAGACAACTGGAGATTATAGTGGTCAATAGACAACTTTAGATTATAATGGTCAGCATACAACTGGAGATTATAGTGGTCAACAGACAACTGGAGATTATAATGGTCAACAGACAACTGGAGATTACAGTGGTCAACAGACAACTGGAGATTATTGTGGTCAACAGACAAATGGAGAGTATATTGGTCAACAGACAACTGCCGATTATGGTGGTCAACAGACAACTGGCAATTATAGTGGTCAACATACAAATGGCGATACTAGTGGTCAACATACAACTTGCGATTTGTTGGTCAACAGACAACTGGTAATTGTAGTGGTCAACAGATAACTGACTATAACAAATTCACATAAGCTTTATTGATGAGAGAATGCGGATGAGTAGATGGTGATAAGCAAGACTGCTACCACGCGGCAGGTACAAGATAACATGAACGGACTTCCGGCAAGAACTGGTTTGCCGTTGGAAGAAAACCCTTACAAAGATACTATTCAAAAATGTCCATGCTCACAATTTACAGAATTCCATTAGGAAGGACATTACACAGAATCATGATACAACAATTCAAAACGTATAGCCCTGCTACACATCAACTAGACAAATCTTTGTCCCAGGGGACAGCATGTTACAAATATATCTAGCCCATCATACAACCTTGCTGACACTGCTAATACCCATGTAGCCAAGACAAAACCTGCCACTTTCTCACTCGAAAACCAACTAAACCCTGAGTTTCTATCAAACATTTCTCACTTCCCAAAACTACTGCCCACGAGACATCCAGTTCTCGTGCAATTACATGTTTTACGACCTTTTCTTGACTTAGACAAATAGGTCATGAATAATTTCTCCCAGATTGACTGAACCATACTTTTGTGTCAGCAGAGACCGACTACCTGAATATTTCACCTGTTCCTTAAGCAAAATCTTTTCATGAGCATTTTATGACGTGAACAGGTAGCTGTTAAACAAAGACGTAAATCTTACAGCCTTACTGCTGTTAAACAAAGATGTAAATCTGACAGCCTTACTGCTGTTAAACAAAGATGTAAATCTGACAGCCTTACTGCTGTTAAACAAAGATGTAAATCTGACAGCCTTACTGCTGTTAAACAAGGACGTAAATCTAACAACCTTACTATAATTTACACTTACATACTTTTAACTATAATTAAGCTACCAAAAAACAATATATTATTACAGATTCCTCTCACGCGCCAGTTATGTGTTGATTGACAAATCCTCTCATGTGTCAGTTCTGTGTTTACTGACTATTTTTCTCGCGTACGAGTTCTATGTTGACTGACTATTCTTCTCACTCTAAAGTTGATTAAAGTTTCCTCTCACCCTTCCCCAGTTCTATGTTGACTAAAGTTTCCTCTCATGCCCCAGTTCTATGTTGACTAAAGTTTCCTCTCATGCCCCAGTTCTATGTTGATTAAAGTTTACTCTCACGCCCCAGTTCTATGTTGACTAAAGTTTCCTCTCACGCCCCAGTTCTATGTTGACTAAATTTTCTTCTCACGCCCCAGTTCTATGTTGACTAAAGTTTCCTCTCACGCCCCAGTTCTATGTTGACTAAATTTTCTTCTCACGCTCCAGTTCTATGTTGACTAAGTTTCCTCTCACCCTCCCCCAGATCTATGTTGACTAAAGCTTCCTCTCACCCTCCCCATTTATATGTTGACTAAAGTTTCCTCTCACCCTCCCCAGTTCTATGTTGACTAAATTTTCCTCTTACCCTTCCCCAGTTCTATGTTGACTAAAGTTTCCTCTCACTCTCCCCCAGTTCTATGTTGACTAAGTTTCCTCTCACCCTCCCCAGTTCTATGTTGACTAAAGTTTCCTTTCACTCTCCCCCAGTTCAATGTTGACTAAAGTTTCCTCTCACGCCCCAGTTCTATGTTGACTAAATTTTCCTCTCACGTTTTAGTTCTATGTTGACTAAAGTTTCCTCTCATGCCCCAGTTCTATGTTGATTAAAGTTTACTCTCACGCCCCAGTTCTATGTTGACTAAAGTTTCCTCTCACGCCCCAGTTCTATGTTGACTAAATTTTCTTCTCACGCCCCAGTTCTATGTTGACTAAAGTTTCCTCTCACGCCCCAGTTCTATGTTGACTAAATTTTCTTCTCACGCTCCAGTTCTATGTTGACTAAGTTTCCTCTCACCCTCCCCCAGATCTATGTTGACTAAAGCTTCCTCTCACCCTCCCCATTTATATGTTGACTAAAGTTTCCTCTCACCCTCCCCAGTTCTATGTTGACTAAATTTTCCTCTTACCCTTCCCCAGTTCTATGTTGACTAAAGTTTCCTCTCACTCTCCCCCAGTTCTATGTTGACTAAAGTTTCCTCTCACCCTCCCCCAGTTCTATGTTGACTAAAGTTTCCTTTCACTCTCCCCCAGTTCAATGTTGACTAAAGTTTCCTCTCACGCCCCAGTTCTATGTTGACTAAATTTTCCTCTCACGTTTTAGTTCTATGTTGACTAACTTTTCCTCTCATACCCCAGTTCTATGTTGACTAACTTTTCCTCTCATACCCCACTTCTATGTTGACTAACTTTTCCTCTCATACCCCAGTTCTATGTTGACTAAATTCTCCTCTCATGCCCTAGTTCTATGTTGACTAACTTTTCCTCTCATGCCCCAGTTCTATGTTGACTAACTTTTCCTCTCACTCCCCATTCTATGTTGACTAACTATTCCTCTTACGCCCCACTTCTATGTTGATTGACTATTCCTCTCACGCCCCAATTCTATGTTGACTTACTTTCCCTCTCATGCCCCAGTTTTATATTGACTAACTATTCCTCTTACGCCCCAGTTCTATGTTGATTGACTATTCCTCTCACGCCCCAATTCTATGTTTACCAATATTCCTCTCACGCCCCAGTGACTAGCATTGTGTTAATATAGAATCAACTCTTCAGGTCGAGTTATACAATTTAATTAGATGGAGCAAAAATAATGGCGTGATTATAAACACCGATAAAACAAAATCAATGGTCATAACAACAAGACAGAAACTACAAAATGCAACAAAACTAACACTTCGGCTCTGTACAGAAACATCACAGATAGAAAACGTTAGCGAGCACAAAACACTAGGTCTTATTATTGAACAATATCTGACCTGGAACTCTCATATGCAATGTCTAACAAAGCTCATCGCACAAAAAGTATACTAGTTAGTTAAAATTAAGCACTTCATCGATCAAGACACTAGGAAGACATACTACATATCTCATATACAAACACATTTAGGCTATTGCTTAACAGTTTGGGACGGTTGCTCAGTGTCAAATACAAAGAGGCTTTGCTCACTCCAAAAGCGAGCAGTAAAGCTTATTAGTGACAAAGATCAAGCACAAACAACTAACCATCACAAACGTATCAAATTACTACCTCTTAAGAACAGGTTCCTCTTCAACAAAGCCAAATTAGTAAATAAAATTCTTTCACGGCATGACCCGCCTTATCTATGGAACCTGTTTAAATTTAGCCCAAAGTGCAGCCAACGCTTGAACAACATATGTCTTCCAAAACCTAGACTTGATCTTTACAAGAAAAGCTTTAGTTGTTCTGCTGCTCATCTTTGGAATACCCTCCCATCCTATATAAAAATTATAAATTATACTCCTTCCTACAACTACAAGCTTTCCCAATATCTATTTGATGTCGACTACATGCCTCCATGAATTATTAAAATTAAAAGTTATCTTAAACTGCTCTTACAGACACCGAATACAATTAATTGTTTTCTGAATAGTCCCCAAAGTTTTGTTTATTAGATAGTCATTTATAATGTGTGTAGTTACTTCTGTACTGAGTGAATGTTTAAGAGCGAAACGTAAATGTTATATTTTATGTCTCTCAGCTTCAAAGTTAGTTATGTTTGTTACATGAACAGCATATTTGCAGAATGTCTGGAATAGAGTGAAAGTTGTATGATAAAGGGTAAAAAGTCAGACGGGCCTGCGTGTCCAAATCTTAACCCTTTTGAAATAAAGATCAATCAATCAATCAATCAATCAATCAGTTCTATGTTGACCAGTATTCCTCTCACGCCTCATTTCTATTTTGATTGAATATTCCTCTAACGCCCAGTTCTATTTTGACCAATATTCCTCTCACGCCTCATTTCTATGTTGACTGACTATTCCTCTCTCGTCCCAGTTCTATGTTGATTGAATATTCCTCTCACGCCCCAGTTCTATGTTGACTGATTATTCCTCTCAAGCCCCAGTTCTATGTTGACTGATTATTCCTCTCAAGCCCCAGTTCTATGTTGACTGATTATTCCTCTCAAGCCCCAGTTCTATGTTGACTGACTATTCCTCTCAAGCCCCAGTTCTATGTTGACTGACTATTCCTCTCAAGCCCCAGTTCTATGTTGACTGACTATTCCTCTCAAGCCCTAGTTCTATGTTGACTGACTATTCCTCTCAAGCCCCAGTTCTATGTTGACTGACTATTCCTCTCAAGCCCCAGTTCTATGTTGACTGACTATTCCTCTCAAGCCCCAGTTCTATGTTGACTGACTATTCCTCTCAAGCCCCAGTTCTATGTTGACTGACTATTCCTCTCAAGCCCCAGTTCTTTGTTGACTGACTATTCCTCTCACGCGCTCGGAAAAACCTCCCATTCTTTACTCTCAACTCAAACATTGGAGACAGCGATGTCAAGTCACCTCAGCTCTTCCAAGCTCTTCGAGGACAAGAAAAAGTGTCAGTGATAAAAAAACTTCCTGCTGGCTGCAAAATGCCTCAGAAAAACAGTAGAGCCGACTATGGGGTATGTTGTGTGACACTTGTGTGACATTTGTTGTGTGACACTAGTTGTGTGACACTTGTTGTGTGACATTTGTTGTGTGACACTTGTTGTGTGATATTTGTTGTGTGACATTTGTTGTGTGACATTTGTTATGTGACACTTTTAGTGACTCTTGTGTGACACTTGTTGTGTGACACTTCTTGTGTGACACTTTTTGTGGTCAGGTTCACTCTACCTCACTCCGCTATAAGAAAACACTCCACCACTTCTGATCCCCTTTGGGATCTTACACTTGTTGCTTCTATAACATAATGCTGTTCTCTAGACTACATTCTTCTCAGGCCGTCACCCTGTCTGTCAATCATCTAAATGTCAATAAATCGCTGTGCTACTCTTGATTTAAATCCATTATTTAACTCTTCTCGTTCCGTGACATTTCCTGCCAGGTTATGATTCATGAAAGAGGATGTGAACAGCTACCTCTACCAGCCCACTGATTCTCACTGCACGCAACCATTCTACATCCCAGGATACAATTCAGCAAGTCTCATTCACAAACAAAAAGATGTCTTTCATTTCCAGCAAAAGACCAGTAACGAAAACAAAGGGAAGTTTGGTTACCTGTATAATTCCTCCGCAAAGACTTCACATTACAGCACACCTATACCAACGTCCTTATATTATGTCAACATCATTACAACACACCTTCATCAACCTTACATTATATCAACGATATTACAACACACCTTCATCAACATCCTTACATTATGTCAACGACATTACAGAACACCTTCATCACATTCTCACATTATTTCAACAACATTATAATACACCTAAATCAACATCCTTACGTTCTGTCAGCACCATTACAATACACTTTCATGAACATCCTTACATTATGTCAACAACGTCATAAGGCTCATGACAACACGTCATGGACTAACACATCCTCATGACAGCACGTCATGGATTAACACATGATCATGACAGCACGTCATAGACATACACATGCTCATGACAGCACGTCATAGACTTACACATGCTCATGACAGCACGTCATAGACTTACACATGCTCATGACAGCACGTCATAGACATACACATGCTCATGACAGCACGTCATAGACTTACACATGCTCATGACAGCACGTCATAGACTAACACATGCTCAAGACAGCACGTCATAGACTAACACATCCTCATGACAGCACGAGATGGATTAACACATGCTCATGACAGCACGTCATGGACTAACACATGCTCATGACAACACTCATGGACTAACTTATGCCCATGACAGCACGTCATAGACTAACACATGCTGATGACAGCAAGTCATAGACTAACACATGCTCAAGACGGCACGTCAAGGACTAACACATGCTCATGACAGCACGTCATAGACTAACACATGCTGATGACAGCACGTCATGGACTAACACATGCTCATGACAGCACGTCATAAACTAACTCATGCTGATGACAGCACGTCATGGACTAACACACATGGACAGCCTACTTGTCTCCGACTAATACCTTCCCCCAAGATTTCTGGCGGAAGCAACATCACTCATGGTCTTCCTCTATGCCGCCGTCCATGAATAAGCCTCAGATAAAATTTGTTATAAACCCATGGACCATATAGCAGTAGAGAAAACTTATGTCAAATAGTGTACAATGAGTTCTTGGATCTAATTTGTCTTGGAGACAGGAAATCTGAGGGTAGTAATGTATGTCAGATTATGTGTGTGTATTAAGAAATCCATAATTTGTTTACTAACCTATATAAATATATATTAGTTCTGGTGTTTGATTTTAGGATTTAATGGCAATTTAAAAATTTAATGACACTTCACTTGCAAGACTAAAATAAATTTTTAATTCTAAATTAACAGCACAATAATCGCAGAGTAACTTCTTTTTCCAGGCTTGTTAATATTACTCTATAAAACAATAACTCAGTATTACTTTGCCCGTGAGACCTGGACACTTAACAAAACAGATGAGAAACACACAAATGCCTTTGAAAATGAATGCTACAGAAGAGTTCTTCAAATATCACGGACACAAAAAAAGAACAAATATATCCATACTACAAGAACATAATATTGAAGAAGTTTAGCTAGTAAAAAGGATTAAAAAGAGAAAATTCAAATATTTTGGTCACTTTAAACGTCAGGATAATCTAGAGAAGACTGTCTTGGAAGGGTACATAATAGGGAAAAAAAAGTGAGGAAGACCAAGGCGAAGATGGCTGCAAGACATCGTTGATAATCTGCAAATGGATGCATCAGCAGCAGCCCATCTTGCTTTCAACAGAGAGACCTACATGAGAGCTTTAAGGGAGACAAAGTTTCGCAAGGAACATGCAAATGACTGACTGACTTTGTAACATAAAATGGTTTTTATAACCATTTGTTTCTGTATATTAAATTATTACAGTTAATTTAATAACAAATTTGTATAACATAGATAACTGAATAAAAAGTGAAATATTAATCAGTATTTATATTGGACACATTAAGCGTCATGATAATCTAGAGAAGACCGTCTTGGAAGGGTACATAAAGAGAAAAAGAAAGAGAGGATGACCAAAACGAAGATGGTAACAAGAAGTTGTTGTAGAATTGCGAATGGATGCATCAGCATCAGGCCATCTTGTTTCCAAATGAGAAACCTTCAGGAGAGTTGTTAGAGAGGTAAAGTTCCACAAGGGAGCTGCTAATGTATGATTGTGTCTGTTTGTTGCTCAAGTCTATATCGGTCAACAGCTGTTTTCGCAGAAGAATAGAGATGCACGACTGGGTTTCATCTTCAGAGTCTGATGA